>CM037783.1:55857563-55907563 GCA_021229015.1 Solen grandis
AGCCAAATATTCTTGATTAAGAGAAAAACTCCCCGTATAACTGAAAACTGTACCTAAATAATTAAAATTGTCAACTGTTTCCAAATTAACCCCTCCATATGACCAATTTTCAGATTGTAACAAAGGACCCATTTTCCTAAACACCATAGTTTTTGTTTTATTAGTATTTACCACTAACCCCCATGTTTTACAATAATCATTTTGTATGATGGATGTGAAAATGGATGTGATAACTGGGTTAAAAAAAGAAATATTAAAGACTGGGACCTTACATGTACAAATTTATTGAATTGTTAAAATCAAGTAATAAGTCAATTCTTATCAATTTAGCTCGTTTTATTACAGAGGCAAAATAAAACGTAACGAAATTTTAATAAATGTTATTAGAAATCAATCAAATAACAAGAGTTTAATATGATTTTGTATATTTTCATGTTAGCGATCAAATTGCTCATTCTCCATATTACGCATTGATATAATTTGTGCATGTCATAGTAGCGCCCACATGCCGTTAATACACGGCAAACTTTCGTTCATGAAATTTTTCGAAATTTGTATTATTTGCTTTGAATCAAATCATTTGTATACCGCCACGTGATGCATGTATTATAGGAATGATTGTATTGTGTATGTAATGAAATACTTTATGTATAAGTTACAAATGGAAAAATAAAATATCCATGTATCCTGTTTACTAAAAGGTCAGTTTCATTTTCATTTAAGTTAAACTTGAAACGAACTTAGTTCTTTAAATGAACCGTGCAACTTCTAAATTAACAGCTCATACTGCATGTAATTCATGTTTAAATTGATTCAGTTTTAACTTGTGGGTTGTTTAAAGAAAATACAAGAATTTTGTTCCTTTTATAATTTCACGAATTGGCAATTTCGTCAGACCAACTTACCGAAATTTAATCAAATGGGGTTAAACAAAAATGACGAAAGCGATACATGCAATCTGTTTACACAATACCGCGGGTTGCCATGTCGATCCATAGCTGTTTATTGGTTATCGATCCTAGATGTACAGAATGTTAAGTCTCATTACTTTAATTAACTCTTGACAGTACTTGGCCGCCCTCTTAAGCTTATTACAGGGAGTCTGCGAGACGTGTTCAAATGCTGTTCATACACGCGCAATATGCGATATAAATATATGAAGTTAACTAGCGAACCCAAAGTGTTCCTATAAAAGAGTTATTGTTGCATCGTACATACCACATTTTGTGGTTGTTGGACGAAGGGTGATTGGAAACTATTATAAAGCTCACTATCCGGTACGTAAATACTATACGTATATGTAAATAAGTATTTATTTTCTTTTTATGAACGTATTTTTTTTTTCGAAAATGTTATTAGAAATATTATGAATAATATTTTATATTGTTCACAGAAGTGAAAATAATATATAAAAACATAATCATTCTAGAAAAATCTACATCATTAAAGGTATATCGTTGTTTTCTTTATCTATTTACTTATTCTTGCTCTTTTTTATTTTTCTTAGTTTTAATCCACGCATCTTAAAATCTTTAAGACGTAAACATTATTTCAATTAGAGAGAGAGAGAGAGGGGGGGGGGGGGGGGGGAGAGAGAGAGAGAGAGAGGTGGTGGGGGGAGAGAAATTAAGAAAGAGAAACACCATTGAAACGCATAAATTACGATACATGTAATATCATAGCCACATCTTTTTTCTTCGCTTACTTTCAGATTAAAGGCTTGTAGCTTATTGTCAAATTTCGAAGCCGAAAACATGGCAAACCTTTTCCTTTTAATGCAGTTCCACAACGAAACTGAGGTAAGTATAATAGTGGTTCAAAGAATTCATAAAGAAATAAAGATATATTTTTCTCTATGGCATTTGGTTTTTTCGCATGATTTATTTTAAATTAATAACTCAAGGTGACAATTATCTTCCTAAATGTATCTATGACAAAGCCCTCTACCAGTCACTGAATCATTTCATAGTTAAAAGTTTACTAAACTTTTAAAGACCTGTATGTATAGAACATTGTTATATGAATTGAATATTATTTCACAACGGAAGGTCGATCCAGATAGAGAGAGAGAAAGGGGGGGATTGAATAATTTTAATTGATATTTCAGACATCGGTAAGTGATCTAGTCCGGATGGTGATGATATCGGAGGTGGGATGTGGAATCTCGTTGATTGGCTGTGTCCTCACTCTCTGCCTTCTCTGCTTTCTACCGTAAGTTTTCAAGGCGTATCCCATGATCTGTTTTTCCACGCCATCCAGAATGTCTTTCTTCTCTCCCCTCTAAGCATATATTTCTTCTGACCGTCTTATTTTTAGCTTTTCCAAATGATTTTATTATGTTCTTAATACCTCGTGTAAATCCACTCGCTGTTTTACGTTAAACTGTATTACGCTCATGTTTGTCATTTGTCATTTACTTCCAATCCTAAAACCAAGTTCGCTCAGTTTCGTAATCTCACTAATTCTAAGCTCCTTGTCAGTTCAGTAAGTTCACTAATTCTCATCTCTTTGTAAGTCCCGTAAGTTCACTTTGCCAGTCCCGTAAGTTCACTAATTCTCAGCTCGTTGTCAGTCCAGTAAGTTCACTGATTCTGAGCTCGTTGTCAGTCCAGTAAGTTCACTGATTCTCAGCTCGTTGTCAGTCCAGTAAGTTCACTGATTCTCAGCTCGTTGTCAGTCCAGTAAGTTCACTAATTCTCAGCTCGTTGTCAGTCCAGTAAGTTCACTGATTCTCAGTTCGTTGTCAGTCCAGTAAGTTCACTAATTCTCAGCTCGTTGTCACTTCCGTACGTCTATTAATTCTCAGCTTGTTGTCAGTTCCGCAAGTTCACTAATTCTCAACTGGTTGTCAGTCCCGCAAGTTATCTCGTTCTAAGTACAGTAAGTAAGCGCGTTTTCCATGCCGTTTGCTCCCTCGCTGTCCGCACCGTAGGTTTCGTTAAGTTATTTCGTTGTGGTAGAAGTGAGATTGGGGGAGAAGAATAGTTACCTTGATGAAAAAAACAAAAACGATAATAAAGATACACATGTAGTAAGATATTCCTTTTGGGGTGGCGCTGGAAGTTTTAGTAATTGCATAAGTAAAAACAAGAAATAGGTTTTGTTTGTTTGTTTGTTTGTTGGGTTTAACGTCCCACCGACAGTATTTCAGTCATTTGGAGACGATGTCTACTTGAGACAGATATAGTGCTGCCACACTGCAGTATCACGCCGTAGACATTAGGCATGATACCACACCCAGTCACATTATCCTGACACCGGGCCAACCAGTCCTGCAACTACCCTTATATGCTGAGCACCAAGCAAGGGAGCTATAACAGTACCATTCTTTACGATTTTGGTATGTCGCGGCCGGGGATCGAACCTTCGACCTTCCGCTCCCGAGGCGGACGCTCTAACTACTAAGCCTAAGCCACCGGGGAGGTAGAAACATGTTTTGGACACAGGCATATCAGCTAGATACAAACTGAAAGGAACCACAGAAAGTGACCAAAATGGAATTAAACCTGCATGCTTGAACTGAATTTAATTTAGTAGCCACACGGGAAATAGAATGAAATACAAGCAGTTGGTGTTTGTTTCGATATCACATGCGCTTCTTACGTTACTCGTCACTAGGTACCTTACTCCATCGTCTTGTCCGGACAACAACAACAAAATAAAAATGCACAAATGGAGAAAATTAAAAAATTAACGCAGGTATCTTTATGATTCGTGTGGATTGAACTTCTAACTATATTTCAAGTTTGATGTTAATCTATCAAGTAGCTATAAAGTAACGGAAAGTTATGTTCGTCCTTCGGTGAGCATTATAATAAGTAGTATTTTCTCCTCTAGGATCAGGAGTGACGGATTGTTCATCACGGGTAACATGTGCTTACTGATGATGGTTGCTCAGATCTCTTTCATCGGCGCCGAAAATGTCTCCTACCCGGACCCGGTAATACATGTCACGAGATGTGCTATGTTTGTTTATTGATAGTTTGTCTATTTCATTTCGTGCTTGCAATCAACAATATTTGGTCATTTAGGGGAATTGTCTACATGAGACAATTAAAGAGATGCCTTTGTAAAGGAGTTATAGTACCAATATATAAAAGGAGACCGTTTAGATACGACAAATTACATAGGTATTACAATGATAAACATAGTAGCAAAGATATTTTCGTTAATTATAAGATATCGATTTAATTCATGGGCGGAAGCAAGTACTATTTTTAGTGAAAACCAGTTTGGTTTCAGAGATAGTAGAAACACATCAGACTGTGTGTTTATTCTTCATGATATTATACAACATGTACTTTCAAAAAAATAAACCCCTTTATGTTGCTTTAATCGACTATGAAAAAGCTAGTCAGTCATGACATAGAAAATAAACTATTTGAGTTGAGTTGATAATACACTGAAAACCAGTGGTATCGTCCTCCTCGGACACGGGGGGTCATCGGTTCGATCCCCAGCTGCGATATAACAAAGGCATAAAAAATTGTACTGGTATAGTTCCATTGCTTGGCACTCACCATATAAGGGTAGTTTCAGAGATGTTTAAAACATACCCGGGGGACAAAATCTACAGAAGCCCATTGGTAACATAACTTTTTAAGAACCGCGGCCGTCATGGGCGGCAATCAATGTAGTCAAAAGGTACCACATAAAGCCTGATCTGCAGAAAACCACAGTTAAACCTTACTAAATTTAATTATAAAGTCCTCATTTCCAGACCACTGAGGAGCAGCGAACAACATAAAACCTGATCAGCCTGCGAGTTACTCGCAGGCTGATCTGGTTTTATGTTGTTCGCATAGGTCTTTTCATGGTTTCCTCTATGAGGGAAAGGGTTAAGAGGTCCCACTGGCAAAAAGTTCGATCAATCTGATAATTGATAAACACATGGTATAACGAATCATTGTCAAATGGCAACCTTAACAACCTAATGACCCAATGTTCATATTTATTAGTCTGCTCCACCGTCAACATCCGTTGGTCGATTTTGAATCGAGCGATACGATTGGACGATGTGAAATTGACATCGTCAATATTGTGGGAAATTGTTTGTGTAGATGTATTACGTCATCCTGGGGAAATTGTGAAAAACAAAAACAAAACAAAACGTAAGTTGAGAGTGGAACAGATTTAAAAATATTTATAGTTAGTCAAACTTAATCGTCCAATGAAATACTTGTATTTCATTCGAAATTCAAAAAAAAATATTGCATTAAATGAACCGTGATATCTTGATATGGAGAAAATATAGTGCCTCGTGACCAAAGACCAATATAGGCGAAGCTTGATGCGGCGGCGAATGATTACGTAGGCTCAAAATATAAATGTACCCAGTAACATTGACTCTTAACCGTACTTACAGCATCACGTGTGTTGTCAGTCAAACAGGAGGCGGTTCTATGATGCGTGTTCAAAGGCAGAGCTATACGTCGTACATGACAAAGTGTAAATATGTTATCGTTTATATTTTAAACTTTATGTATATATCGAGTACTCCGCTTCGCGTCGCTTGCGATAAATTCCATAAAATTTAACATACAAACGATAACTAATGCACACAAGTTGTTTCATATCGCGTTGGTGCCTTTTGACAATGATTCGTTACAACATGTGTTAATTGAATATCAGACTGATCGAAGCATGCATAGAATATAATGAAAGCATACATTTATACAATGTTACGACCTCCGTAAGCAAGTGATGTCAGATTTCGATCCTTACCATGTTCATTATACAGTATAGAGGGCCAAAACATCATAAACCTGTGGTTCTAGTGCCAGTGATTTGCAGATCTTTTTTTTTTATTTTTGGAAAAAAACTTTGATTGTAAGTTGTTTGGAGACTCTATCTACTTAAAAAAAAAAAAAAAAAAAAAAAAAAAAAACTTAGCCAAATGTCACACTGAAGTATCCCACCATAGACATGTATTTTCTACGATCGGCGATTGAACCAACGACCTCCCGAGGCTTTACATATACATCATTCTTTCTTTTCCAGATAATGTGCAAGGTTGCTACATCACTCCTGCACTACTTCTTCTTGTGTTTCCACTTCTCATCTGTTGCTTATGGTATATATCTTTGGACAAAGGTGAGGCCAAGTTTCATGTTCGTCGTAAATTAGGAAGAAAAAGACACTAAGATTTTTTTGATTTTTTTTTAAATCAATTGCATCAATGAAAGTTTTGTTTGTTTTAAATGCACACAATTTTATAAAGGATTTTAATAGCAATAATTAATTTATTTAATAAATACCAAGTTGAGGGATAGTAGGGGTAGGTTTCCTTGGTTTTCAATTCGCCATATATAAACAAATGCAAGAATATTCTATTTTCAACCCAAAGGGATTGCATATATATATATATATTTCCCAAATGACATATCTCAAAAGAAATATTCATTTCGGTGAAATGAAAAGATGTTCGTAAAATTGCCCGACAAACAAATGCATGTGAATATTGCTTTAAATAGTTACTTTTGTTCAACAACCTTTGAAAAACACTCGGGTGGGGATATGCCTTTTAGAGGCGTTATGTTAACTAGGGCAAGTATTCTGAAAGTTCAGTAAACATCAATCTTGGCAGGGTGTTGATTTACAGTAAAGTGGTAATAAAAATAATAAAAATAATAATTTCGCACCAAGGAAGGTATTATTTACATTTTCTTTTTATTTTATTACATTTTTCATTTAATATCCTTATGATATAAGTAAGTTTAGTACTCATTCCAGAATATGTATCATTTTTTTTCTAATTAACAAAGGCGTAACATGATAGTATTAATGCAGATCACATAGAATATCATACGCTCATAAACCACTGCGATTGATATATTCTTTGTCGTCAGGGAATATTTCGTTACGCGAGATCAAGATGGGTTTTGTCATTTTAAATAGCTCTAGCATGCAACACTACACGTGTCACGGTATACAGCTTACCAATTGGGTGAAAAGTATCGAAAACCGGCCGGGTATTAGAACCTCCAGTCTCAGCGTGTAGACATAATTTCATCTCTTTTTGAGATAAAGTTGCAAAAATATTAAAATATAAAATATATATAACATTAAAGTTACAACTTATTTTTTATAAATTTCACTCGTTCATCGCTATTTTTCACAGTGGCCGAGAGGGTAAAGTCGCTGGCTTTAACACTCACTCAGCCCCTCACCGCGTGGGTTCGAATCCCGGCAGGGTCATTCGGAACCTTCCAGCTGGCTTGCGGTAGGTCGGTGGTTCTACCTAAATGCCTCCGTGCATTCGGGGTCTTCCTCCACCTGTAATTAGCTGGACGTCGTTATATGACTGAAATACTGTCGAAGCGACGGTAAGCTCAAATAGTCTAGTCTTGTCTAGTCAAGTCTAAAAAAAATCAAGGCATGAAAATAACTGAAAGAAAAAAATCTGAATACTTCAAAAATTAAACTGATATCTTCAAAATATTTTATCGCAATTTGTAACTCATAATGTATTTTAAAAGTTACAAGTTAAGATACTGTCAAAAATGCATGGAAAATACCAAATGAAAATATAGAATATACATTATGCCAGGAACAAAATGCATAAAAACTACCTCAAATCTATGAATTTTATAATTTTTTTCCAATTAAAAACAAAAATAAAATCAACAGATTTTCCGTTATCTTTTTTTTTCAGATTCAATTCTCAGATATAAAGGCTCTCTGAAAATGTTAAAAAAATGTATACATCTTTTATACTAGAACTGAATTTTTATTGAAATTTTAGACATATTTGCATAAAAAACACTATCGTGACTTTCTGAACCCTCAACATTTGGCAAATATACTTTAAATCATGTTTATTACAGGAAAATATATCTTTGAGGTTTCATTTATCCTTCTAATAAAAATAAATGAGAGAAAAAAAAATACAAAAATTAAAATCAGTGGTCCCACGTTGTAGCATCCTTAACCACTAGGTCAGGTCAGTGAGACTAATGGTTTGTTGTATTTGTAGATAGGGCCGGGAGCCATACTAACCCGCAGAAAGAAAGGGTGGTACGTGACTTTGATATGGGCGACACCTCTACTTATTGTCCTGGTAACGCTGTCCGCCCGAGGCGATTTGTATGGCACTGAACAATGGTGAGTACAGTATGGCATTTTTAATGCGAGTTCAACAGATAATCGATACATCGTTGTCGTTTTTTGTCTATCTGTCTGTCTGTCTTTTTGTCATAAAACTTTAACCTTGACCATAACACGGAAGTTTTTCCACCTACAGCCTCCAAACTGCACAGGTACATGCAAATTGATGAGCTCTACCCGCAAGGTTACCTTGTCCTTTGTAAATGGTCTAAGGGGGGGGGCGGATGTGCATGGCGTTCATTCGAATATGGCACTTGTTGATTATAATGTCAAAGTTTCGATAGATCGATTTTCCGAAAACCATGCCGAAATATATTCCAAGTCCAAGTACTAATTACGTGATTAAACACTAACAGAAAGAGACATGGGAGTACATCAAGATTCAGAGGACTAGTACTCTCAGTTTTTCAAACATCGGATTTTTCTAACATTGTTTTTACCGTCATCGCGTATTTACCGTAAATATAAGATAAAGGACTGATATGATGCCTTTCACGTGTGTATTTCAATTACTTTAATGATACATTATCATTTTCCCCGATAAGCTATCAAATATCGACCTCGATTGTGTCGGGGAATGGTGGTGGTGGTGGTGTGTGTGTGTGTGTGTGTTGGGGGGGGGGGGTAATCAAGGCGATGTATTTTAGCTGGAATGTCATTCTCATTTGGAAGAACATAAAATAGCAGTAAATGTCAACCTATTATTCGGATGGCGTAGTCCAATTTCGTATGCTAGGTACTCTGAAAAGTGTTTTACTATGATCGGAGAATGTGGAATGTAGAATGTGAAATTTGTAACATCGGCATAATCATATATTAACTCTTCACAGATATGTGAAACTCCTTTATCCGATATTGGAATTTCATTTTCCCCTATTTCCCACGAACCCATTTGGTTAAAATTTGAAGAGGAGCGTTACTCACTTCCTCATTTCTTATCAACAGCACCGGCAGTATTTGCAATAAAATTTCCTTGTTAAAGAAATAGACTAGGTCAAGTTGTCCAGTGGCTAGGATTGCCTGATCACGAAACGGAGTTCTCGAAAATACTTAGATACGACCTCAGACTCAAATATGGGTATCCTACTCAAATCCTTATTGAAACTAATGGTCATAGTTTGAGTCTAAAAATCACTGTCCATTTTCCATTTAGAATTATATGTAGTTTCTATAAATATGCATATTATATAAAAAATCTCCGAGACGCACCTATTTACCTAAGTCTGAACACGTATCTAGTTACAAATATTAAACAATGATATATGTGTCATACTGCTAACATAAAGTGTCTGTATATATATATATATATATATATATATATATATATATATACTTAACGAAACTTGTAAATACTCCGTTCGATTTCAAACTTGTAGAGAAGATATATTTTCCAAAACATATGCCCAGTAAATATTAAAATGTGCACTGGCTTAATCTGTTGTCTGCTTGAATAATTTTGACGCATAATCAACCCTGTGAAACCAATTTTCGTGGAAAGCTATAGAAAACCAAAAATTTGTTATTTTGAATACATCAAATGCTATAGACAAAACTTTAGTCGGAGTGCTTATAAGTTTCGTCTAGTACACACACACACACACACACACACACACACACGAAGTAATTTTGAATCCTCTACATGATCAAACCACTTTCGTCCGAACTCTGTCTGATATGCGAATGCTTACAGAAGACGTGTCTGATATTAAAATGTATTCTTGAACTTTGTTTCTGTTAAACTCTTAAGGTTTGATATTTCGGACGCTAGTTTATATAAGCACTATTAAAAAGCTTCCTTGTAACTGACATGGGTGATGTAATTAGATTATTACTTTAATGCTTTTGGACAAAACAATAATATTTTCGAAGATAATTAAATAATGCATCGAGATTTATGATTAATTTAGTATTATTGATTTTATTCTCCGACGGAGAATCGAACCCCGGTCTCCCGCGTGACAGACAAAATGTTTGCCTCATATCACCAAGGAGATATTACACTTGTTATGAAGATGGCTATTTTTAGTCACACATACAACTATCAAAGTTTGTCCTTAATATTTTCCGAGTTCAACTTTTCCTACACTTTTCAAGGGATTTTGACCAAACTTTCACGGGTTTCTTGTCATGCACTGCCCCAGCGTATGATTTCGGAATTTTGTGATTAGATCATTTTTGACGGAGTTATGCCCCTTTTTAATTTTTTTCCAAACTATCTTCCGAGCACATCCGCTCCTACATTTTTGAATGGATTTTGATTAAACATCAATTGCTATCAACTGCCCCAGTGCATATTGTCGAGCATCTATGATTTCTTTGTATATTTTCTGATCGCAACTTACCCTTCATTACTATTTTTAAAGGTAGGGGAATGGCAAAGTATATAAGATTGAAAACCTGGTTTTGAGTCATTCTATGACACTTGTTCATATCGAGTGTTGAGAGAGAAACTAGGCTAAGTGCTGATATATTTAGATGTACTTAGTCTGGTTTCGCTCTAACCCCTCGATATGTACATTGAGGTTTGGGACAAGCTGAAAGTACACATATATATTCCTTATTCCTAATGACCTTTTTATTCCATCTTCCATTGAGCAGTGATTTTTTTTATCATAAATTATATCTAGATCTTATAATACATGTACCACAAGACACGTTTGAGGATAATGATTTTTTTTTACAAAACGGTAAACACTCATTGAAATCTTTTGAACTGTCTGTTGGTACATATTCGTATAATCAATTCGTTAAATGGCTGAAAATACGGATCTAAAATAAATATATACTCGTACGCAAATCAGTTACAAATGTAGCTGTTCAATATATAAACAGAAGAGTAGGGACAAAAACTTAACACTTAAAATAATGTATGTCGAATTCGCTTTTTATCACAAAGGTTTAGAAAATTATCATGGCTAGTTTTAATTTTCCTTCTTTGTCTGTATAGAAAATAAATGCATTGTGAAAGTATGCCTTTAACAAGTCTTGAAACCAGTAAATTTGTTAAGTTGTACTTAGATTTTGATAAGAACTCATCTGTAAGGCATACAAAGGGAAGTTATTATTGGTATTTCTTATATTATTGGGTGCTCTTTCTTGATTAGTGATATAGCGTGTCTAAAACGACCATACAAATTCACATCATTAATTACTACTATTATGTCAAAACAGAATAAAAATAATATATGAATATAGTTTTTCTTCAATTTATTGGAACATTCCTTTTATTTATATATGCAATATCATGTTACAATACTGAACATCATAATTCGCACCAATTGTTTTGTCATATGTTTCGTATGTAGAATACGCTTGTTGTTGTATTGTTGTTGTATTGGGGTTTACCGTCGCTGCGATAGTATTTCAATCATATAGCGACGTCCAGCTAATTACAGGTGGAGGAAGACCCGAGTACACAGAGGTACCCGGGTAGAACCACCGACCTACCGCAAGCCAGCTGGAAGGCTTCCTCACATGAAAAATCCGAAGTCCCTACCGGGATTCGAAGTCCCTACCGGGATTCGAACCTACAGCGGTGAGGGGCTGAGAGATTTGTAGTCCACGACTGTAACCGCTCGGCCACGGCGGCCCCCGTAGAATACGCCAACCGATGTCAAGCAATATGATAATCTGAAGTAGGGATATGTAATAACTCTTGAAATGGATAATGATTTCACTATTGAAATATAAACAACTGATTATACTTTATTTTGCAATACTGACGATTCCTGGCATGTTTAACACACTATATACTAGACGAAACTTATAAGTACGTCGACTAAACTTTTGTCTATAGCATTTGTCAAAATAACAGATCTTTTTGTTTACAATAGCTTTCCACGAAAATTGGTTTCACAGAGTTAATTATGCGTCAACATTATTCAAGCAGACAACAGATTGAGCCAATGCACATTTCAATTTCAATATTTACTGGGCATATCTTTTTGGAAAATTTATCTTCTCTACAAGTTAGAAATCGGAGTATTTACAAGTTTCGTTAAGTGTGTGTGTGTATATATATATATATATATATATATATATATATATATATATATATATATTAAATCAAAAGTCTAATGATTACCTTGGCGATATTTAATGACGTCACATTGCAGGTGCTGGTTACCATCCCAACACTACACAAGACTGGCGTTTCTGGTTCCACTCCTTATCATCTTGCTGGTAAAGTATGGCTTAAATGTAATATCAGAGCTATATTGAGAAAATGGCGCAAACCCATTCCGTTAAAATATTCATTCAACAGGACATGAAAATGATTGCAAAGGCTTTTGTCAGATTCCATTATAGATCAGTTGTATAGAAATTATAAACCAAAGTGAGGTTTCCCATTCTAAAATATAACGTTTTTTGAAAAGAGCAGATTTTGACTGTCATTTTTAAAAATAATTCATTTTAAGATGTCAGGTCATTTGGAACACCTCGACAATATCTTCGGTATTGAACGGCATTTGCCGAGAAAACACGATTGTTGTAACGTATTTTAAGTATGTCAGCATGATACAAAAATACGGTAATTTTACATAGAAAATAACAACAATAGCAACAAAAACCATGAGCTCACCTTAAATTTGCCTTTAAAACAAATAAAATAATCGGGCTTCTGTTTGTAGGTCAACCTTGTCCTTTACATCGTTGTTGTGGTCGCAAGATACCATTTGGACTACAAGAAAGGAGAGGGCATCCCAACCATGTTCAAGTAAAATATTTTAGTTTTTATTGATACAAATACACGTGCATTCAAATACACCCACAATGGTCATATTCCTCCAATGTTCTCTTTGAAAGTCTATACTGTTCGCACTTCGACTGATTTGGAATATTCCTCCAATGTTCTCTTTGAAAGTCTGTACTGTTCGCACTTCGACTGATTTGGAATATTCCTCCAATGTTCTCTTTGAAAGTCTGTACTGTTCGCACTTCGACTGATTTAGAATATTCATAAAACCATGAAGCGTAGAGATGGATTAGTTTAAAGTTGTAATGATATTGCTGTATTATATGAGAAAAAAAATCACGTTTATAAAGTGCAATACAATTGTTAAATTATTGTTTTGTATTGTAATTTAAAATGCAATTGACAATAACAGACATAACAGATAACTGTTCCTCGGTTAATACCTGAATGACACTAATTAACGTTACAGTAACAGTAACTTCTGGTACCCATTTCAGGCACTTCATTGAATCGACTGTATCCATGTTTCCCCTACTGAACCTCCACTGGTTCCTTGGATTCTCCGTTACCCTGGAAACAAATTTGGTCCTCCAATACGCCTACGTTGCTCTTTGTTCTGGACAGGTAAGTATTAAGACAGTCTTAACTGCATGGCTTCATTGTATTTTATGTCTTTAGTTTGACTTAGGTTCATTTTCTACAGCATTTTACTGCAAATGAGTCGATAATATTTAATTTTTAATAATTCCTTTATTTGTTTTATTCTTAAAAAACAAACCGTTTCATTTTTATTTTTTATTTTCGTGGAAAATATAATACAAATTAAGTAATTGGTCCTTTTTTTCAAATGCATAATGACATATTATTCTCAAGAATATATTGCATATGAATATAGTTGTTTGAAGAAAAAAATGCACATACACGATTCATATTTACTTCACTTTCCAATTAATTAATCCGGATAAAATTTATTTAAAACTAATAGATGATTGGTGCGACGTAAGACAAATAAACAATTAAGTAAACAAATGACTATAAACACATACGTTTACATATCCTAGGGCGTGTTGATTCTGATATTTGGGGTGTTGACGAACGGCCAGGTACAGAAACACCTATGTTCTAAGATAGCCGAGAGGGAAGGGAGCATCAGTTCCACGGAGTCAGAGGATCAGGTACAGCACTCCACAGGTCACACCCAAGCACTGGACTGATGCCATGGCTAACAACAGCACTTGATGGGCCGCATGGATGATGAGACTATATTAAAATGTCATTTGTCTGTCATTCACACTCCTACTACCTAAATAGTGTTTGTTTGCTGTTACCCGATCTGAACGTTCATCACTGGGTAGGCAGGTAGGATATGAATAAGGGCCGTAAAACCAAACCCCCAAAATATTCGATGGATTTTTCCCCATTTTCTATGTCTCTGTGTGAAACAATCAATTACAATGATTGCTTTTCAAGAGTTCGAAGATTTTTTGGTAAACAAAATACTTATATTTTCAATCAACCTTAAAAGGAAAAAAAATAAGTGCATTTTTTGACCGTTCTGGTAATCCATCATTCAGTTAATTGTGATCATTGTCCATCAAGTGCTCATGGCAATATTATAGTAAATGCAAGCCTTTGAGAGACTTTGAACAAAATAGCCTATAACTCATAGTCAATGGATAAATGCATCTGCACTGAAGTAGAACCATAAGTATACTCGAAGGATGGATGAATTACTTTGCAGTAAAAAAGTGTTATTGTTTTTATTTTGTTAAGTTTTTATTTGTGTAATGAATCTACTGGCATACCAGTTTGATAAAGAAAAAATACAAGTGCAACTCTGATGACACGGCACAGCAATGTGTCAGTGCATGGTGACAATTCAAAGTCTGCGTATACTTTTCAGGTACAAGTACACAAGTTAAATGTTGAGTTTAGTTAATTGTGTTAATTGCAACGTTGACATGGTCATGGCTTAGGTTTTTTTTTTATTTCAGTTTCAAAATACATATTTCTCAATTCAGTATTTTTATCTATGCCTTCTGAGATGAAATGATGAAAGATGCTGTGTAATTTGGCTATGTTATTTATTCACAAGAAATGAAATAAAACAAATTTTATTTGTGAATGCTATGAATGTCCAATGTCCTTTAATGTTGTTATCGGATCAGTTCAATATCAACTTGGATATTACTTATGTATATGCATGTATTGTCAGAGAGAGAGAGAGAGAGAGAGCGAGATCAGTTTAATAATAACTTGGATATGGCTTATAATGTATACGCATGCTTAACCACAGTGTGTGTGTGTGTGTGTGTGTGTGTGTGTGAAAGAAACTTAAACATTTACTTTGGTATGAATAATTATGTTTACGCATGTAGAGAGAGAGATCGGCAGCAGCATTAAGATCTTCCTCGGTACATGTACCCAGGCTATTTATTTTTACATAAATATGAAAAGCTTGGGTACCGAGGATGCATTAAGATTTCAACAGAGAGATGTTAAACATTAACTTTGATATGGCTATGTGTATACGCATGTAAATTTTAAAATTTGTGGATTTTTATATCAATTTTTTATGTATACACATGTATACCCAGAGAGAGAGAGAGAGAGAGAGAGAGAGATCAGTTTAATTTTGTGGCTTATGTATACGCATGTATACCCAGAGAGAGAGAGAGAGAGAGATCAAATAGTGTTAATTAATAATATATTATAATGAGAACAGTTGAGTATGTTCTGTGTCGTATGTACATGTATACATTCTTAATAAAAATTGATATATGTCGTATAGCTCAAATATTTCTCTTTCTTATGAATCCTAGAACTTAATGTATCATATTTAATTTTCGTAATTCCCTCCAGACAATTTTGGTATGGTTTGGTATTTTTATATGAAAACCAATCAATCGAAATATAATCATATACTTATTTGGAGCATTAGATGACAACATTTCACGAGACGTCTCAAAATGCATGGGTATATAGCTGGTCCAAAATTGATGCGTGAAGGTGCGTTTTCCGGCATACCTGGAGCAAATATGAATAAATAAATAAATAAATAAATGAATAAAGAAATAAACAACAAAAATTTTCCTCAGCGATATACCTAATTTCTGAAACACTCTTATTTATAAACATTTCAGAAAGAGCTTACTTAAGAGTTACCATCTCTATGTCGAAGTACTCTTTAAGATTTGAAGTTGGGGAGATGTTATTTGAAAGGAAAAAGACGACCCAGACAGAAAATATTCAGCGCGGAAAAGTATTTGTTTGATTATTGTTTATTAGGTTTAAATTACGTCTAGAGTGATAAGACCGTCCTCGGTGGACTAGTGATTAGAGTGTCCGCCTCGGGAGCGGGAGGTCGTGGGTTCGATACCCGGCCGCGACAAAACTAAGTCGGTATTGTTATAGTTCCATTGCTTGGCATTCAGCATATAAGGATAGTTCCATGACTGGCAGTTCCAGTGTCAGGATAATGTGGCGTGGTATCCAAAGGGGTTTGAAGCACCCGTTGTCTGTTATCCATTTCACGAATGTAGTATCAAAATAATTTTAAGACTTCAATCATGATAGTGAAATAAAACAGCGGAAGTCGACTTTTTTTCGCATATTTAACAGACAAAGGGTGCTACAAACCCCTGTGGTGGTATCATGCCACATGTTTACCGGAGTGATACTGCAGTGTGGCAGCACTCTATCTGTCTCAAGTGACATAGTCGCCAAATCACTGAAATACTATCTTTAAACCCAATAAACAAACAAAAGTAATAAAGTGAAGGTACTCCAGAGTAAGTATAGCTAGTCTTAAATGGGAAGGGCAGGTTCAAAACTGGAAATGTGCTTTGTTTCCATGCGATAGGTGTTGACTGTGTGTGAATGATAGAGTCAATAGTAAAATGCTTCTGTGCAGCAATAAAGGAAGAAATGTCGACCTTTCATCGTGAATATTATAAAATCAAATGCATTTATTTATCATTTTAGTTGATATGAAGATAGACTAGATCGGACAAGATATTACTGTATCTATATAGGTACAAAGTGTGCGTGTGTAATCCCTGATTTTGATGTTGTACTTACATATCATGACAAAATTTATCTGTCTCGACGATGATTAGATAATGAATTAAACAATACCACCGCACGCCAAAGCTTTTAGTGTGTATCCCGAACATTTGAAGGTAACTCCCTCCGGTACGTGGAGTAAACATGGTTGTGCATGTAGCTTAGCTAAACCCTTTGTGTTGAAAAAGGAAGAAATAAACACCGGTTGCGCAATTCACCTGTGTATTATTACCTTTGTTTAAAAATGTGTTTATATCATGGAGTATTACTATGACTTAATGGAACTAGAAAACAATTCACACATGTAGTGTCGTTTTTAGAATTTATATGAAAAACTGAAATACGAAATCATGTATGAGCAAATATCAGCCACTAATCGGTCTGTAATATTTGCTTCTGTAACTGGTTTTGTGGAGCGGAAGTTCAAATACTGGCCTACTTCGGACTATTACTTTGTGGTGGAAATATTTTGGTCAGATAAAAAGACCAGTTATGTGAAAAGGAATTATGACGATTTTATTCGCCTGTATAAAGATTTGAGTGAACACTATAAGTCAAAATATGAAAGTGGAACAGTGAGAAGTCCAGTTTTTATACCGAAAGTGGAAGGTAAAGTACATGTGTATTCTTTCTTTTTGGCATAGGTTGATACCTATAGCTTACTTGTTGAGAATAATTCTAAATATAAAGCACGATATTGCGTTACTTGTTATAATTCTAATTTGGAATTTCTCATCCTATTTTAAAAAAAGTATCGTGTCGATACTCAAACTACAGTTTTTTTTTAATGTTTATTAATCATTGAACACAATCTTTTAAATGTTTTCCGACTGAAAAGAGAAGTTAATCTAAACGAAAGTGGTATTGCCAACATGCTTTCGTCAAATATAAGGTTTTATCTTTAAATATTTTTATGTAGTATATATAGTTAATATAAACATTCTATGAGTATTTCATTAAACAAAATACAAACGAGACATCAAATTCATTGAAGGGAAATAACCTGTATATGAGTCCTTGTTATTCTTAATGCGTGTTTGCCCTTGTTTCAACCTTAAGTTTCATTGGATGTAATTAAGCTTGTGTCCAGATCAAATTGCAGTTTTACTGTACATGAACGAGTGTATTTGTTGTCAGGTAACGTTAACTTCACATCCTACAAGTGTCTATATATAGAATTGGATCTAGAATAGATAAAGAGGTGGCGATGGACAGAATAGATTCATATGAAATTATTATTTTGCTGGATTTACTACTTAACATATACAGGTTGTTTTCCTAAGCAAGAGACAGTCATTTCTTTCGTAAAATGATTATCATATTTTTCCAATTGAATCTTCCCAAATGAAATGATTCATGGAATCTTAATGAAATTTGTGATATAGAAGATACTTGTTCGTCTTCGTGGAAGATTCATTTTTATTTCATAAATTAACTTCACGAGATGAAATATAGTATTGCATCTTCCACAAAATGAACAAATTTTCTTTTATCTCTCTGTAAAATTATCAAATATATTTTACTTATATAGCAGTAATCAACTAGTAAGCATAAACTAAAATGTCGTAATTTAATTGTTGATTTGTAACCTCATATGGCATACACTACTTTTAATTAGATTTTTTTTTTTCATTTTTAACCTAAAACACATTCATTATCTTATGATTTCCCATTGTTCTACTTCTAACGCAAATTTTCCTAAAAAATAAAGCCAAGTGTAATAAAAAATAATCGGAAGACAATCACGGTTCCTAACCACTTTAACTTACTTTATGAACCTGTAAACGCAAAAGAAAGGTTAAATCACTTAATGCGGATGATAGGTTGTGATGAATAAGAATACATACAAAAAATACGTAGACTAAACCAGTAGAAGACTGCATATTTAAAAAAGAATCTTGACAGCCTTCTTTCATTCTGTTACACATTCACTTCTTCAGAGAACATAAAACACGCTTACAATTCTCTTAATATTCGGTCATTAGACCTTATTCAAGACCACATTTACCAGCTTCCATTTGTTATAGATGTAAATGAATAAGTCCATTACTACCATCTTAAACCTGCTATAGATATATACCCTTGTGAATAAAACATAGTCATATATTTCAGGGAAAGGCCTCTTCAAAAAGAACTCGGTAGATCTAGCGGAAACTCGAGAGTTGCGTTTGAATGATTTCCTGAAGCAGCTCTTACGGGGAAACCCCTTGGTAATGCTTTCACTGATTTATGGAAATTGTGCAAGACATTTATGGTGGGACACTCATGACTGGTTCACGCCGTTGTAACAAACTGACATTATCTATGTGTCTCATTCGCACCACTGTCTAGTCTACGATCACGTGGACTCCTGATATTCGCGCTAACAAACTTATTCAATATTCATTTCTTTATTTTTGCTTTATATTTCTCTCTCTGTTATAATGAATAACAAGACAGAAAATGTGTTAGTGGCAAGATAGAGTCAGTAGAAGTGAAAGTCCACGGATTCTAATTCTAATCAGACTGCACATTATTTACTCATTCTGTGACATTTGGTGCCCAACGTGTGGTCGTAACATAGGCGTACGGGTTGTTTAGCGGCCGACATGACTTAGAAATTCTCTCGTCTCTCGTTATGACAAATAAAATGCTTATAATTTAGTCAAATAACAAATCTAATACGTATATAAGACTTCTTCTCTTTAGATTATCGACTTCATTCTCGCTTCAATGGAGGTGGGTTAATGTTAACAAACGTTAAGGGCATAGAATATTGTAGTAAAATAACTTAGAAACAATACAATAACGTCACACAAACAAATCGAGGGCTAACCGTGAAATGGTTCCATCTCCACCCATTTCTTTATGCATTTAGAATAGTTTCGCAGTCAGCCTTGAAATGAAGTGATGGACATTCATCAGTGTTCACTTTCTAATAAAATTGCACTTCCCTTCGAAAAAATGGTGTTTGGCACCTCATGGAAGACATTGATGATATTATAGTAGATCTATGATGTCAGCTTTGACTAGTGATTGATATTTACTGATATTCTATCGGTCGGTTACTATACGCCTGGTCGAAATTACTCGACATAGCGTTGGCACCAGGTCTATAATAGTTTGCTTTCAAGTTTTTGTTAATTCAAACGTATTATTATTTCAGTTATTTATTATATTTGTTTGGCGAGCAATCCCTTTAAAAATTGATAGGTTTGATTTCAGAATTAAAAGATCACATCTTATTGATCAGTCTATAATCAAATATCTTGAAACAAAATGATGCTTAAATATCGTTTGCTACAATAAAATGAACGGAAATCGGAAAGACACATTCTTTTGTTACTGGGATAAGACTTTATATAGATCTAAACAAAGATATAAATCAATGTGATGTTGTGCTATTTTCAGATTTTATAATGATTCAATTCTCATGAATAAGAAAATATAAAATAAAATTGACATATTCGTCAGAAAAGTGATGAAGATGTGCGGAATATGAAAATTTTTTTTTTTTTTTTTTTTTTTTTTTTTTAAACAATAGAATGCTTCTTTTTAGCTCATGGTGAGCTTTTGTGATCGCCTTTTGTCCGTCGTCCGTGCGTCCGTGCGTCGTCAACAATTTCTTTAAACAACATCTTCTTCTAAACTACTCACTGGATTTTGAAAAAACTTCACAGGAATGTTCAGTATGGGGCCCTTTACCAAAGTTGTTAAAATTTTTTGATTGGTCAAAAATTTAGGTCACAGGAGCTAAAAATAGATTTTAAAAATGAAAATTTTAAAAATCTTCTTCTCTGAAACCACAAGGCCTAGCCCTTTGATTTTTGGTATGTAACATGATCTTATGACTCTCTACCAAAATTGTTCAAAATTTGACTCTTGGGTCAAAATTGGCCCCGCCCCAGGGGTCACTTGATTTAACATAGGCTAATATAGGGAAAACTTGAACAATCTTCTTCTCAGAAACCACAAGGCCTGGGGTTAAGATATTTGGTGTGCAGCATTGTCTAGTAGATCACTACCAAGTTTGATCAAATAATGCCCCTAGGGTCAAAGTTGGCCCCGCCAAGGGGTCACCTGATTTTACATAGGCTAATATAGAAAAAAAAACTTGAAAAATCTTCTTCTCAGAAACCACAACGCCTGGTGTTTAGATATTTGGTATGTAGCATGATCTTATGACTCTCTACCAAGATTGTTCAAATTATGACCTTGGGTCAAAATTGGCCCAGCCCCAGGATTCACTTGATTTAACAAAGGCTAATATTGGAAAAACTTGAAAAATCTTCTTCTCAGAAACCACAAGGCCTGGGGTTTAGATATTTGGTGTGCAGCATTGTCTAGTAGATCACTACCAAGTTTTTACAAATCATGACCATTGCGTCAAATTTGCCCCGTCATAGGGGTCACCTGATTTTACATAGGCTAACATAGAAAAAAACTTGAAAAATCTTCTTTTCAAAAACCACAAGGCCTGGGGTTTAGATATGTGGTATGTAGCATGATCTAATAACTCTCTACCAAGATTGTTCAAATTATGACCCTGGGGTCAAAATTGCCCCGCCCCAGAAGTCACTTTATTTAACATAGACTAATATAGGAGAAACCTGAAAAATCTTAATCTAAGAAATCACAAAGCCTGGGGTTTAGATATTTGGTGTGCAGCTAGTCTAGTAGATCTCTACCAAATTTGTACAAATCATGACCTTTGGGTCAAATTTGGCCCCGCCATACGGGTCACCTGATTTTACATAGGCTTATATTGGAAAAAAAAAACATGAACAATCTTCTTCTCATAAACCACAAGGCCTAGAGTTAAGATATTTGGTGTGTAGCATTGTCTCGTGGATCTCTACCAAGTTTATTTAAATCATGACCCTGGGGTAAAAATTGGCCCAGTACCAGGGGTCACTTGATTTAACAAAGGCTAATATAGGAAAAACTTGAAAAATCTTCTTTCCAGAAACCACAAAGCCTGGGGTTAAGATATTTGGTGTGCAGCATTGTCTAGTAGATCACTACCAAGTTTTTACAAATCATGACAATTGGGTCAAATTTGGCCCCACCAAAGGGGTCACCTGATTTTACATAGGCTTATATAGGAAAAAACATTGAAAAATCTTCTCAGAAACCACAAGGCCGGTGTTTAGATATTTAGTGTGTAGCATTGTCTAGTGGATCCTACCAAGTTTGTTCAAATCATTTCCCTGGTGTCAAAATTGACCCCACCCCAGGGGTCACTTGATTTTACATATACTAATGTAGGAGAAACCTGAAAAATCTTCTCAGAAATCACAAAGCATGGAGTTTAGATATTTGGTATGTAACATGGGCTAATAGACTTCTACCAAGTTTGTTAAAATCATGAATCATGAATTGTCTAGTGGATCTATACTTTGTTAAAATTATGGCCCTGGGGTCAAATTTGGCCCCGCCATAGGGGTCACCTGATTTTACAAATGCTAATATAAAAATAACTTGAAAAATCTTCTTCTCAGAAAACACATGGCCTGGGGTTTAGATATTTGGTGTGTAGCATTATCTAGTCGATTCTTACCAAGTCTGTTCAAACCATGACGCTGGGGTCAAAATTGGCCCCGCCCCAGCGATCACTTGATTTTACATAGACTTATTTTGGAAAATAACTAGAAAAATCTTCTCAGAAACCACAAGGTCTGGAGTTTTGATATGTGGTATGTAACATGGGCTAATAGACCTCTACCAAGTTTGTCCAAATCATGACCCTGGGGTCAAAATTGGCTCTGCCCCAGGGGTCACTTCATTTTAAATGCCTAATGATACCAGGTGAGCGATCCAGGGCCATCATGACCCTCTTGCTTATGAATAATGGACCTTTAATTCATTATGATTTAAATATCTAAATTTCAGATATCAAATAACCTTTTAGTATTGGAATTCTTCAAACCCAGACCAGCAGACCCGATATCAGCCGAAGATCAACACGTCAACACCAATATTGAAGATGACAACGATGATGAAGATGACGTCATATTCGATAGATGATATATATTTGCAATTATCATATTGAACTTCCGTCTAGTGAATGTAAACTGAACAATCGATTAAGGTGTTTATGTCCAATTGATATTATATATATATAAAATTGAGAAAAAAGTCCCCCCATGCACTGATACCACGCTGTTACCCACTCGAAAGGGTGCTATAACTGTTATATATTGCAAATGTTGCTTTCGAATACTTCTTTTCCGGGGGCCTCCGCGGCCGAGAAAAGTCGCTGACCGTCACCGCGTGGGTTCGAATCCCGGCAGGGTCATTCGGATTTTTATGTGAGGAAGCCGTCCAGTTGGCTTGCGGTAGGCCGATGGTTCTACCCGTATGTCCCCGTGCATTCGGGGTCTTCCTTTTCCATGTGATTAGCTGGACGTCGCTATATAACTGAAATACTGTTGAGGCGAGGGTAAACTCAAATAGTCAAGTCACTTCTTTTCCGTTCTTGAGTGATCTACATGCTAACTCGTCTTAACGATGGCATTTAATTTGTATTCATTTCAATCCCAGATATTTTCATGGCGTTAAATATTGGTTCAGTTTGAAGTATATCAATAAAAAGGAAATGAGGTCACTGCAGTATTTGTTAGTGTTCTTGCGATGTCACTTCTGTGACAATTATCGACAATATGGCGTGATCATTTTGAACAGTTTTTGCGACAAACAGAGTATTTTGAATCCACGAGGCTAGTATGCATTTTTGGCCTTAAAACACAAGACTTTGAACTTCCGCGCAATTATGCAAATAAATGCTCCCTATAATTTATATCATTTTCACCCAACATGTATGGGTTTGTTATGTAGAGGTCTTCTTCACATCCAATCGTTACTGCATTTAATATGACGAGTTTGTGAATGATGAGTTCTTAAGTATCTATCATGTCAAATGCATTCCACGTTAATATATTAACCCGAAAACAAAGTTTCTGTAAAGATCGAAGCTGTTTTCAGCGTGTTTTTAATTTTTCAACCTGTAGATATATATTTGGATGGCACCATGACTCAATTCAACGATGACATGTAGATGAGGTTTCGAAGCGCATGAACTCCATTGTTGAATAGCAAAAAGCGAAGAGTGATGGAATATTCCATTTTTGGATACTTTTGTACACATCAATGAAGACATTATCCACCAAAGTTACAGTATATAGGAACCCACTCACACAGACTTATGTCTTAATGACTCCAGCCACCATCTAGAACATTAGGGATCTGTATTGAGAA
Source organism: Solen grandis (assembly GCA_021229015.1). Taxonomy (NCBI): domain Eukaryota; kingdom Metazoa; phylum Mollusca; class Bivalvia; order Adapedonta; family Solenidae; genus Solen; species Solen grandis. The sequence continues at coordinate 55,881,667 of CM037783.1, forward strand.
CACTGTTCTATCGGCGGAAAAACCCCCAGATGAATCAGACAAGAGAAAGAACATGTGAAAGTTGCTGTACGGTACAACGGCTACCCAGAGCTGATGTTCACAATCCCCGGAAAAACAACCAAAATGGATAATAAATTAATGTTCACAGACAAGTCAAAAAAAAAAAAGGTCCAATATCGCCATCCCCTTAATTTGTATTACATCTGAAGCCCTACACAGGATAAGAAACATGGTGTGAACATATACCATCGACCATTCAATTCAATCCGCTTACATGTTACACATGTGAATGACAAAACAGGCAAGATGAAGAAGTACAACTCGGCACTCGGCGTACACATTGAGAAAGTACATCCAAAAGTCAGCAGTCTTGAGGTCAGAGGATATGCAGCTCAAACGACGAGTAAAAGGAAAGGCGACCGTCTCTCAATAGGGATAAGGAGTGGGGTTACAAGCGGTGTACTGTCCTCTCTTGTTGTCATGTGACGACTCAAAGTCACGTGATACCCACTGACTAAATGCTGATGAAAGCTATGCGATATAACCGAACTATCCAAGATAATGATTGTATTTCGTTCAAAATTTGAAAAAATATATTGTATAAAAATGAACCGTGACATCTTAATATGGAGAAAAAAAAAGGTGCCTGCGTGACCAAAGAACATTATGGGTTGAGCTTGATTATGTTGAAGCGAATGATTATGTCATGTTTTGTTAACTAAAATATAAATGTACCTAGCAACACTGACTTAACTTAAAACATCATATGTATTGTCAATCAAACGGTAAGCGAGCTCAAATGCAACACTGTATTGCGTACATAACAAACTGTAAATATGTTCTCGTTATATTTTAAATTGTATGGATTTATCGCAGCGCTTCGCCTCGCGGCTCTTGCAATAAATTTCATAAACTATAAACGATAACTTTACAATGGTTCCGTTGTGTAAATCCCAATATTGAAATCTACAATGTATACTACTCAGATTCCTACAGAAAGCCTCGAAACTACCAGTTAAAGAAAACATCTCATCGGATCATTAAGATATAGACCTCTTCACTAAGCTAAATTGTCCCATTGAATGTTGATACCTGGTAATCATTTACTTGTATATGTTGAAAATGTATGTTAACTGATTAGGAAAATACCGTTTAATTCATTACATATTGTTTGTGATTAAATTTCAATTATGTTTTTTTTTCTTTCTTTTTTTCATTCTTAATTCAGTTGAATTAACTGTTCAACTGCCAATTTTACATTATTTGAGGGAAAGACAAATAGGTATTCGCAAAGAAAATGTATATTTAATCTAATTTCAATAAGAATATTTATTCCACACTCGTAAAAAGAAGAGAAAAGTCGTTGTCCATGGTTAACCAATATCCATACTTTCAGGTCAATACCCTACATAGATTTTCTAATTAATGCCACTGGTTGTTTATATCTACTTAATCTTAAAGTCAATAAGAGGAATAGATACATCATGTACTGCATTTCCGTGCTTTGTAATTTTCATTTTCTAAACGCGACTGCTTCCTGGCACTCTTTTCCAATTTGCTTATGTGACACGCTTGTTTCTGCAATGTCTTCGTTTCACCCATATCGCCCTGAACCATGTGGTATAGACTGCAAAGCTTCACAGAAATGTTGCAATTTAATATTGGTTATATTTGAAGATAGGATTTGAGTAAATGGCTGCTGCAAATTTGCTGGATTCTATACTGAGAGTATATGCAGACAATACGGAAAGGCAGCCATTTTATAAACATACACAGAATACAAAATGGGAGTTAAAGCAAACTGCAGCAAATCTGCTGAATAAAATCCATATAATAGACTATGAATAATGACATAGAAGTTTAGTTCACATTAGTACACATTTTAAAATGATAAACTTCAAAAAAAAATAATATTTTAGACTAGAATGTAAAAATGAATAAATTGTATATAAAATAAAGATATGTCTGAAGATAAAATGACATGGGGTACATTTTTTAAAGGCTTTTCAAAATATTGGACGAAAATGTCAGCTACAATAGATTTCAGTAATATAGCGACCTCCAGATATTAAAAGTCTGAAAGACTCCGACCAAATGGTTTAAGAATTATATATTATTATAACATATAGTCAAGGCCCTTTTTAACAATTGCTCAAATCTAATATATATATAGTATTATAGCTCAAGGGATTGATGGGAAAACTCTCAACACTGATTTTACAACTTATGTCCCATTAAGAGTTCTCTCCCGAAACAAATCAGGATATTAGGATACCACTACTACTTCCAATATTGGTTTAAAAAAACAATGATAGCACAAAAATTAGCAACCCGATTTTCTCACCCCTAACTGGCCCCTATGATGCAGTTAACACACTAATTGGATGCCATCACTTAATCTAGCAAGACATTTTTGTGTTGCTGTTATTCCTGCTTTCCTTCCCTCGGTGTATCGAATTTCCCTTTAAACAATTATCAACCTGATAATGGTCAAGCTATAACTGCACATGGTGCTCCAGATAGGAGGTTGATCCATATCTATTATCCCTCATCCCTGATTTTAATAGGACGATTAACATTGACCTGAAATGGTATTCTGATAATGATTGTTAAAAATTAAAATAATTATGATATTCATCAATGTAAATATTTCTACATATTAGATTATTGTCACCTGTTTATTGTTCTTCAGACATTACTTACACATGGAAAATCTGTGGAATTTATACAATTTTTGTCTTTTTGCTAAAATAAAATGATTTCACATTAACATATGTAAGCCCAAAAATAGAAGTAAACAAGTGAAAAACAATCGTAGTGGACATGATCCAGACAGTACTTCAAGAACATGACATACTATACTAACATCATATAAGGACTTTTTTATGGCCTCAGAGATCCGAGAGCTATAATGGAACAGACTCTAAATAAACCATGCGTTAATTTCCTGTCTCTCATCTATGTTAGTCATGACATTTATATTTTAATCTTGAGCAAACTTCATACTGGGACAGATTCAATAAACTAATGGTGTCTTGTAATCTTAACTCCACACGAAACACACGAATTGTACTGTTATATATTTTGATCACAATATTAGCTTTTGGTTTACTATACAATTAAACAATTATGATATTGCACGATATATTTCGATGTCATCATTAACCATCTTTAAGTGCCCTGGAATATTTGCATCTGGGTAATTGTTTCAAATCGACCAATATATCATCATTACTATTGCAAAGCTGTGTTTTCTATTAAGCTCACAAGATCATTTGTGGTGTGGAAATTACTGTCATTTCATTTGACCAAACACCATGGGGCCTAGAAGACCAGTCATGTATATTTAAGGTAATATCTGCCAGTGAAACATCACCTTTAGAAAGATTCCATTTGTTTTAACATACCACAACTTGCACACGGAAACAGAACTTCCGCCGACCAGAATTTTCTGTGTTGGTGCTGTCTTTTGATGATTACAATGCACCTAGTGCCTTGATAAGAGCAGCATGGGATTGTCAGCTATTGTCTGTCTCAGTGTTTAATGTTTTACCATTTGTAAAGAAATAACAAGAGGATCAAATGTTCACTAAATGAGCCCAGTCCTTACACACGTAGATTATTTGAATAAACTTATGTCTGGTGTATATATGTACGTCTTCTCTGGATGCTGGAAACACTGCGTGTACATGGAATGACAGGCTTAAACTTTATTTATTTTACATCGATTACGAAACAAGTTCTCACAAATGCTATAAATCACTTTCAATGGCTCAAATTGCGGCAATGTGGTCATTATTGTGGGAGGAAACCGGATAACCCGGAGAAAACCCACGTGTCTGAACGGACGACCACTGGACTCTCTTACGTACGTTACTAAAAATCGAACCTGGGACGCATTGGTGAGAATTCAGGCAATGAGAGGCTTTTATTTTATGGTAGATATCTCATGTGTCCAGTCACAGGGTCCGGTACGTAAATGTATTTTCTTTATACTTCAAGTGGTCAAATACTATTTAGCACGTGTATGTTGAGCAATTGTTTTAGACTGAACAATTACTAAGGAAGATAAGGAGTGGGGCTTGAACTGGTTTACTAGTCCTGTGACCTAGGTGCACTCTCAACCTTCGATTCTGTTCATTTATTTGCTTTATAAGTTATCCAAACAAAAGTCTAAATTTCCATAAATGTCACTGAACTTTAAACATTTATCAGTTAACTACGAGTTTTAAAGTCTCTTCAGAAATAATAGCATTCGTTTTGCAGTTGAATGTTTATTAACTGAAAATATATAGCTGTAAAGAATAGTGTTAATGCATTTTGTATGGGTGCCTAAATCAAGACTTTTGAAGTACTATATTATTCAAGTATTATTTAACCCAGACACTATTGAGGCAATAATGGTTCAAAACCAGAATTATGGAGAGCTTTGGTAATAAATCACAAGTCAAAATCGTCTGGAAGTACTTACAAACAAACCGAAATCAATGCATAACAAGAGGGCCAAGATGGCCCTAGATCGCTCACCTGAGAAAAGTATCATTCATTGCCTGTACAAAACAGATTGCTTTAGAATTAAGATGATGAGGTGAAACAATGTTCAGGAATTTTCTGACCCCATCCACAAAAGATATCATCATGACAAACATTCTGCCAAAGTTTGAGGATGATTGGACCAAAAATGTTGCCCTCAATTTTTCTAAGATTTGACCTACTGACCTACATTTCTATCCAGCCCCACCCATTTTCAAACTGGTTCAGATATCATCTGACAAACAATCTGACCAAGTTTGAGGAAGATTGCATCAAAACTGTGGCCTTTAGTGTGTAAACAAGATTTTTCTAAGATTTGACCTATTGACCTACTTTTCGGTCCGGCCCAGCCCATTTTCGAAAGGGTTCAAGATATCATCAAGACTAACATTCTGACCAAGTTTGAGGAAGATTGGATCAAAATTGTGGCCTCTAGTGTGTAAACAAGATTTTTCTAAGATTTGACCTCCTGACCTACTTTTTGATCCACCCCCATTTTCAAAGGGTTCAAGATATCATCAAGACAAACATTCTGACCAAGTTTGAGGAAGATTGGATCAAAATTGTGGCCTCTAGTGTGTAAACAAGATTTTTCTAAGATTTGACCTACTGACCTACTTTTTGATCCAACCTGACCCATTTTCGAAAGGGTTCAAGATATTATCAAGACAAACATTCTGACCAAGTTTGAGGAAGATTGGATCAAAATTGTGGCCTCTAGTGTGTAAACAAGATTTTTCTAAGATTTGACCTACTGACCTACTTTTTTATCCAACCTGACCCATTTTCGAAAGGTTCAAGATATATCAAGACAAACATTCTGACCAAGTTTGAGGAAGATTGGATCAAAATTGTGGCCTCTAGTGTGTAAACAAGATTTTTCTAAGATTTGACCTACTGACCTACTTTTTGATAAGACCTGACCCATTTTCGAAAGGGTTCAAGATATCATCAAGACTAACATTCTGACCAAGTTTGAGGAAGATTGGATCAAAATTGTGGCCTCTAGTGTGTAAACATCAAAATTGTTGACGGACTACAAGATTTTTCTAAGATTTGACCTACTGACCTACTTTTTGATCCAACCTGACCCATTTTCGAAAGGGTTCAAGATATCATCAAGATAAACATTCTGACAAAGTTTGATGAAGATTGGATCAAAATTGTGGCCTCTAGTGTGTAAACATCAAATTGTTGACGGACGACGGCCGACGGACAATCAAGTATCCCAAAAGCTCACCCTGAGCTATGCTCAGGTGAGCTAAAAAGAAGCAAGCAAAATATTATATATAATGAGATTGAAGGTAATGCTGAGGAATAGCTTTTATTATTCAGAAAACAACGCATTGCTGCCTCTAGATTTATACAATGCTATTTATGGAGAATCTATATCGTACTCAAGACGTATGATATCTTTTAAAGTGATACATACTGAACGATACATTTATGATAGTCCTTGCATGGACTACACTGGGTCTGATGAAAGTTTGTAGAGAAAGAACTTCAGTGGTCATTTCAAACAATAACAAAGTGGTTCAAATATATATGAACAATCAAATTTTGCAGTCAAATCCTCATATATGTATTTATATCTTATTATAGACTTTAAAAACACCCAGGACTACAGACTACAGTATGTGATGTTACTATTATGACATTTTTCATATAACTTATTAATAAGTAGAACGCTTGTACATCATTCTGCTCTGAATGGTAAAGGGTTATACACAAGTTTGGCATTATATGGCAATTTGAAGTTTTTATAGCGACAGGATTGAACACTAAATAAATATACATAATAAGTATACGGTGGAACATAATAAGCAATAGTTACGCTTCGTGACATAAAAGACATTTCGTATTTGAACTGTTTGACATTCTTATGTCTGTGACATATCGGGAACCATGGGAGACATCGAATATCATTCGTCATCAAATGAGGACATTCGTGTGGCATTCGTTAAGACCTTTAGGAATAATGGATTGTCTTCCATTAACAGATACAATTCTCCATAGCAGGGAGACATTATCCGAGCCGATTCGACATCAAGGACAGTAGTATTTCAATATAATCATGGTAGTACACCATAGTGCAGGGAATTCTAAGCACCAATCGTCTTTAAATATTCACAAGTTCTCCAAGAAAATTGCTCTTTCTACTTTTTGTTACACAAATTAACGACAACTTTAAGATAGAACGGATATTACACTTCGTGAATATCACAGGCACCCGAAACGCATTTTAAGGCTGCTTCATGTACTATACAGTTGACAAAATATAGCGGTTTATTTGATCATGGAAATGAGATAATCAGTTATGATATACAGTTATTAATGTTTGTTTTTATCTGGACTATCATATTCCTCATCGTTCTATACTAACCAGTGTAAATAAAATCATGTAATTAGAGTGTTAAACTTAATTTTTAAGTAGTAGTGTTATACATTTATGATTCAGATTCGGTTGTAGTTGTGCTTTGACTTTAAGTTTTAGTGGTTCCTGGTGTCCGTCATACACACGAGTTAATCCAGTGAGCAAATGCTCTGTCTGATTAAACATGTCAATGTTTAGTTCATCATTTATGAGTCGCACATGGTTCTCACTTGCGACTGAAATATTTATATGTGACGCTGCACAAAATGCCAAAGTCATGCTTAAATTATAAGATAGTAAACTTGGAGAACGACATTCACAAGTTGCAAGATACTCCCAGATATACGTCCTCTTCCGATATTTACCGTACTCGAAATGGCCGTGGAATTAGTGACATAAACACTGTGACCAAAATTGATTAAGATTGCTTAAGAATTAATGTCGTTGTACTGTAAGCGAACTAATTGTGGTCAACGAACGGACGAATGACAATCAACGATGAGCTAAAAATATAAACATTTACAGAAAGAGGATACGATTTTTTTTTATTTAGTCTTATTTTTTTATTTAGTTCTGTTGATGAGCACACTTTATAAGGAACCAATCTGAATTTATCTCTTGAAGAAATGCACTAACATTTACTTCCTTCCTTGTAACAATCTCTTTGACGTCACATTCTCTTTGGAAAATTGAAGTGATATTGGAAAATGCCTTATGGAACTTCATCGAACTTCAAATTTACAATTTATATTCACTTACCGATAGAGCTAGCACTGGGTCATCAGGGGACAACGCAATATATCGCAGCTGTATATTGTTTACACTCACTGTAAGAGTTATCATGCAATTAATTATGAGGGTGACAGCAACAAATTGACAGCCAAATGCATATCAGAACCTCTGCAGCTTTATCCTCTAGCATTTAAGCTCTCTTTGTAGTTTGAAAGTTCTCACCTTTTATACCCTGTAAATTTCTTGATCCAGATTAATAACGTCTGGCGGCGTGGTGCAGAGATGACCTGGTGAATAAGAATGACATCAGCAATTTCCTGTTTCTGAATATATTTGGTATTGGCACCGCCACAAATGATATTCATAAAGTGAGTTCTTTTTTAGGAATGTTTCCTTGTCAAACATTGGGCAGCGTTACGTCAACACTGTTAACCAGAGAATTTTAAAATGCGGAAACATTGTTGTCGTAGGACCACACTAATGCAGTACGCATAAGACATTCGACTGTCGAATAATGTTTTATTTTGCTTTTTAGCTCACCTGAGCACAACGTGCTCATGGTGAGCTTTTGTGATCGCCTTTTGTCCGGCGTCCGTCGTCCGTCCGTCCGTCCGTGCGTGCGTGCGTGCCTCTTGCGTCAACTTTTCATTTAAACAACTTCTCCTCCTGAACCACTGGATGGATTTTGACCAAACTTCACAGGAATCATCCTTATTATGACCTCTATCAAAGTTGTTCAAATTATTTTGATTGGGTGAATAAGTAGGTCACAGGAGCTAAAAATAGATTTTTAAAATGCAATCTAAGAAAATCTTCTCCTGCAAAACTGTAAGGCCTAGAGCTTTAATAATTGGTATGTCGAATTGTCTTATGAACATCTACAAAAGTTGTTCAGATCATTATCCTGGGGTCAAAATTGGCCCCGTCCCAGGGGTCATTTTATTTTTCATAGGTTTATATAGTGAAAAACTTTAAAAATCTTCTTCTATGAAACAATAAGGCCTAGAGCTAAGATATTTGGCGTGTAGCATTGTCTAGTGAATCTCTACAAAAGTTATTTAAATTATGACCCTGGGGTTAGAATTGGCCCTGCCCCGGGGGTCACTTGTTTTACATAGACTTATATAGGAAAAACTTTAAAAATCTTCTCCTATGAAACCATAAGGCCTAGAGCTAAGATATTTGGTATGTAGCATCATCTTATGGTTCATTACCAAGATTGTTCAAATCATAGCCCTATGGTGATAAATGACACCGCACCAGGGGTTACTTGTTTTACATAGAGTTATATAGGAAAATCTAAAAAATCTTCTTTTATGAATCCATAAGGCCTAGAGCTTAGATAATTAGCTCACCTGAGCACAACGTGCTCATGGTGAGCTTTTATGATTGCCTTTTGTCCGGCGTCTGTCGTCCGTCCATCTGTCCGTCTTGCGTCAACTTTTTCCATTAAACAGCATCTCCTCCTAATCCGCTGAAGGGATTTTGACAAAATTTCACAGGAATCATCCTTATAATGTCCTCTAACAAAATTGTACAAATTATTATGATTGGTTGAAAAAGTAGGTCACAGAAACTAAAAATAGATTTTAAAATGCAATCTTAGAAAATCTTCTCCTGCAAAACTGTAAGGCCTACAACGTGTAGAATTGTCTTATAAACCTTTACAAAAATTGTTCAAATCATGGCCCTAGGGCCTAGGGGTCACTTTATTTTACATATGTTTATATAGGGAAAACCTAGAAAAATCTTCTCATCAGAAACCACATGGCCTAGTGTTAAGAAATTTGGGTATGTAGTATTGTCTGGTGGATCTCTACTTAAGTTGTTCAAATCATGGCCCTTGGGTTAAAATTGGCCCTGCCCTAGGGGTCACTTGATTTTACATAGGAAAAATAGAAAAATCATCTCCTGAAATACTGCAAGGCTTAGAGCTTGGATATTTGGTATGTAGATTGTCTTGTGAATTACTACAAAAGTTGTTAAAATAATGACCTCTGGGTCAAAATTGCCCTCGCTCCAGGGGTCATTTTATTTTACAAAGGCTTATATAGGGAAAAACTAGAAAAATCTTCTTAACAGACACCACATGGCCTAGAGCTTATATATAAGGCTTGTACCATTGTCTAGTGGATCTCTACCAAAGTTGATCAAATCATGGCCCTTGGGTCCAAATTGGGTTCGCCCCAGGTGTCACTTGATTTTACATAGGCTTATATAGAGGAAGAAAGGAAAATCTTCTTCTTAGAAACCACAAGGTCAAGAGTTAAGGTGTCTAGAACACGCTCCATTAATTTCAAAGCTAGATCAGTAAGCTTAAAGGGAAAACCTTGTAGAAACCATATGGTATTGTGCATGCAGCATTGTCTAGTGGATCATTACCAAAGTTTGTTTTTAATCATGGCCCTGTGTCAAAATTGGTCCCACTTTAAGTATGTTCATATTATAAACCATTGAAAGCAATATTTCTCAGGTGAGCGATTATGGGCCATCATGGCCCTCTTGTCTTTATTATTAGCATGGGATTAACGTTCCACAAACAATTGTCATTCATTAGGTACTTTTGCTACCTTAGACAGCTACAGTGTTGCCTCATTGCAGTATCATATGACAGTTAAGTGACCTCACACAACACCCAGTCACATTATCCTGACATTGATAGTCTAACTACCATTATTTGAAATAACCATTTGAATGATTATATTATTATAGATTTTAAGCAAAACATATGGTTTCAAAATTAAAATTTATAACGCACAACTTAAACCCTCAATACATGCACTCAATACATGATTCCAATCTAAATACATACTTAATCAAGATTTTTTTAATAGAAAAGAAAAACATTCATACAAACAAAATGTCGCGCAATCATATTTACAGTTTGTCCTACTTGATCGTCTAATGAAATGTTTGTTCGTTCAAAATTCGAAAAATATATTGCATAAAATGGAACGTGATATCTTGATATGGAGAAAATATGGTGCCTATGTGACCGAAACCAATATGGACGGAGCTATGATTATGTCATGTTATGTTAGCTAAAAATATATAATTTCCCAACAACATTGACTTTTAACCGTACTAAAAGCATCACGTGTGTTTTCAGTCAAACGGGAGGTGGTTCAATAATTCGAGGTCAAAGGCAAAGCTGTATGACGTACGTGACAATCTATTAATATGTTTTCGTTCATATTTTGAATTTAATGGATTAGTCGCAACGCTCCGCTTCGGGTCGCTTTCGATAAAATTCAAAATATAAACGATAACTTATACGTAAAATCTTTAATAGTTTGTCATATTTAATCGTCCAATGACATGTTTGTAATTTGTTCAAAATTTGACAATCATATTCCATAAAATGAACCGTGAGGTTTTGATATGGTGAACATGTAATTTTTATGGTGCATACGTGACCTTAGTGCATTATGAGCTGAGCTAGTTGCGACGGCGACATACAAATGTACCTAGAGGCACTGAATTGTACTTAAAAACATCATATGAAACTGTCACCTGAACGGGAGGCGTCCATAATGCGAGGTCAAAGGCAAAGCTGTTTGGTGTATGTGACAAACTAAATATATATTATCGATTATATTTTAAATTTTACGGATTTAAAATATAAACGATAACCAGATGTACAGAATAGATTCATATGAAATAATTATTTTGGTGAATTATAATATTCAATAATATGAATAAAAATAATAATGTGAATCAAAATATGTCCATGACTAACATCATAAACCTGCTCTGTACAAGTCTATCTATACCCTTGTGAATAAAACGTAGTCATATATTTCAGGGAAAGGCCTCTTCAAAAAGAGCTTGGTAGATCTTACGGAAACTCGAGAGTTGCGTTTGAATGATTTCCTGAAGCAGCTCTTACAGGGAAACCCCTTGGTAATGCTTTCACTGATTTATGGAAATTGTGCAAGACATTTATGTCGGGACACTCATGACTAGTTCACGCCGTTGTAACAAACTGACATTATCTATGTGTCTAATTCGCACCACTGTCTAGTCTACGATCACATGGACTCCTGATATTCGCGCTGGGTTCAAGAAACTTATTCAATATTCATTTCTTTATTTTTGCTTTATATTTCTCTCTCGGTTATAATGACTAACAAGACAGAAAATGTGTTAGTGGCAAGATAGAGTCAGTAGAAGTAAGAGTCTAAATCTGATCAGAATGCACATTATTTACTCATTCTGTGACATTTGATGCCCAACGTGTGGTCGTAACATAAGCGTACGGGTTGTTTAGCGGCCGACATGACTTGAAAATCCTCTCGTTTGCTTGTCAAGACAAATAAAATGCTTATAATTTAGTCAAATAACGAATCTAATACATATATAAGACTTCTTCTCTGTAGATTACCGACTTTATTCTCGCTTCAATGGAGGTGGGTTAATGTTAACAAACATTAAGGGCATAGAGTATTATATCAAAATAACTTAGAAATAATAGAATAACGTCACACAAACAAATCGAGGGCTAACCGTGAAACTGTTCCATCTCCTTCTATTTCTATATGCATTTAGGACAGTTTCGCAGTCAGCCTTGAAATGAAGTGATGGACATTCATCAGTGTTCACTTTCTAATAAAATTGCACATACATCTTATTAGACCCCTTCAACAAAGAATGGTGTTTGGCACCTCATGGAAGACATTGATGATATTATTGTAGATCTATGATGTCAGCTTTGACTGGGGATTGATATTTACTGATATTCTATCAGTCGGTTACTATACGCCTGGTCGAAATTACTCGACATAGCATTGGCACCAGATCTATAATAGTTTGCTTTCAGGTTTTTGTTAATTCAAAAGTATTGTTATTTCAGTGATTTATTATATTTATTTGGCGAGCAATCCCTTTTAAAACTGATAGTTTTATTTCAGAATTAAAAGATCACATCTTATTGATCAATCTATAAATAAATATCTTGAAACAAAATGATGCTTAAAAAATCGTTTACTGCAATAACATGAACAGAAACCTGAAACATACTGTCTTTTTCAACTGGGATAAGACTTTATATAGATCTAATCAAAGATATAAATCAAATGTGATGTTGTGCTGTTTTCAGATTGATAACGCTCGATTAGATAAAACAGTTTGGCAATGTAAAACCCATTATATTTTATAACGATTCAATTTTCATGAAAAAGAAAATATAAAATAAAATTGACAAATTCGTCAGAAAATGATGAAGATGTGCGGAATATGCAAAATATTATTTCTTATTCTTTTGTTAACAATTGAATGTTTCTTTTTTTTATTTATACCTTGTAGTAACTTTGTCGTCAACGAGTATATACAGATAACATCTCTTAAAAATTCTGTAACACACACTTTGCTTTTCTGTCCGTATTCCCTGTTTTTTTATGAATAATGGACCTTTAATTCATTATGGTTTGAATATCTAAATTTTAGATATCAAATAACCTTTTAGTATTGGAATTCTTCAAACCCAGACCAACAGACCCGATATCAGCCGAAGATCAACACGTCGACACCAATATTGAAGACGACAACGATGATGAAGATGACGTCATATTCGATAGATTATATATATTTTTGCAATTATCATATTGAACTTCCGTCTAGTGAATGAAAACTGAACAATCGATAAAGGTGTTTATGTCCAATTGATATATATATATATATATATATATATATATATATATATATATATATATATAAATTGAGAAAAAAAGTCCCCCCATGCGTTGATACCACGCTGTTACCCACTCGAAAGGGTACTATAACTGTTACATATTGCAAATGTTGCTTGCGAATACTCCTTTTCCGGGGGCCGCCGTGGCCGAGAGGGTAAAGTCGCTGACTTTAACACTCACTCAGCCCGTCACCGTGTGGGTTCGAATCCCGGCAGGGTCATTCTAATTTTCATGTGAGGAAGCCGTCCAGTTGGCTTGCGGTAGGCCGATGGTTCTACCCGGATGTTCCCGTGCATTCGGGGTCTTCCTCCACCTGTAAATAACTGGACGTCGATATATGACTGAAATACTGTTGAGGCGACGGTAAACTCAAATAAACAAGTCAAGTCACTTCTTTTCCGTTCTTTTCACCTTAACGATGGCATTTAATTTGTATTCATTTCAATCCCAGATATTTTCATGGCGTTAAATATTGGTTCAGTTTGAAGGACATTTGTATATCAATAAAAAGGGAGTGAGGTCACTGCAGTATTTGTTAGTGTTCCTGCGATGTCACTTCTGTGACAGTTATCGATAAAAAGAGTATTTTAAATCCACGACGCTCTTTTGCAATTTTGGCCTTAAAACACAAGACTTTGAACTTCAACGCAATTATGCATAAAATATTCTCTATAATTTATGACATTTTCACCCAACTGGTATGGTTTTGTTATGTAGGGAGGTCTTCTTCACATCCAATCGTTACTGCATTTAATATGACGAGTTTGTGAATGATGAGTTCTTAAGTATCTATCATGTCAAATGCATTTCACTTCAATATTTTAACCCGCAAACAAGGTGTTCTGTGAGTCGTTTGAACACCGAAGATGTTTTCAGCGTGTTTTCAATTTTTCCACCTGTAGAGATATATGTAGATGGTATCATGATTAAACCCAATGAGAAACATGTAGATGAGATTTCGAAGCGTATGAAATCCATTGATGAATACCAGAAAGCGAAGAGGGATGGAATATTCCATTTTAGGATACTTTTGTACACATCAATGAAGACATTATCCACCAAAGTTACAGTATATAGGAACCCACTCACACAGACTTGTGTCTTAATGACTCTAACAACCATCTAGAACATTACGGATCTGTATTGAGAACACTGTTCTATCAGCGAAATACTAGATGAATCAGACAAGAGACAAGAGAAAGAACATGTGAAAGTTGCTGTACAGTACAACAGCTACCCAGAGCTGATGTTCACAATCCCCGGAAAATCAACCAAAATGGATAATAATTAATGCTCACAAACAGACAAGTAAAAAAAAGGGTCCAATATCGCCATCTGCTTAATTTGTAGAACATCTGAAGCTCTACACAGGATAAGAAACATGGTGTGAACATATACCATCAACCATTCAATTCAATCCGCTCACAGGTTACACATGTGAATGATAAAACACACAAGATGAAGAAGTGTGGTGGAATGTGGACAATGCAAGAATGACTAGGAGAAACTGGGAGATCTATAAAACATGTATCTTGTTCCAACTCGGCACTCGGCATACACATTGAGAAAGTACATCCAAAAGTCGGCAGTCTTGAGGTCAGAGGATATGCAGTTTAAACGACGAATAAAAGAGGCCATACTCATCAAGGAACGGCGATCATCTCTCAGTAGGGATAAGGGGTGGAGTTACAATCCTCTCCTGGTGTCATGTGACGACTCAAAGTCACGTGAAACCCACTGACCAAATACTGATGAAAGCTATGCGATATAGCCTAACTTTCAAAGATAATGATTGTATTTCGTTCAAAATTTGAAAAATATATTGTATAAAAAATGAACCGTGACATCTTAATATGGAGAAAAAAAAGGTGCCTGCGTGACCAAAGAACATTATTGGATGAGCTTGTTTATGTTGAAGCGAATGATTATGTCATGTTTTGTTAACTAAAATATAAATGTACCTAGCAACACTGACTTAACTTAAAAAATCACATGTATTGTCAATCAAACGGTAAGCGAGCTCAAAGGCAACACTGTATTGCGTACATAACAAACTGTAAATATGTTATCGTTATATTTTAAATTGTATGGATTTATCGCAGTGCTTCGCCTCGCGTCTCTTGCAATAAATTTAATGAAATATAAACGATAACTTAACAAGGCTCCTTTGTGTAATTCCCAATATTGGAATCTACAATGTACACTACTCAGATTCCTACCGAAAACATCGAAACTACCAGTTAAAGAAAACATCTCATCGGATCGGCGTCTTGATAAAATTAAGGTTTAGACCTCTTCACTAAGCTAAATTGTCCCATTGAATGTTGATACCTGGTAATCATTTACTTGTTTATGTTGAAAATGTATGTTAACTGATTAGGAAAATACCGTTTAATTCATTGCATATACTTTGTGATTAAATTTCAGTCATGCTTTTTTTCTTTCTTTCTTTAAATCTTTAATTCAGATGAATAAACCTATTCAAGTGCCAATTCTATATAATTTGAGGGAAAGACAAATAGATGTTCGCAGTGAAAATGTATATTTAATCTAATTTCAATGAGAATATTTATTCCACACTCGTAAAAAGAAGAGAGAAGTCGTTGTCCATGGTTAACCAATATCCATACTTTCAGGTCACTACCCTACATCGATTTTCTAATTAATGTCACTGGTTGATAATATCTACTTTATCTTAAAGTCTACAAGAGATATAGATACATCATGTACTGCATTTCCGTGCTTTGTAATTTTCATTTTCTAGACGCGATTGCTTCCTGGTACTCGCCGTCTGACTTTTCCAATTTGCTTATGTGACACGCTTGTTTCTGCAATGTGTCTTCGTTTCACCGATGTCGCCCTGAACCATGTGGTATTGACTGCAAAGCTTTACAGAAATGTTGCAATTTAATATTGGTTATATTTCAAGATAGGATTTGAGTAAATGACTGCTGCCAATTTAAACTTGCTGGATTCTATACTGAGAGTATATGCAGACAATACGGAAAGACAACCACTTTATAAACATACACAGAATACAAAATGGGGGTGAAAGCAAACTGCAGCAAATCTGCTGAATAAAATCCATATAATAGACTATGGTTAATGACATAGAGTTTAGTACACATTTTAAAATGATAAACTTCAAAAGCAAAAAAAAAAATAATAATTTTAGAACAGAAAGTAAAAATGAATACATTGTAAATAAAATTAAAGATATGTCTGATGATAAAAATGACATGCGAATACATTTTTAAAGGCTTTTCAAAATATTGGACGAAAATGTACAATAGTATTTCAGTAATATAGCGACCTCCAGATATTAAAAGTCGGTTCGTGAATATGAGTTATGTATGAGTATAACATCTAGATCATAAGGCCCTTTTTAACAATTGCTCATATTTAATATATATATAGATTATAGTCCAAGTATTGATGGGAAAACTCTCAACACTGATTTTACAACTTATATCCCATTAAGAGGGATCAGGATCAGGATATCAGGATACCACTACTACTACTAATATTGGTTAAAAAAACAATCCGAAAAAAAAATGATAGCACAAAAATTAGCAACCCGATTTTCTCACCCCTAACTGGCCCCTATGATGCAGTTAACACACTAATTGGATGCCATCACTTAATCTAGCAAGACATTTTTGTGTTGCTGTTATTCCTGCTTTCTTCCCCTCAATTTTTCGAATTTCCCTTTAAAGATTATCAACCTGATAATGGGCAAGCTAAATCTGCACATGACGCTCCAGATAGGAGGTTGATCCATATCTATTATCTATCATCTCTGCTTTTAAAAGGACGATTAACATTGACCTGAACTGGTATTCTGATAATGATTGTTAACAATTAAAATAATTATGACTATTCATCAATGTAAATTTTTCTACATATTAGAATATTGTCACCTGTTTATTGTTCTTCAGACATTACCAACATATGGAAAATCTGTGGAATTTATACACGTTTTGTCTTTTTGCTAAAATAAAATGATTTCACAATAACATATGTAAGCCCAAAAATAGAAGTAAACAAGTGAAAAACAATCGTAGTGGACATGATCCAGACAGTACTTCAAGAACATGACATACGATACTAACATCATATAAGGACTTTTTTTATGGCCTCAGAGATCCGAGAGCTATAATGGAACAGACTCTAAATAAACCATGCGTTGAAACAAGTGAAAAACAATCGTAGTGGACATGATCCAGACAGCACTTCAAGAACATGACATACTATACTAACATCATATAAGGACACTTTTATGGCCTAAGAGATCCGACAGCTATAATGGAACAGACTCTAAATAAACATTAATATACATTAATATCCTGTCTCTCATCTATGTCAGTCATGACATTTATATTTTAATCTTGAGCAAACTTCATACTGGGACATATTCAATAAACTAATGGTGTCTTGTAATCTTAACTCCACACGAAACACACGAATTGTACTGTTATATATTTTGATCACAATATTAGCTTTTAAGATGTTGGTTTACTATACATTTAAACAATTATGATATTGCACGATATATTTCGATGTTATCATTAACCATCTTTGAGTGCCCTGGTATATTTGCATGTTCGTAATTGTTTCAAATCGACCAAAATATCATCATTACTATTGCAAAGCTGTGTTTTCTATGAAGCTCACTATACCATTTGTGGTGTGGAAATTACTGTCATTTCATTTGACCAAACACCATGGGGCCTAGAAGACCAGTCATGTATATTTAAGGTAATATCTGCCAGTGAAACATCACCTTTAGAAAGACTCCATTTATCTTAACATACCACAACTTGCACACGGAAACAGAACTTCCGCCGACCAGAATTTTCTGTGTTGGTGCTGTCTTTTGATGATTACAACGCACCTAGTGCCTTGATAAGAACAGCATGGGCTTGTCAGCTATTGTCTGTCTCAGTGTTTAATGTTTTACCATTTGTAAAGAAATAACAAGAGGATCAAATGTTCACTAAATGAACCCAGACCTTTGTAAACCTTTTGATATTACACTGACGGTTGCAGAAAAATATACATGAAGCAAAACACATGTAGATTATTTGAATAAACGTATGTCTGGTGTATATGTACGTCTTCTCTGGATGCTGGAAACACTGCGTGTACATGGAATGACAGGCTTAAACTTTATTTATTTTACATCGATTACGAAACAAGTTCTCACAAATTCTATAAATCACTTTCAATGGCTCAAATTGCGACAATGTGGTCATTATTGCTGGAGGAAACTGGATAACCCGGAGAAAACCCACGTGTCTGAACGGACGACCACTGGACCCTGTCACGTACGTTACTAAACATCGAACCTGGGACGCATTGGTGAGATTTTTATTTTACGGTAGATATCTTATGTGTCCAGTCACAGGGTCCGGTACGTAAATGTATTTTCTTTATACTTCAAGTGGTCAAATACTATTTAGCACGTGTATGTTGAGCAATTGTTTTAGACTGAACAATTACTAAGGAAGATAAGGAGTGGGGCTTGAACTGGTTTACTAGTCCTGTGACCTCGGTGCACTCTCAACCTTCGATTCCGTTCATTAATTTGCTTTATAAGTTATCCAAACAAAAGTCTAAATTTCCATAAATGTCACTGAAATTTAAACATTTATCAGTTAACTACGAGTTTTAAAGTCTCTTCAGAAATAATAGCATTCGTTTTGCAGTTGAATGTTTATTAACTGTAAATATATAGCTGTAAAGAATAGTGTTAATGCATTTTGTATGGGTGCCTAAATCAAGACTCTTGAAGTACTATATTATTCAAGTATTATTTCACCGAGACACTATTGAGGCAATTATGGTTCAAAACCAGAATTATAGGAAACCTTGGTAATAAATCACAGGGGCTATATATTAAAGTCAAAGTCGTCTGGAAATACTTTCCAACAAACCGAAATCACTGCATAAAAAAGAGGCAAGCAAAATATTATTCATAATAAGGTTGTAAGAAATGCTGAGGAATAGCTTTTATTATTCAGAAAACAACGCATTGCTGCCTCGAGATTTATACAGTGCTGTTTATGGAGAATCTATATCGTACTCAATACGATAATGTCTTTTAAAGCGATACATACTCAACGATACATACTCAGTCCGAAGAATTGCAATGTTTATTTCAAACATAAACAAAGCTTGTTTGTTTGTTGGATTTAACGTCCCGTCGACAGGATTTCAGTCATTTTGAAACGTCTACTTGAGACAGATATAGTGCTGCCACACTGCAGTATCACGCCATAGACATGTGACATGATACCACACCCAGTCACATTATCCTGACACCGGGCCAACCAGTCCTGCGACTACCCTTTTATACTGAGCGCCAAACAAGGGAGCAACAACAGTGCCATTTTTACGACTTTAGTATGTCGCGACCGGGGAACGAACCTACGACCTCCCGCACCCGAGGCGGACGCTCTAACCACTAGGCCACCGGGGACGGTATAGTAACAAAGTAGTTAAAATATATATGAACTATCAATTTTACAATCAAATCCTTATACATTTATTTATATCTTATTTTCCGTAATATCGTTATTAGCATTAAAGACTTTAAAAACATCCAGGACTACAGACGTATGTGATGTTACTATTATGGCATTTTTCATATAACTTATTAATTAGTAGAACGCTTGTACATCATTCATCCCTGAATGGTAACGGGTTATACATAGTTTGGCGCTATACGGCAATTTGATTTTTTTTATAGCACCAGGACTGAACACTAAATAGATATACGGATATACGGTGGAACATAATTAGCAATAGGTACGCTTCGTGACATAAAAAAAAATCAGTTCGTATTTGAACTGTTTAACATTCTTATGTCTGTGACATATCGGGAACATGGGAAACATCGAATATGATTCGTCATCATTTGAGGAAATACGTGTGGTATTCGTTAGGACCTTTAGGAATAATTGGATTGTCTTCCAGATACAACTCTCCATATCAGGGAGACATTATCCGACCTGAGTCGACATCAAGGACAATAGCACTTCAATATAATTACAGTAGCACATCACAGTGCAGGGAATTCTAAGCACCAATCGTCTTTAAATATTCACAAGTTCTCCAAGAAAATTACTGTTTCTACATTTTGTTACACGAATTAACGACAACTTTAAAGATAGAGCTGATATTACACTTCGTGAATATCACAGGCACACGTAACGTATTTTAAGGCTGCTTCATGTGCTATACAGTTGACAGACAAAACATAACGGTTTATTTGATCATGGGCACGAGATAATCAGTTATGATATAGTTATTAATGTTTGTTTTTATCTGGACTATCATATTCCTCCTCGTTTTACACTAATCAGTGTAAATAAAATCATATAATAAGAGTGTTAAATTTAATTTTTAAGTAGTAGTGTTATACATTTCTCTGATTCGGATTCGGTGCAGTTGTCCTTTGACCTTTAATTTTTAGTGGTTCGTGGTACACACGAGTTCATCCAGTGAACAAATACTCTTTGTTTAATTAAACATGTCAATGTTTAGTTCATCATTTATGAGTCGCACATGGTTCTCACTTGCGACTGAAATATTGATATGTGACTCTGAGCACGGTGTTAAAGCCATGCTTAAATTATAAGGTAGTTAGTAAACTTGGAGAACAACATTCACAAGTCGCAAGATACATTCCAGATATATGTCCTCTTCTTATATTAACCGCACTCGAAATGGCCGAGGATTTATGGACATAAACCCTGTGACCAAAATTGATTTAAGATTGCTTAAGATATTATGTCGTTATAGTGTAAGCAAACTAATTGTGGTCAACGAACGGACGACTGACAATCAACGATCCTGATATCTTGCTCGGGTGAGCTAACAATCTAAAGATTTACAGAAAGATGATACGATTTTTTTTTTATTTAGTCTTATTTTTTATTTAGTTCTGTTGATGAGCACACTTTATAAGGAACCTATCTGAATTTATTTATCTTTGAAGAAACCCCCTAACATTTACATCCTTCCTTAGAACTATCTCTTTGACGTCACATTCTCTTTGAAAAATTGAAGTGATGTTGGAAAATGCCTCATGGAATTTCTTCGAACTTCAAATACACAATTTATATCTATATGCCGATAGAGCTAGCACTGGGTCATCAGGGGACAACGCAATATATCGCAGCTGTATATTGTTTACCCTCTCTGTCAGAGTAATTATGCAATTAATTATGAGGTTGACAGCAACAAATTTACAGCCAAATGTAGCTGTGTTAATACATATCAGATTACCTGCAGCATGATCTGCTAGTATTTAAGCTGTCTCGGTAGTTTGAAAGTTCCCAACTTTTATACCATGTGAATGTCCTTGATCCAGATTAATAACGTCTGGCGGCGTGGTGCAGACATGACCTGGTGAATAAAAATGGCATCAGCAATTTCCTGGTCCTGAATTTATTTGGCATTGGCACCGCCACAAATGATGTTCATAAAGCAAGTTCTTTTTTAAGAATGTTTCCTTGTCAAACACTGGGCAGCGTTACATCAAGATAATTAACCAGAGACTTTTAAAATGCGGAAGAATTGTTGTCGTAGGACCACACTAATGCAGTACGCATAAGACATTCGACAGTCGAATAATGTTATTTCTTGCTTTTCTTTATAATCAACATGGGATTAACGTTCCACAAATAATTGTCATTCATTAGGTACTTTTGCTACATTAGGCAGCTACAGTGCTGCCTCATTGCAATATCATATCACAGTTAAGTCAAACAACACCCAGTCACATTATCCTGACATTGATAGTCTAACTACCATTATTTGAAATACCACTTGAATGGTTATATTATTATGATTTTAAGCAAAACATATGGGTACAAAATTAAGATTTATAACGTACAACTTGAACCCTCAATACATGCACTCAGTTCATGATTCCATTCTTAGTACATACTAAATAAAGAAATTTTTACTACAAAAGAAAAAAATCATTCATACTTATGCAAACAAAATGTCGCACAATCATCTTTACAGTTTGTCCTACTTGATCGTCTTATGAAATGCTTGTATTTCGTTCAAAATTCGAAAAATATATTGCATAAAATTGACCGTGATATCTTGTTACGGAGAAAATATGGTACCTACGTGACGAAACCAATATGACGGAGCTATGATTATACGTCATGCTTTGTTAGCTAAAAATAAACATGTTCCCAGTAATATTGACTCTTAACCGTACTAAAAGCATCACGTGTGCTGTCAATCAAACGGGAGGTGGTTCCATAATGCGAGGTCAAAGGCAAAGCTGTATGGCGTACGTGACAAACTGTAAATATTTTTTTCGTTTATATTTTAAATTTTATGGATTTTCGTAAAATTCCATAAAATTTAAAATATAAAAGACAACTAATACGTAAAATCCTTAATAGTTTGTCCTATTTAATCGTCCAATGAAATGCTTGTAATTTGTTCAAAATTTGACAAACATATTCCATAAAATGAACCGTGAGGTCTTGATATGGTGAACATGTTATTTTTATGGTGCATACATGACCTTA
Source organism: Solen grandis (assembly GCA_021229015.1). Lineage (NCBI taxonomy): Eukaryota > Metazoa > Mollusca > Bivalvia > Adapedonta > Solenidae > Solen > Solen grandis. Next base: position 55,904,556 of record CM037783.1, read on the forward strand.
GTGCATTATGAGCAGAGCTAGTTGCGACGGCGACATACAAATGTACCTAGAGGCACTGACTCTGAGGGGCCGCCGTGGCCGAGCGGTTACAGTCGTGGACTACAAATCTCTCAGCCCCTCACCGTTGTGGGTTCGAATCCTGGTAGGGACTTCGGTTTTTTCATGTGAGGAAGCCTTCCAGCTGGCTTGCGGTAGGTCGGTGGTTCTACCCGGGTACCTCTGTGTACTCGGGGTCTTCCTCCACCTGTAATTAGCTGGACGTCGCTGTATGATTGAAATACTATCGCAGCGACGGTAAACCCCAATACAACAACAACAACAACACTGACTCTGAATTGTACTTATAAACATCATGTGAAACTGTCAATCAAACCGGAGGTGACCATAATGCGGGGGCAAAGGCAAAGTTATATGGCGTATGTATATATGTTATCGTTTATATTTCAAATTTTATGGATTTAAAATACAAACGATAACCAGTATATGTATTCTTATATGTACCTTTTTACACAAAATAAGATATCACTCGAGCACCGTAGGAACAATTCAACATAGAAATATGCATAAAACATAAAAATTGAAATGTATTACATCAATAAAAGATCTTGGTTTATGTTGCCTTTGAAGCAATCATTTAAATTTCAGTTGTATTCCTTTCCTAGGGACTCTTTACTTCCATTAATGTAAAATGTACTCCTTAAAATGACCATTAAAGGCAATTTTACATCCCTTAAGTCTTATTCTGAAAGCAAAACATTGTAAGGTTAATCATTACGCACAAAATACTATTTTCATGTCTCGAGATAAGATTGAGATATCATTAATGTATTGATATTTTATGACAGATGATTAAGAAAAAAACTATTACCATTTCCCTTCAGAAAATCATAAATTGTAACGGAGCGGAGCGCTGCGATAAATCCATAAAATATAAAATATAAACGGTAACATATTTACAGTTTGTCACGTACACCATATATCTTTGCCTTTGGTCTCGCGTTATGGAATACACTCTCGTTTGATTAACAGTACACGTGATGGTTCAGAGACAGTATTATTTGGTACATTATATAAGGCTACATGCAAAACACGACGTAATCACCCGCCACCAAAACTAGCTCCGCCCATTTAATTATAAGATCACGTAGGCAGCATACACTCATAATTTCTTCATATCAAGAACCTCACGGATCTTTTATGCAATATATTTTTCAAATTTTGAATGAAATGCAAGCATTTCAATGGACGATTAAGTCAGACAAACTGCAAAATTTATAAAATATTCATGACGAAATAGGTCTAAATCGTACATTAAAGTCCATTCTGTCTCACAAAATATATATCTGGTTGTGATCTATTCTTGAATACACTGTGTTGCGTCATAAAACAAATCAAATATATTCACGCAATTATTAACCATTTTTTATTCGATCACTACATACTTATACGGACATAACCTATGATTTGACAGGTTGGCATCAATTAAGGTTTTGTCTATGGTAGTAAAATTCCATTCGCCATTGGATTTTAAAGGCTTTTGTAATTTTACGTATTACATTTTTGGATAATTATAATCTAAAACTTCCCCCTGTTTGTCCTATCAATATGCTCTATCACAGAAGAATGTGTGATGACCTTCTAAAGTCATAACAGATACCACCTATATAATGTATGTGTATTTGCAGTTATAATATGTGTCTTCCAAATTGACACAATGAAGCCCTAAGTCAAGTTAAGTTTTGGAAACTGTTAAGGGCCTTTCATTCATTGCAGTGTAATAAACGGTTTTTAAAAGTTTATTTAACTTCTCAGCATGTTCAATTTCACTATCTTAGAAACCCTGATGCTGCTTTCGCGCTCCGTGTTCTGATATACAACTCGGGTTTGAAATGATAGACCTCCCTTTTATTGTTGAATGTGGAAAAAATAAGTAAGTATATATCGATATTGAACCTTTTCTTCATATAGACTCATTTTGACACATTGGCAAATAGAGCAAACCCGGAATTCCTTGTATCAACTACTGTCTCTTCCGACCGTAAGATCTGAAATATGACCATAATAATCAGAAAATGATTGCTAGACATTACCATAAAAGAAGAAAGAAAAGACAGCTCTTTGAACAGGGTCTCCTCTGTTTTCTCATACAATTATTTTAGCTCAGACTCTACACAGTCTGTGTGACAAAGAAATATATGTCATTTATATATCACTTAAAGTTCAGTAAATAAATATTCATCAGATCATAAATTTGTTCATGAATATTCTTGAGGAAAAGGGTTAACAATAATAAATCTGTTTATGCTTTGTTTTAGTTTTCCTGGTTGAATCATTGAACAAGTATATCTATATATCAGTGAGACCTTTAGTTTTCCTGGTTGAATCATTTAACAAGTATATCTATATATCAGTGAGACCTTTAGTTTTCCTGGTTGAATCATTTAACAAGTATATCTATATATCAGTGAGACCTTTAGTTTTCCTGGTTGAATCATTTAACAAGTATATCTATATATCAGTGAGACCTTTAGTTTTCCTGGTTGAATCATTGAACAAGTATATCTATATATCAGTGAGACCTTTAGTTTTCCTAGTTGAATCATTGAACAAGTATATCTATATATCAGTGAGACCTTTAGTTTATATTTTATTCAGTTCATATTTACAATAAAAACAGTATAACAGGTATAGGGTGAAATGGATTGGAAAATAATGTTTTTGCTGATACTAATTCTTCTCAATGAATGTATAGCTATGAAATACAAAGAAAATAAGTGTATGATGCGCTGTATGTTATTAAGCCTAGTAGTAAATATCACAAGAACTGATAAAGATCTTGAATATTTTCGGAATATGAAGTTAAAAATGTAAAAGGAATCTGTCACACACACCATCAAGAGGAAATGAATTTCAATATAGTACGTTGTTGATCCCAATATTGGGTTTTACACAACGGAATCCCAAAGGATGAAGGCAAAAAAAGGTAGGTACAAATGTGTAAACTGCGT
>CM037783.1:55907663-55931417 GCA_021229015.1 Solen grandis
GAGTTTTACCAAACTTCAGAGGATTGGTCCTTATGAGGCCCTCTTTCAAAAATTATTCAAATTGACGGGGTCGGTTGAAAAAGTCGGTCACAGGAGCTAAATAGATCTTAAAATGCAAACTTTTGAAAATCCTATTCTACGAAACTGCAGGACCTAGAGCTTATATAGGAAGAACTAGAAAAATCTTGCAAGAAACCAAAAGATCTGGAGTTTATGTATTTTATATCATGTAACATTGCCTAGTGGACTTCTATTTAGTCTGTTCAAATCATGGCCCTGAGGTCAAAATTGGCCCCACTCCGGGGATCACTTGACTTTACATAAACTTAAATACGAATAAGCTAGAAAGAATTTTCTTATCAGAAACCAAAAGCCCTGTTTTACAGACTATATGTACTATTTTAACCCTTTCCCTCATAGAGGACACCATGAAAAGACCTATGCGAACAGGTAACTCGCAGGCTGATCAGGTTTTATGCTGTTCGCTGCTCCTCAGTGGTCTGGAAATGAGGATTTTACAGTTAAATTTGGTAAGGTTTAACTGTGGTTTTCTTCAGATCATGCTTTATTTGGTACCTATTGAGGGCGTCAAAATGAGTCGATATGAGGGAAAGGGTTAATGCGCATGCTCTGTTGTTGAGTTTAGCCAGTCTGTTGGACTGAAGATCACTTGCTTCTTGTGAAACTAAATGGTATAGCATCACATTTGGGTTGTCGTCCTGTTTGAGTGCCATTTATAATTGAACAAATCGACACCAACCACAAAAAATACAACATTAGGTATTTGGTATGTAACATGGCTTAGTGGACCTCTACCAAGTTTGTTCAAATCATGGCCGTGGGGTCAAAATTGGGCCCCACACTAGGGGTGTCTTGATTTTATAATTATAGTCTTTTATTTGACTATGACATTCAAAATATAGACCACAGGTACAGTTTTTGTGTGGAATTTAGATTATCTTGCTGTACTTCTGTATGGATTAAGTATTCAGTATGACTATTTTATAATGGACAATGAAAGTGGTCGATTTCAGAGCCATCTTGGCCCTCTTGGACAGTTTTCACAACTGTCGCTAATTATTGCTGATTATTTGGAAGTGGAAGCAATCTAGTAATTCCTCCAAGAAAAGGAAATTGCAAAAATTCATGATAAGCGGACCATGCAGATTGAGAGCGGATCATTCAGAGGGCACGAAGAGAGTCAATGCTGTTCACTGGCATCCGTGTCCGGTGTTTGACACATTTCTGGTTTTAAATAAAAACAGACCACCCAATAGAATTGAAAAAATATGAAATATCACCACACGTTTAACAAAATAAATGAATATATAGATAATAATAAAAAACATTTATTAAATAATGTGCGTAAACATTACATTTTCCTTGCATGTTTGTCAAATATGCAAATCCTGCAAATGGTTTATTTACCATGTTATCTTTAATCCATTTGTCATCTTCATTCCTTAACCTTGTTTTCTTAATTGTCTTCTTATTGTATAATCATTTGTGGTGTGTGGGGGGGGGGGGGGGCTGAGGCAAATTTCCGTTCATTTCGTGGTTGGTTTTGTTATCATTAAACATCAGCGGCAAATCAATCGATTGTTACAAAGGCCACAGTAACGAGATCTTCTATTTCTATGTGTGATCACAATGACCTTTATAAATTTATGTGCAACTTAATTACTTCTGTAGGTAAAAATAATAGGTGGCATGAAAAAAAATAAAAGGAAGATATTTCTTATATTACGTATGCTCGCAGTACTTATTGCGTGCCCACGCAATCATCGTGTACGCTTGCGAAATCGTTGCATCATTGGCACAAGATAAGTATTGCATAAACACAAATTACTGCAGCGTACGCACGCGATAATTAGACTAAGGGAACGTATTAATGTATTAGTAAAAAAAAAAAAATCGTATAATACACAACGCACTGGTTTCAATTATGTGTCTAATTGGCATTAATTGTTCCACCCAATATCATTCTTGGTACACAAAAATATAAAGATAACCTTCAGCTTATTGTGTATATTCCTTATAGATGGTTGGGATTTGTGACCATTCGTCTTTTTCAATACAATTTTGTCACAATTGTTATAAATTTTTAGCGCTGGTCAGTAATATTAACAATGATATTGGCCGCTATGACCTACACAGATTCAGCTTTCTGTATAATTTGGCACGCAAACCACTGGTGTCCGGTTGAATCTCTAAACATATACAATGCAGTTTTATACTCCAGTACTTTACACTTTTACGACTTTAAATTGAGTAGGTCCCTCGGGCTTTCTAAATTTGTTGAAGTTCTACTCTTAACATTTCTCCTGGTGGTAAAGAATCTGAACAAATAGGGTTAAGGGTTTATGGGGCTTTTGTATACGGGGTATATAGAGTACATCGGATGGTTTTAATTGTATTTCTTTTATCTTGTCCTGTACAGTTGAATTGTGTGGTGTACGTGTTGATATTGAGTTTCGTGATTTTATCAAGTTTCAACCTACAAACACTTTTGTAAAGACAAAAGTTGTCCCACCTTGTTACCTTAACAAGAATCATTGTCACAAGCCATGTCTTACTTATAATATATGAGTCATGCACTGGCAAATGAAAGTTGCTAAGCAAAGAAAGAGCGAATTAATAAAAAGAAATAAACAGAAAAAATGGACAGACAGACAACTACTACCATTGATTTATCTATCTATCACCTGCCTCCATGTGGTTAAAGAGTCCATTCCCAACCGGGAGGATGTTGGTTCAAAACGCGATATGATTTATCTACCTTGTGCTTGGCGCTCGGCACATAATGCATAGTTCCATGACCCACCTATTAGCATATCTTAACAAAAGATTAGTTAGATTTTGTCCCACAAACACGACGTTAGCAAAGGAGCACATGTCATTATGGTCAAACCTATTTTTATTCAAATAAAAGTTAGGGTCAGGGAACTATCCCCTGTACAGGTAGTTCCGGGTCTGAGGCGTGCAGTGACAGGATGACGCTACCAGGTGTGATAGATCACGCCACTCCTCTGCGGCATGGTATCGCATTCAGTGCAGCAGCTCTATACCAGTAAACTATCCATTCGTGCTGCCATCCGGACGTTGATCTTAAATTGCAGTTTACAAAAAACGGAATGACAATGTTGGGTACAAACTATAGACAGTTTTTCGCTTTGATAAAAAAAACCTGTGATATCAGCATCTTATCTCTCATTCTAGCATTGTATTGTTAACGATTTGTCACCCTCGACCCAGTGTATATACTTTAAACGCATGCCCAGAGGCGCATTTTGTAAACGTCATCCGCCATCACACGCCGTGAAATGTTCAAAGATTATGAGGTCCACTGCACAAACTCAACTATACCTAGAATATGAGATTTCTTTAAATTGTAGTTGATTTTTAGTGGAGTTACTCATTCAAAAGACCTGTTCACCCATACAGATACAGTACAGTGTAGTGTGCATATATGTCTACGACGTTTATTAATGACAGTAAAGGAGAAACACGATAAACTGGCTTAAAAACTTGACGTACTTTTGGATGTGTACATTAAAAGCGTTTGCGGAGAGGGTACTTTCATTACAATGAGCGGTAAGCTACACTTAGTATCATATTGATTGTAAAAAGTTCACGTCTCTGCATATATTTGAAAACACCATCATATCCTTGAAAGGCTTGTATTCATATATTGGCCAGCGTAATGACAAACTTACTGCACTATCAAATATAGAATATATTCAGTATAGTATAGATGTATTATTAACGAAGTACTGAGACGGCTTTTCCCCCGTTTATTTATGATGATAAACGTGTGTAGTGTTGAAAGGACTGGTCTCGGAGACCGAGTAGTAAGAGCATCCGGTCCTTAACCAGGAGATCGTGGGTTCGATTCTCGGCAGCAGCATACCAAAGTCTTTAAAAATGATACTGGCATATATGTTAATTTCTAGGGTTTGGGAATCAGTAGAACCAGTATATAAGGGCTGGACCAGGACTGGTCTGTCCAGCAGCAGTACAATGTGAGGGCATGATAGCATGTCACTTGTCCCATGTAGAAAACATCCGTCAAATGACTGAAAGGCTGTCGGCGTGACATATAAGATAAGCAAATACACAAACCACCACCCCCATTGGCCGAGTGGTTAGAGCTTTCACCTCTGGAGCAGGAGATCGTGGGTTCGATCCCCGACCTCGGGTTCAATCCCTGGTGCGACATACAAAGGCCTCAATACACATCATTCATATTATCTCTTGCTGATTAGTTTATTTTAGATATCTTTAAATATCAATAATTTGACACTCTAATTATGGTAGTTCATAACTAATTAAGTAACAATAAAGCAATACGATTTTCATCTACATGTACTTTAAATTTAAACGATAAGGGGAATAAAATGTAACATCGTTACAGAATGCAGTTGAACTTGCAAATTTAAGGACTGAATTGCACATTTTGGTGATATATCGAGGGTTGCTCAAAGTTAAAAACCCTTTTGTAGTACACACAGTGATGATCCCTCAACATGTGCAATTCAATCCTTAAATGCATTCATTAGGTTGATTTAAAGAAAATACTTTTAAGGAAATCACAACACTTGTTCAGTATAGAAATCATAATCATGATCGTTTAAAAATCTAAAACATTCATTTACTATGCATACTTGAAACAGGGGCGGCTAAAGGTTTATCAGTTTCCATTCTGTCTCACACAAATTTATCTGAATATATATGTTTGTAAAAAGTTTTGTTCAAACATTATTACGGCTTCCTGGTGTACCATTCTGTTTACAGAGCGGAACAAGCTACCTTTATTCTCATTCAAATACTTTTGTGTTCAGACTGTATATAAACATATTCAAAACACGCATTGTATGCGTGGGTGCCTAATGTACTGCCTAAGGTAACTATCAATCTTCGAAGATAAGATTTTTTTCCCATTAAATTGAAATTTTAAACTCTAACACTTCCTTGCTGTTGCTGCTGCTCCTAAAAGCATAACTTTTGTATTGCTTAATTTATGGTGCTTTAAAAAGGTGAAAATCTTCAACAAAAACACATCTTATTTCTTTCGACTTCAAGACTTCATGTACAACAACATGAAAAAAGGGGTTTAAAAAAATATAAAAAATATTAATATCTCAGATCATTCTTTCCTCATAACGGGTCGTACATGTAATTTGTAACACCCCCCTCCCAATACGGTATTTTAGTCATTTTTAGACTATAGATATCTTGATATGGTTTACAGTCTCTCTGTTATTGTCGTCTCAAGGGTTAGGCATTGTATTTGATCTCTAACCCTTTCCCTCATATAAACTCATTTTGACGCACTCACTAGGTTCCACATAAAGCCTGATCTGCAGAAAGCCAAACTGAAACCTTACCAAATTTAATTGTAAAATCCTCATTTCCAGACCACTGAGGAGCAGCGAACAGCATAAAACCTGATCAGCCTGCGAGTTACTCGCAGGCTGATCTGGTTTTATGCTGTTCGCACAGGTCTTTTCATGGTGTCCTCTATGAGGGAAAGGGTTAAAGGACCACCCAGTCCTGTAACTACACAACTTGCCGAGCCTCAAGCTTGGAGTAAAACATTTTTACGACTTTCGTATGTCATGAAACCGTGAATGAACCCGCGAACTCCCTGTTACTTTTTAGGTAAATTAGGCTATAACATATGTCAGTTTCTTTTCATTTATATATGATATGCAATACAATCTACTTTTTAAAATGAGCCCTCCGTTGTCTAGCTTGCTCTCACTTAATCCCTCAACTCTGTGGACTCGAGGAATGTGCACTCAAACAATATAACAACAACAACAACAACAACAACAATAGAACAATCAGTTGTCATTATGATAATTCATTTTCACAACAAGTCTGAGCACTTCTATTATGATAATAAATCTAAGCACTTTCATTGTTTATGACATTATGTCTGAGCACGTTCATTATTATATGACAATAAGTCTGAACATTTTCATTTTGACAATAAGTCTGAACAATTCTATCATGACAATAAGTCTGAGCACAATATGTTACTACGAGTCACACAAATCATCTGTAAAACGTTCTTGGTAATACATGTATTTTCATTTTGTTTTCCGATTCTATACGTTAATTGGACTTATTAAAAATGCATATCTATTTAAAAGGGTGAAAACATGCATTTTTCTATACATTCCTATTGATTCTGACCTCAACACTAGAGACTGTAAACCTTATAATATATTCATATCAGCCTAAGTGTGTGCATGTGATATTTGATATTTCATCATCATCATCATCATCATCATCATCATCATCATGTCACAATGATGCAGTGCTGCGAGTGAACTTGCATATGTACGCATCAATTATAGTTATCATCTAAATAAAGGATTTAATTATCTGGTCAATTGTCAAGGATCATTAAGATACATGACGATGAATTAATGACCACAGCTGAGAGAGAGAGAAAATTTTAAATTTGATCGCATATGCCATTCAAATTTCAAAAAATCAAAGACGAAGTAACACATAATCAAATTCTCGTATAATATAATGGTAAATTGATGATGAAATGATGCCCCCCCCCCCCCAATTTTAATTCCTATACACGAAGTCAAAACTTCATAATCATGGTAGAGGTGGCTATGTATGAAGTTTTAGAGTATCAACTATGTATTCCCCGCAAGTTATTCGGGGAAAAAAATGCGAGTTATTTTCGAAATTACTGGTAAACTGATGTCCAGATTTTATAATTAAAAAATTCGACACTCTAAGCTCTAACATCAGATCAGACTAACGCCATTGTTGAATAAAGAAAAACATGCAGTAAAATTAAAACTGTGTCATACCGGTATATATGATACTCGATCCATTGTTTAGTTGAACCAGGACAAAGCTGAGAAATATTTCAGCGCCTTTTTTGCATCAATATGGATCATACGAAATTGACAGGAACAAAGCCCACAAGCATGTGATCTGGGTATGGTTACAGCATATCTTACTGTCTCCTAAAAAATTGTGATATAAATAACATATCGCATATATGCTCTCACACGCCGAGTTCTTTCTCCATATTCAATAAGTTACACAGGTACCTAAAACGCCAATTTGCACAAATACTTTGAACACCAGGGTCAAGGCTATGACGATTTTTTTAATCACATCTTTTAAGGTTTAAACGACATTTCGTTGGTCAGAAAATAATTTATTTTCGTGAGAATACACGTATTTATCTATTAATGCATTTCAGAGAAAATGTGGTGTTTGTTAAATAAACAGTTTGAATAGGATTTATTTTCGTGGGTAAAACCATCATCGAAATCTACAGTAATTTGTCCCCACGAAAACTTTTGAGTTTAACAGTAACCTCACGTTTCCTTATTTTCCTTCTTTATTTGAAAGAAGTGTTATGTTGGATTTAGCCGTCACTGCGACAGATTTAAGTACTGCCAATTAACCAGTTTAATATGCTATCCCATATTCATCTTTTTATCCAACCATTATTATTTGCATTTTGCGTGTGGGACATTTATTGTTCAGTCAGCAACATAAAAAAAAAAAAAAAAAAAAAAAAAAAAATCAGAACACACCAATGCTGGGACATAGATTGCATGTGCTGGTAAGCATCTGTAATTTTTTTAGCTCGACTATTCGAAGAATATGAGAGCTATTGTAGTCGCCCTAACGTCGGCGTTGGCGTTGGCGTTGCAGCTTTTGGTTAAAGTTTTGCATGCAAGTTACTGTCAACCTTATATCTCAATAACCGTAATAACCAATCAAGTATTGACTTGAAAGTTTATAAATATGTTCAGGGGCATAAGACAACCAAGGTAGATAACTCTTGTCTGAATTTGATATGAATTATGGCCCTTTTTTTACTTAAAATGTTTGGTTAAAGTTTTGCATGCAATAGAAACTTTGGTTAAAGTTTTGCGTGCAATAGAATATTTGGTTAAAGTTTTGCGTGCAAGCTACTATACAGTTTGTATCTCAATAACCATTCATGGTATTGACTTGAAAGTTTATGAATATGTTAAGAGGCATCAGACAACCAAGGTAGATAACTCTTGATGGCATATATTACAAATTATGGCCCTTTTTTAACTTAGAAATTTTGGTTAAAGTTTTGCATACAAGATACTCTCATGCTTATATCTCAGTATCCAGGCATGAGATTGATTTGAAACATCTTTAATATGTTTATGGATGTCATACTTTCATGGTAGATAATTGTTGATAGAACATGTTACAAATTATGGCCCTTTTTTAACTTAGAAATTTTGGTTAAAGTTTTGCATGCAAGGTACTTTCATGCTAATATCTCAGTATCTAGGCATGGGATTGATTTGAAACATCTTTAATATGTTTAGGGGTGTCATACTTTCATGGTAGATAATTGTTGATAGAACATGTTACAAATTATGGCCCCTTTTTATCTTAGAAATTTTGGTTAAAGTTATGCATGCAAGGTACTTTCATGCTTATATCTCAGAGTCCAGGCATGGGATTGATTTGAAACATCTTTAATATATTTAGGGGTATCATACTATAAAGGAAGATAACACTTGATGGAATATATTGAAAATTATGGCCCCCTTTTAACTTAGAATTATGGTTAAATTTTTGCATTCAAGCAACTATCCAGCTTATATCTCAGATATTGCTTGTGGAATTGACTAGAAAGTAAAGGAGTGTCTTCAGGGGCATCAGAAAACCAAGAAGGATAACTTTTGGACTGGATTTTATGCAAATTATGGCCATTCTCTAACTTGGATTTTTGGTTAAAGTTTTGCATGTACAGTGTTATTGTGCTTAAGTCTCAGTAACTAGGCATGGGATTGATTTTAGACTTCATAAAAATATTAAGGGGTATCAGACTATCAAGGTATATCATTTTTGACTGTTATTATGTACAGGGTATGTGAAGGGCAAAAATTGAATTATATTTCATTTGATTTACCAACAAGCATTTTGAATAGTCGAGCGTGCTGTCCTCTGACAGCTCTTGTTTTTTTTACTTACTGGGATTCAAGACTGTGTAAATCACTGCAACTTTTCTGTACTCTATCACATATGGATACATCCTGTTATAATGACAAGTAGGATCGCACCGCTGGTGTCACTAATCCCACTAACTTTCCTTACTAACCTTCTTTAAAGCATGACCTGGGTGAATGTTTCCATGCTCCTGACCTGGTTTTCAAATATCGGATATCTACACAATATACATTTTTTTCTTAAAAGGTGCAAGGATGTACCGTCCAGATGACGCGACTTGTCTTTCTCTATCCAGCTTAACATTAAAAAAACTTCATTTAAACCCGGATATGATAGTGTGTCTTGACACGTGAATGTTAAAAACTGTTTATAATAGATGTAGATGTATAAGCCTAAAGATACCAACAGACTGTCGTGTATTGCAATATAATGATAAAGGAAATGAAACGGCAACACGCCTGCAGTAGGCCATGTAATGCAATTATTTCGTTACTAATAATTAGATACATTGATGAAATAAACCCAGGCTATTTTTTTTTTTTCATCATCGAACAGTGTTTCTTTCCATACACACTGTCTTTATAAAATGTCAGTATTTTCAGTACTACGATATTTTGGTTGGCATTTTTAAGTCCATCTTATACATAGAAAAACATATATAGGGGAGGATTTGAATAATATTTCGGCTGCGAGAGGTGTTCCAAATATAATGTTCCCTTTGTTTTTTCGTTGATAACGAGTAATTAATGCGTTAATTTTTTTAGTGTATATGATATATGTACCTAAGTAATTGAGTAAATAAATGAGTATGTAAGTAAATAAAATAAATTATATGAGGTAAGAATGTAAGACATGTAATTAATGAACATGTATACAAGAAATTAAGTAAGTTAGAGAGTGATAGAGCGAGTAAATCAGAAAGGTGTGTTAGAAAGTAAATAAGAAAGTACATGTATGTATTTAAGTAAGATTGTATCACGTATTTGTATTGTCAGATACTGTAGGATAAGATGAGAAAAGGAAATATAGTCACCTGAACACATCGTATCAGTAATAGGTATCAGTATGTTGATGCTTTAATATAAACTTTTTAGAATGAATACACGAGGATACAGGTGAATTACTTTATACAGCATTAAATACACGCGTGTAGGCGGCATCATTTATAAATGTGATTTACTTTCATAATTCACTGGATCGGATTAAAACTGTTATGAAGTGGAAGGTGAATCGCTTTAACAGATTGTAATATTTTAATACTACATCAAACATCAAGATATGTAACACGTGTAATACTACATCAAGATATGTAACACGTGTAATACTACATCAAGATATGCAATCAAGTCAGCCTGGCACATCACCCTATATTGAATATGGAAGACTAAAAGAAATGTGTGTTAGAGGATCAACCATGGGGAAGGGTCACACGTCTTAAAGGTCTTAAAGTGAACCCCACCCCCTTGTCAAGTTGGCTGACACGTGTTCAAAGTTTATTGGATACACATGTATTTATCAAACTGTTAGCATTTTGGTAATATGTACAGTATATTGGGTAATGTTAACAATACTTGTGTTTGACAGAGTAATTGATAGGAGGAGGAGGTGGAGATATGACCTCTCTGGGTCTGTATGTGAATGATATTTAGGTGAATGTGGCTAGTTTTAAGTAATACTATATTATGAAAAAGAATAAGAGAACAACAATAAGTAAAAAGCACATAAAAAACAGTAGATCGCATACGATTAGCTACCCACAAAGGCAAAATCAAAATTATTTTGCGATAGCTGTTGCTTAGATTAACCTTACTGATATCATTAACATTATTCGGATCTGTATAAAACATGGTCGGCAAGGGATATACCCATTTTTACAAACACATGTGCAGAGATATATTTAGTGAATATTTTCATAACTGCTTGCCGGGCTGGAATAGATCTTTTGGCTGAGTCTAAATCAAATTTGTTTAAATTATTCTCCGTCTTAAAAGACGCACATTGTAAGCAGGTGAACGTTGAGTACATTTGTGGCACCCTTTTCGTTCATGTCACAGGTATCCGGCTCGTAATCAAATTTGACCTATATACATGTACTATAGAAACAAGGTATACAGGGACTGTCAGGTTTAGGGTCAAAATCAAAACTACACCCCCCCTCTCTCTCTCTCTCTCTCTCTCTCTCTCTCTCTCAGTTAACTGGAGTTTATACGTAGTGTGTTCACAAGGCTTAGTGTTTTCATCAACATATGCGAGTTGATATACCTTTATTATATGTTCTTGAAATGACTTTTATATCACACCTGTTTGTTATAATGCACGTCAATTACTGTTATATTGGAAATTGTAGGGCCGGAACTAAGTTGTATAAAACTTGTAGCCCGACCCCATTTCAAATGTTTTGAAATAAAATATGTTTAAACTAAACTAGACAAGGTACACAACTCCCTCAATCGGTAAAGTATACCGGCTTCGTTACGTCGCCGAAATTTCATTACACTTCAACGTGCATCTATTAGACCTATGTCAATCGAAAGGTCGATAAATTTCAAACAATTTGGTATACTAACTATCATACGATACCTTTTTGTTGATTTTTATCGCGAGCCAGGCGTTCTCATAAATGTACACTTTCAACGTTTTCATTGGCTGATCACCAGACCGCACCAGAAATCAGCCAATGAAAACGTTCGTTGTAAGGAGTATAATTCAGGCAGTAATGATTGACCCCGATCCAGATATATCATAAACGTCGCTAAATTTTTCAAACCTTTAATCAGTATATTGACGTAATTTGTATCCAGAAAGGTCAGACTCAATTACATTATAGTCTATACGTACCATAAATATTGAATGACCCCAATGGATGGCCTCTTTGTCCACTTTAGCGACGGTTAATTCTTCAAGTTTGAAACATTGGTAAAAAATCAACGAAAAGGTGTCGTATAATAGTATACCAAAATGTTCGAAATTAATCGACCTTTCGATTGACATAGGTCAAAAGATGTACGTTTATGTGTAATGAAAGTATCGGCGACGAAACGAAGCCGGTATATTGAGGGAGTTGTTTACCTTGTCTCTATAGCAGATGTATATAAGTCAAATTGGATTACGGGCCGGATACCTGTGGTTGATGTTTCATCCTGGCGAAAACATTTCAGTTATTCTCATCGCGCCGTTCATGTGGCGTGACCTTTAAATTTTACGTTAATCAATCAAATTTCTATCAATGGTTTTACAGGTGTATCGCAAAGGCATAAAAACAAATGTTTTTTTCTTCTTTATTTTGTTTTCCAGAGCTACGACAACGAGGAGTAAATGGGGATGCTGGAAGTCCCGAGAAAAAGACCGAAAATGTTCACATGAAACGGAATGTTGGTCTAATTGGCGGCACGTCCTTTATTGTCGGCAGTATCATAGGTAAGGATCCTTTGGGCTTTGTTGTTCCAAAACTTTCTGTGTATGCATATAAATCAGACAGGCAGACAAACAAACATGTTTATTTTCTTTTTACTTTTATATATCCATATATATATATACAAACATATTAAACAAATACATACACATGTACAAAACCATTCAAACTGAATTATGAGAGAAAAAAAAAAAAAATTAAGTAAACTATGACAAATACTATGTAAAAGAAATCTTATCTAAAAGAGGTAGATATATAGACCTTGAATATAAGGATCCAGTATGTAAGACTGAAAATTAATTGCTTTCCATTACTACCTTTTTAAGCTTACCTGTACATTTGGATAAAAATGCAAGATTTTACTTTGTTAAATCTCTAGCAACTCAATTTTTTAAATATTCTTGTTCAAACTTATACACAGTGTTATTAGCAATACTTTCTCAGACATGTTCGAATATGACTGATATCAACATGATGCATCTATGTAAAGGACAGAGTCGATTAATAAGGCATTTCCACCCACAGTAGATGACCGAAGCCAGTCTAGGCTTCTTATGTATGTAGAAATATCTTAATAGATTCTATCCGACTTAGTAGTCACTTTTAATTCGCGAAACACTTGATTTTGTCATGACACAATAGAAAACAGAAAGGTATTCTTCTGAAATTTTTAGAGCTTCTGATTGGCCACAAATTTAGGGTGACTTCTCTATTCTGAATATCAGAAAACCAAGTTCGACATACTTACATTAGATGATCTCCATGTGTAGCAATGTGACTCTGTTCATAAATTCTCGGTCAACTTATCATGTCTGATATTGACCCACTAGAGCAGGAGTGATGGGACCTGAAATATCTTCACTAACGTTTTGCATTTATGACGCGATATCAATATTAGAAATTTAAACAGTTTTGCCATCATTTCTCTCAAGCAACAATTTACTTCAAAATTTACAATCATGTTATAGCCGTAATCACTTGGCCAAATTTGATAGTTATAGATTTTGCGACATTTTCTATATAAGACATACGATGCTGTCTGAATGCGACATCATGGCATGTCACATTATCCTGACACAAATATCACGTTATCCTGACACATATGTCACGATATCCTGACACAACATGTCACTTTTACCTGACACATATCGTATTAGTTTTCCCATTAATCATGCACCACATTCATAACATAACATGCCGTGCAGTAATTAGATTTAAGCTGGGGGTGTAATTACCCATGCTTGACGAACAGATATGATTCATTGTTGCATATGTCAGTCGTTACTCCTGCTTGTTTATTTACACCTTGTGATTTAAATTTAGGTTTCTACGCAGTAAAATAATTAAACATACATTTATAAAATTTGGGAACAGTATTTTGCAAAGGACCACATTTAATCATAGTGTAACATTGCATTTATACTTTTTTTTGCCAATGAGCTAGCTTTTGTGGCGACGTGTCCGACTTACAACCTCACTGTCTCTTGTTCGATTCCAGCTCGGGTAGTAGGATTCAGTTGGTTACATTTTAATGTAATCGGGTGAGAGAACCGGGATTCGAATCTGTGATTCCTTGGTCACAAGGACAGTGCTCACCTGAGTGTGTAACCGGATCTCCCATGGATAAGGATTGCCCCAAGGATGTTGCATAAACATCGGAGGATTTGTTTTGTAGCATTCCCCTAGACACTGACCAGTCTTCTTGCTTATTACCTGAACTACCTAGCTGGTATTCTGCTTCCAGACATATGCATATTGATAGTTTTCCTTATTTGTTTATTCATTCAATCTACGTTTATAACTGGGTGTTAATGTTTTTAATCTAGTAGAGGTGACGCAAATTTTTAAAATCTTGAGGATAGAGTAATGTAAGGGTTCCTGGTTCGATATGCGATTTTCTTCTCAACGAAAACTTCAAAGCCAACAGAGTATTACAGATGATTGGCTTCAGTTTATTTAAGAACTGTGAATTGGAAGAACGTATTACAACGAGATGGCAATTAAAATGCACGAAAAAAAAATCGATTTAGTCTTCTTTAATAGTACAATGATCTTGTTTTTAGGGTCCGGTATATTTATTTCCCCGAAGGGAGTCTTGTCCGGAACCGGGTCTGTTGGCCTCAGTCTAATAGTATGGGGCGCCAGTGGGATCCTTTCACTGTTGGGTGAGTATAAAGCAATGTATATGTCAGTCAGTCCCTCGTTAATCCGGACACTATGGGAACCAAAGTAACGGGGCTTCATACCGAACTGTGTATATTTAAATTATTGCTGAAATCTGAGTACTTTCGGGTACGGATTAACGGGGTTTTATTGAACTATGTATGTTTCAGTTATAGCTGAAATCTGAGTAATTCGGGGTACGAATTAACGGAGCTTTATTGAACTTTTTATATTTATTCCATTGCTGAGGCGATGTCTCGTTAATCAAAACATACATAACATTGTACGGATTAACAAGACTTCGTATTACACCTAGTATACTTCAACAATCACTAAGGCAATGCCTCGTCAATCTGGATAATTTGGGGTACGGATTAACGGCATTTGATTTTAATTTCGATGACAAACATTGTGCCATGAAATATTTTATTTTTATATGCTTAAAGCACCAGTGCGTTTTAGCTTAGACTTTTCAAGGGAAAAATATGTTTTCAAAATTTTAAAATAGCAAATCCTCAAATGTTGCTTGATTAATCTCTTAATGTTTAATGAAGCCCCTATAATGAAATATATAATGAGAGAATACGGGAAATCCCCCATAATCCTTAGTTGTTAAGACAGAGCAATGTAGTGAGAAAAATGGGCGGAGTGTGTTCTGAAACACACTGTTCAGTAATAGCACAGATGTCTCGCGCTACATGGGGTGTTTCAGAAGTTCATGGACTTTTGCTATAACTTGAATAAATCTTGATACACCGTAGTAGAGGAGATATGAAGAAAATCCACGGACTTCTGAAAAACCCCATGTATGTTAATTTTATGCTGACGTTGTTTTGATCTAAATATAGAACGAGACAGCCACAACTTGTATTTTTTTCTAATAGAATCTTTCCTGTAAATTAGGCATTTCTCAAGGTCTTTTGGGGATGAAATGCACACAGTGGCATATATACCTTGTAGGTGCATTCGGATTTAACTCTAACAACTGTAAGATACTGGGACTTTAAATACCGATACTATCTCTGCTTAAAATCTGGCAGTAAATTTCAACATTCATCCCGAACTTGAAATATCAGCTTAGTAACTACCATGTGATATGATAAACGTGTGTATAAACGATTTTTTTTCAAATCCCAGCAATATTTATTACGACAAGTTTCAGGTAAAGTTTTCGTTTACCTTAAGCTATTTACTTCAAAGTTGTAATTTGTTTTTATTCAGTGGTCCGCGACTTTAGTCTGTGGGCGTATAAAACACGCTGTGTATCCATGTTGTTTTCCGAATATATTTAAGTAATAAGCAGGGTCCTCCGTGGCCGAGAGGGTAAAGACGCTGACTTTAACACTCACTCAGCCCCTCGCCGCGTGGGTTCGAATCTCGGCAGGGTCATTCGGATTTTCATGTAAGGAAGTCATCCAGCTGGCTTGCGGTAGGTCGGTGGTTCTACCCGGATGCCTCCGTGACGTCGCTATATGACTGACATACTGTCGAAGCGACGATAAACTCAAATAGTCAAGTCAAGTAATAAGCATATTATATGTCATACAGGTTTAGTGCATTTTTATTTAAAGTTACAAATCTAATAATGCCCAGAAAATAATATGACATTTAACAGTCAGTGCTTTTTTTCGCACAAATGAAAAATAGAAGAGTTTAACTGCATCATGGCCGGGTGTCATTTGCTGAGTTTAGTATTCCACAGTAACTACGCCATGTCTCGGATATGTCCTTTCTGCTAAATTGCATGCGTAAACGGTATTTTAGCTAAACATCAAATTTATTTTGTTTTCATTGTGTACGGTGCATGGTGAGTGATTTCGTTACGACAAGGTACGGGAATTTCTTTTAATTTTTGTCGAAAATTAAAAAAATATATACATATGATTAACTAGTTTGCGTTTTAGAACAAGTTCACAAATGGTCTTTCACTAAAAATTTGATTTTTAGCTATATGTGTGTATTACGTCTATCAATTCCCATCTACAGACGCATGGTCATCCGATGCAACCATCCATTATTGCAAAAAAAGAATGAGGTGTTTCCCCATCACAGGCAATATTGTCACAGATAATATTGAAACTATATTTAGAATTATAAAACCTTTATTTAGATTTTCTATATTCATGTGCAATTACTCGGCTGATCACAGTCAGTCTTTGCGCATGCGCAAACTCCATAGGCTAAACTTGCGAAAACTCCTGAACTGATGAACACGCCATGTTGCGGAATGTATTGGTACCACAATCACTAAAGCTTCGAGGATTCCGTATTCTATATTCAACCGATTTCACGTTTGCGAAATTAGCGGTTTCCGTATATTTTTCAAGAAACAAAGACTTTGCCAACATTATTGAGGGAGAGTAGATTTTTTTGGGGGGAACGGTCTGCTTTAAGGTGTAAAATATGTGGACAGAGAGTACATTTGGCCTGAATAAAAGCGCACTGCTAGTCATTTTAAGTTTGTGAATAAAAACTAAACGTTTAGCTGACATCTTAAAACTTCATTATGAATAGTTTTATGGATTTATACTGTTTGAAAAAGAAATCAAATCAATCGTCTTCATGTTGCATTTACTTTTGTCCTTTGCCCGAACATTGTCGTTTACATGCTTGACTTGTTACATACATTTATGTTAAATATTTCGAAATTATGAAGTTGTTGAAGCATATTTTCTACACAGCATGAAACATGTATTGCATTTTTGATGATTTTGATACAAAATATGCCTTATTTGATCTCTCTCCCTTTTCTCCCCCCCCCCCCCCCCTCTCTCTTAATTTACTTCTATCAAAACAGATGTGTATAAATTATTGTTGATTATGTTGGCTAAACCTATATAAGTCTAAATTTGTGTATTTGTAATTTTTGTTGTTCGATGGAAATGTGACATTTGAAATTCCCTCCACACATAAGAACACGAATCAAACAAGCACTCACTCACTTTCACACACGAACACCCCCAGAATGTCATTTGATTTATTAATTATTTTCCCTCTCTTTCTATTTTGCATTCTATTAAGGCCAAATTAAATTCCTTCTTCTTGACCGGAAATATCACCATATATGATGAATTATTATTGTATATCCCCATGTTGTATGCATTTGTAATACCTGGGTGAAAATAAAGGAGTTGTTCTGTTTTGTTCTGTTCAACAAAGATAATACAGTTTGATATTCCAATAATTTCTACGCAGGTTCCCTGTCCTACGCAGAGCTGGGAACCATGATCCCAAAGTCCGGCGGCGAGTGGCCATACTTCAAAGAGAGTATGTTTGACATCATTGCCTACATGTTCGCTTGGACCAGAACAATCGTTCTACAGGTAGGTGTATGGTGCTCGCCCGTCTTCTCACTTCATACTGCCTCAATAGTATGATTATTTTCACTCTGTGAGACTACCTCAGTATAAGACCACTTCACTATTAAGACCACCATTTTCATGTACCTTTTCTTTCCTTTATTTTCTGTTCATTGAAAATTGATTATCAGACCACCTTATTATTAAGACCAGTTGACAGCAGTCCCAATGGTGGTCTTATTATTGTGATTTTACTGTCTTTCTTCCCTCATTCAACAAAAACAACAAAAATTGGAAACTTATTTTGTTTACATAATTAATTTTTAATTTCTGCTTCTAGGATAAAGCAGATACCCGAAGATAAAATTACAGCATTCATCACTGTAATAATCAGAACATATATTCAGTTGTGTAATGTATGATAAGGCCATTCTGTTTTATGATTTTGTTAAACGTCAATCTCATTTTACAAAATCTAGCTCACCTACTCGAAAAAACACACAAACGCATTTAGGAATAAACAAATAAACGGACTTTGATAAAAGAAAATGAATCTTTATGATTGTTGAAACAACAGAAATGGTCATATAAATGTATGACTGCCTAAAGTATACTCATGCCAATTATAAAATATAGAAATTTAACATTGGCTTTACAACCCCCCTTTATCTTATGAAAATGTTTGTTGTTGTTGTTGTTGTTGTTGTTTTTCGACTTCCGGACCTTAAAACCTAGGCGCACGCGGACGCTTAACAAAATAATAAAACAGAATAGTGTAATAAAGGTCGGGTCAAATATCAAATTTTAGAGCAAAATCACGGAGTTACATTAATCTAGGTATTCACAGCCCTGGCAATATCAAACAAGTAACGAGTCAAATCCTACTACATGATATAATAAATCGAAGAAATGCCCATAGTTACGAGTACATAAACATGTTGAAATCAACCGAAAGAATACCAAGTCATGTCAGGTAAATGTACATGATCACATTTTACTTCATGGTCCACTCCAGCCATCAGCTGTCGCCATCATCTGCATGACGTTCGCCTCCTATCTGACGACACTCTTTGACTACTGTGGCGCACCTATCCCTCCCATCAAAGTTGTGGCTGTGGTTGCTATCTGTAAGTTATTATCCCCCTTGTCACAAAGTAAGTTTTGGATCATGTAAGAATCTCATTCCAGGTCACGTGAAATGTCCGTCCCGTCACACCGTGTCTAGTTTTATAAAATATTGCAATATCATAAGGGCCATACGCAAGCGTATTAGTGCCACATTGACACTTATTATTTTTTTATTTTTGACACTTAAATCTGTAAAATTTACAGATTAATCTGTAAAATTTACAGTTTAAACTGTAAAATTCACACTTTTTTCTGTAAATTTTACACATTAATCTGTAAATTTTACAGAGTAAACTGTAAAATTCACACTTTTTTCTGTAAAATTTACACATTAATCTGTAAAATTCACACTTTTTGTGTTAATTTTACAGTTTAAACTGTAAATTTTACACTTTAATCTGTAAAATTCACACTTTTTCTGTAAAATTAACACATTAATCTGTAAATTTTACAGATTAAACTGTAAAATTCACACTTTTTTCTGTGAAATATACATATTATCTGTAAAATTACACTTTTCTGTAATTCATTTAAACTGTAAATTTTACACTTTAATCTGTAAATTATTTCTGTAAAATTCACACTTTTTTCGTAAAATTTCTTTCTTTCTTTCTTATATATTAATTATATGTTGCATGTATATATTGTAGGTATGTATTGTATGCATATATTATAGGTATATGTTGTAGGCATATATTGTAGGTATATGTTATAGATATATGTGGGTATATATTGTAGGTATGTATTGTATGTATATATTGTAGGTATATGTTGTAGGTATGTATTGTATGTATATATTGTAGGTATATGTTGTAGGCATATATTGTAGGTATATGTTATATTTTAGGTATATGTTGTAGCATATATTGTAGGTAATGTTATATATATTATTGTAGGTATATATTGTAGGTATATATAATACATATATGTTTAGTTATATATTGTAGGTATATGTTGTAGGTATACAGTGTAGGTATATGTTGTAGGTATATATTGTATGCACCGGTACCCACTTAAGATAACAGTAAAAAAGTTATTTTGAGGATGCCCTTGTCATAAAACATCACCAATGGTAGAACTGAGCAAACGGTCTTTTATCACAGAAATTAAGAAAGAAATAAATAAAAAAAGTTGTGTTATTGCTATTTTTTCTGTCATATCAATAACAACCTTTTCGGCACAACGGTCATGCTGATAAGGCTGCTTATCCGCACGACCGTCGTGCCGATAGACACAGCCATTATTTAAACAGTTAGATTAATGTGTAAAATTTACAGATTAAACTGTAATATTTAGAGAAAAAAATGTGAATTTTACAGTTTAATCTGTAAAATTTACAGATTAATGTATAAATTTTACAGAAAAAAGTGTGAATTTTACAGAAAAAAAAGTGTGAATTTTACAGATTAAAGTGTGAAATTTACAGTTTAAAGTGTATAATTTACAGAAAAAAGTGTAAATTTTACAGATTAAAGTATGAATTTTACAGTTTAAACTGTAAGTTTTACAGATTAATCTGTAAATTTTACAGATTAAAGTGTGAATTTTACAGTTTAAACTGTAAGTTTTACAGATTAATCTGTAAATTTTACAGATTAAAGTGTCAAAAATAAAAAAATAATAAGTGTCAATGTGGCACTAATACGCTTCCGTAGGGCCATGTCCCTCTAAAGTTCCTCAAGAGTTATCGCCCATTCCCACCTATACATTTTGTACATTTTACTTTTTTTTTATTATTGGGCCAAACCCGTGGAGGGTGGTATTAATAGCCCTAAGAAATCAAGTGTTTTCTGTCCATAGATTTCTTCTCAAAATTAAAACTCATTTCAGATTCGTTCTAGCCAATCGCAATTTTCTTTTACCTATATGTTTTTCATCTTTCCATTAATGCTTGTGTAGGTAAAATGGGATTTTATGTGTTTATCTGATTCGGTCAAACTCATCTAGCACTTGTACAATTTTACATAACAAACCCGTTTTTGAAATAAAATACCCGATTTCATGCCATTTTTTTTTTTGGAATTTCATACAATAACACGAAATGTAATGCATGTGCTTTGGTACTGCGTTTCTGTTTTTTGTTAATGCTAGTTAAGATTCTTGCCTGATGTCTTTATTTAAACTGATGTAAAGTAAGGTCATATATCTGTTACGGTGGCATAGATGTGACATGTCGAACTCTTTTTTTATGTCGTGGGAATGATATAATAAGTCGAGGGAACGAGATAATAAGTCGGGGGAACGACTTATTATCTCAAGAGAGCGAGATAATAAGTCGAGGGAACGAGATAATAAGTCAAGGGAACGATTTAATTATCTCGAAGGAATGACTTATTATCTCGAGGGAACGATATAATAAGTCGAGGGAACGAGATAATTATCTCGCGGGAACGACTTATTATCTTTTCCAAAAAAAAAAAGTCGAGGGAACGAGATAATTAATTATGGGAACGACTTTTTTGTTTGTTTCCTCAACATAAAAAAAGAGTTGTGCATGTCGACCTTTATGCCACCGTACTGCTTGCTTTCATTTGCATTTCATTTTTTTTTCTTCATTTTTTGTTTGTTTGTTTTGCCTTGTACAATGACATCACTTTGTTAAACGATTTGTTTCTCCAGAAGGAGATATATTAACCTTTTTAACCAAGTTTAATTAAGTAATCAACCAATGTGTTATTACAGTAACAATCACGATCATCAACTGTTACGATACACGCTGGGCATCAAACGTCCAAGTGTTCTTCACAGTGGCCAAATTGTCCGCCATCATCGTCATCATCATCGGAGGCTTTGTCTGGCTTGGCAAAGGTGTGTAACTATATTCAATGCAGTAAAGTAAACGGTAAGAGCTATCTAGAAACATTGTCCATCTATTGCTGTAATATGTAACGGATGTACATGTACAGTGGAGAGGGAGAGAGAGAGAGTACTGAGAAAATCGCCAGGTACATTTAGCATATTTATTTATACGGGTTACACCTCATTTGAGTTAACACAGGTTGAGACAACTATTATTCAAGTATCTTCGTCAATAACTGAAGGGTTATGTCCCTTTTCAGTTGAGACACTTGTTGATTTTTTTATAACTAGCTTCAGTCAGAGATGTGTCCCATTTATTTACCGCCTATTTTTTAAATAGCTATACGGTTACTTATAAGGAATTTTACTTTATGTTGCCGGTTTTCTTTATTATCAAATTATCTCTCCCACCTCTACCCACATTTTCTTTCATATAGGTACCCCGGTACGTTGCTTTGACAGAAAAAAATTTCCGTTAAAAGATCAACAACTTTATTTATAATTTTGGTTCCTTTATCTCCCCAGGAAACCTCAGTACGATGCAGTCAGGTTTCGAGGAGACGACCGGTTCACCCTCAGCTATAGCGCTGTCCTTCTATGACGCGATGTGGGCCTATGACGGATGGTGAGATACCTTCTATTTTACATTATTGGCATCACAAGCCGATAATTAATTGAGAAAATCAAAGTCTATATCCCTAAAATAAACGCATTTACAGTGAGATCACAGCAAGATTACCATTGAGGTCATATCATTACTAATGATAAAGGGTTTAAAGAAGGCTGTAAGCTGTATTTGATCGTTCGTTCTTGGGTTTCTTTGGATACTCCGGTTTCCTTCCACACCATTTACCACATGAGTGCTACTGTCATTTTTGTAAGCGAGGCTTTTCCTTGCCAATTGTTGTAAAAAATACAGTTTAAAGAAAAGTTGAATAACAAAAGGGTGCGATAATCAAGTTCTTTCTAGAACGGTAATCCTATACCATTGAGGCTGTCTTTATATGAGGTTTTGCTGTAGTAAAAGTTTTACTATATTTTAAAGAGATCTAAAAGAAAATGTCATGTCATCATTTATTTATATTTAGGTACCAAGCGTTGGTAAAACTGCATTTTGCAGATACACAGAGCAACGATTTATATAAGAACATAAGCAAAAACGAGTATGTGAAATAACTTTAAAGTGAAACTTAACGTATCGTACACCCATGCAGTCGAACCTGCATTAACGACCACCGTTAGCGGTCACCTATCTTAAGCATACACATTTTACCGAACCGACATTTAATTATACATTTGACCTCTAATGAGCAGCCACCTGCTCTAAGCAGCCACCCTTTCTTTTGCTCATGACTGACCACCTTAGACAGACATGGCTTCATAGAGATTGAAGAATTTGCTTCAGGTACTAATTAAGCTATGCATGTATGTATGTAGATGTAAATGGATTTAATATGTTCAATATGCTTATGATCTTTTTTTAATTTATTATAACAATATATTTTCACAAGTGTAAAGTACAAAAATACAATGTCAATTTAAACATAACAGTCATGATTTTACTTGTACCACATTCTCTCCCCTTATTTATAATCTATATTTTTATGATTGTTACCGAGTCTTTTCTCTCTTATCAAATTGCTTAATAAGTTATATATAATATATTCGGTAAATGTGAGGTATAAAAAATTCCTTTTCCACATTATAATTTGTTAAAAAAAAAAATGAACAACATTTCAAAATGAAAAAAGGAAAGAAAAATAGCTTCAGATTTAATGCTTATACTATGAACTTATTTTGAAATTGTCATTTTTAATAGCAATTTTTTCCTCCTTTTTTTTCTTGTTTTAAAAAATTGCATAAAGTTTTCAAAATATAAA
This sequence comes from Solen grandis, assembly GCA_021229015.1. Taxonomy (NCBI): domain Eukaryota; kingdom Metazoa; phylum Mollusca; class Bivalvia; order Adapedonta; family Solenidae; genus Solen; species Solen grandis. The sequence goes on from CM037783.1 coordinate 55,931,336, forward strand.
TAGCTCTTGCGTAACTTTGTTTTGTATATCATAGCATTTCATCACTATTATAAGGTAAATTAAAAAATGATCATGCTTACCC
>CM037783.1:55931517-55981517 GCA_021229015.1 Solen grandis
ACTGGAGACTGCCGCTTACAGCTTGAGTTCGTTGTTGATTGGTTGAATGTTTTGTCAATTTCATTTTTAGGTGATACAAAATGGTTCTATTCCTATGAGTATGTGACATCTGTTTCTGATCAAAGGATTGCTAGTCATAATTGGTCACAAATAGGTATATGATTACAATTAAGATATGTTTTATTTGTTTTTATTGTACATCATCTTTGGTTGTGTGCAAAGAACTTAGTACATGTATGGATTTTAAGCACTTGTGATTAATACAGCTGCCTTAAACATTGAACTTATGTTACATTTGTTATAACCATAACTAATAATTTTCAGATATTATATCTGCTTTTTATATGCCTGAAGAGTGGTATTATGTTATGCCACTGGTTGTCCGACTGTTAGTAATTTCGTGTCCGCTCTGTATCTTAACCCTTTCCCTCATATAGACTAATTTTGACGCACTCAGTAGGTACCGCATAAAGCCTGATCTGCAGAAAGCCACAGTTAAACCTTACCAAATTTAATTGTAAAATCCTCATAACCAGACCACTGAGGAGCAGCGAACAGCATAAAACCTGATCAGCCTGCGAGTTACTCGCAGGCTGGTCTGTCAGCCTGCGAGTTAATCGCAGGCTGATCTGGTTTTATGCTGTTCGCATAGGTCTTTTCATGGTGTCCTCTATGAGGGAAAGGGTTAAAAACCACTGGAAGGAAATTGAAATTATTTGACAGAAATGTAACTGTACTGAGAGGATGTGCAGAGTGTAGATTTTAGATGTCTTGGTTCAAGGCCAAGGTCACAATTGAAGGTCATATATTATACTATTATAATGTTAGAATATTTTGTGTCCACTCTGTATCTTTAGAGCCACTGGAAGGAAATTGAAATTATTTGACAGAAATTTAACTGTACTGAGAGGATGTGCAGAGTGTAGTTTCGGATGTCTTGGTTAAGTCAAGGTCACACTAATGGTCTTAAAGGTCACATGTCATACTAGAATATTTTGTGTCCTCTTTGTATCTTAAGAACCACTGTTAAAAAGTTGAAATCATAACAGAAATGTTTAGCATACAGAGAGGATGTGCAGAGCATAGTTTTCAGATGTCTTAATTCAATGTCAAGGTCTTACTTGAAGGTTACATGTCATACTGTTATAATGTTAAAATATTTTGTGTCCACCCTGTATCTTTAGAACCACTGGAAGGAAATTATAGTCATTTGACAGAAATGTCAACCATACAAAGAAGGTGTGCAGAGTGTAGGTTTCGGATGTCCACAAGGTCAAGGTCATGCTTGCAGATAGTTAGCAATTTCTTGTCCACTCTGTATCTTTGGAACCACTGGAAGAAAATTGATTTTTTTTGACAGAAATGTTAAGCATGAAGAGATGATGTGCAGAGTATAGTTTCGGATGTCTTGGTTCAAGTCACACTGGAAGGTCTTATGTCATGCTATTATAATGTTAGAATATTTTGTGTCTGCTCTATATCTTAAGAGCAGAAATGTCAACCATACTGAGAGGATGTGCAGAGCATAGGTTTCAGATTTCTTGGTTCAAGGTCAAGGTCACACTTAAAAGTCACATGCCATACTGTTATAATGTTAGAATATTTTGTGTCAGCTTTGTATCTCTTGAAGCACTTAAGCAAATTTATACAAATTTGCCAGAAACCATACAGAGAGGATGTGCAGGATCTTAAACATAGATTAAGTAATAAACTTCAAAATGCTGATTGTGAATGCAATATTTATTAAATGAATGATTGTGTTTGTGTAATTAGAATGATGGCGGTTATGTTCAATATTTGTGGTTTAGATTATCCAAAAGACATCAGGGACTTAAAAACAGAGATTGGTAGCTTATTTTTTACCCATATTGATTTTCTGAAGTTGCGCATGGCCTACAAGACTTCAGCAGACCCAGCCGAAATTAGAAATCAAATACAAATTTTTGATTATGTTCCAGTGGATATTGATAGTAATAAAAAAATTGATGTTGTTATTTTGTATGGTCAATTATTCCTTCAATTACTTTTGACATAAACAAATGTCATGTGAGATTGATTGACCACACGGCGAGATGCAATTAAGGGAATCTTTCAAGATTTGTGTTACTAACACCAGTCAAAAGAAAAAGAAGACCCTAACTGGCAAAAACCATGGGTTGATCCTGCATGTTCACAAACCTATCATGTATGTTGATGTTTTCTCATGCCACCCTTAGTCATATTGGACCAGTTATCTACCTGTCCTTATTCCTTTTTCCCCCTCCCTATTAATTGTCAGTTTCATTTACATTCATATATCATAATAGTATATAAATGATACATGTATTACTAGTACTGCATAAAAAAGTGGGTGCGTTGGGCTCTTCTCTGAATGATTGTCTTGATTTGGGCTATTGGAATCTGTGCCTTATTTGAAATAAAATGCTGGTTAAACTGTCATTTCAATTTAACAACATTCAACTGTATTTCATACTGGTTGTTAATGATACACCAATGAAACTGGAAACAGTTTTCAGTGTCATAAAAAGCTGGGTTTGGGTTGTTACTAAAAGCAGAGAACTAAAATTTATAATGTTTTGAAAATTTTGGTGTAAACTTGGAAAAGCAGTATGGTATGGATATTGATGGTCTTCAGTAATGGCTGTAATCACCAAGTGAATCACAATTACCAAGGAAAGCTTAATCACCAAGTGAATCACAAGCCTTGTCCCATCTCCTCATGTGATTCAGTAATAGCTGCAATCACCAAGTGAATCACAAGCCTTGTCCCATCTCCTCATGTGATGGTCTTCAGTAATAGCTGTAATCACCAAGTGAATCACAAGCCTTGTCCCATCTCCTCATGTGATGGTCTTCAGTAATAGCTGCAATCACCAAGTGAATCACAAGCCTTGTCCCATCTCCTCATGTTCCTCATTACAAAAAAAACCCAAAATGTTACAGTGTCTTTTGATATTGTTGAGTTAATCAAAGACCTAAACCAATAGATTCGCTACTCAGATAAGTGTGTGAAGGAAATCTCATCTACTCTTGGCGTGACTGCTATATTGTGAGAAAAAGCTGGTGCGCTTGTACTTTCGAATAAGGGAAGTAACTACTGCACAGAGTTGTAATAAACTGATCTTCAACTTTCTGGCCATTTTTATCCATTAAGGTGAGTATATGGCCAGGTAGCTCAGTCAGTAGAGTACTTGTCCTGTAAGCAAAAGGCCCCGGGTGCAAGTCCCAGTCAGACTGCACTTATTTTCTCACCTTGTGACATTTATTTTAAACTTATTCCATAACGCATTAATATATTCCCTTCAAACGTATTAAATTCTTTTTATTGTTGTTTTGCTATCGTTTTACACTGAACTCTCGTTCTGGCACGCACTTACGAGAATTTGCGCCAAGAACATAAGATATTTCGCCAAGTAGCTTATCTCTTGGTTTAGGTCCTTGAGTTGAGACTGTGTTGTTAGGGTATGATATCTCTAAGGGTTAGGATGGGCAGCTGTCTTCTTTTTTGGCTGGAGCATAACTTGAACTTCAAACTTCAAGTATGTATAGATCTCACTGAGGAGAAGTGCAATGTAGAAGAACCATAACCCTGTTCTGTTTTGAACAGGGTTGCTTGCAACACTGATCTATGGTAGCACACATTTCTGCATCGGACAACATTTTGGGTGCTATACATGCAATTAGACACAATTTCTCTCCTTTTTGTTACATGGAGATAAAGTTCAAATATTGTTTTCTGTCTTATCTCATGGTGGTGATAATTTCCATGGTTATTTAAATAAGATTTCATTAGGTAAGTCGAAACTGAATCAGATGTGTTAATAATCAATGCTAGAGATAACAATTTAAAGAATGTATTATAAAAAGTAATCGCTATTCATTCAGAGATATTTTGAATCATCACTTGTGCTGAAATTTTGCCAGATATAACCAATAAGGCAGAAAAAAAAAGTATTTTGTTTCCACTAATATTACCGAGAGAAAAAATAGGGTTGGTAGGTTGGCAAAACTTTTTTTTTTTATTTTTAACTTTTTTCTATTAACGAAAATAGCCTGCATGCAAAGAAAAAAAGTTTAGGGTTGATACAAAAAAAATAGTGTTGGTCGGGTTAGTGGAAACAAGTAACTTTTTTATTACACCTAAGTTAGTACATTTCTCTCTACATATCTACTGTACCAATGGTCAAGTGGATAAGGTAGTCTGGATAGATGACAACGGTGCTTTGCATGAGAGGGTACGGGTTAGAGTACAGGCTGAAGAATATTTTTCATTTTTTTTGGTCTTTTTTAATGTGTTTGCAATATTGAATGAGTAATTTTGTAATACTGAGTATCATCAATTAACCTATAGATAATGAAATACATGTATACATAAAATAAATTTTAAAAAAAATACCAGACTTAATTATCTATGAAAGTCTTTTGTTGTAGATTTTCTTCCTTTTGATTTAGATACACATATTTTAAATCTTATAAGCTGTAGGCAAGAGAAATAGGGAGGATGCTTATTGTTAGCAGTCCATTGAAACAAATGGTATTCATCTTTTCTTGTAACAACCGTGTTAATGCAAGGTTAAAGCAGGTTTATGACATTGGGTTTATTGGCATTGCTTGAAAATTTAATCCTCATTTATTAAATCTACTTTGCAATTGAAAAACAAAAGAAATGCAACATTATCACATTAAAAACCCTGTTCTGTAAGCACTAAGTTATAACCCTTTTTTTCAGTAATATGTTTTGCCTGGCACATAAGTCGATGACCATTGGAGATATAAACTTAAATCCTCATTGTTTGATATATAAGTACAGTATTCAAGAACCATAACTCTGCTTTTGTTATTGCAAGCTATATTGCCCTATTTTCAGTTAATTTTTATTCAGAGCATGAAAAAATAACCCTAAGAGGTATTTTATTCAAAATTCATACACAGATGGTATAATGGAAAGATGGAGTGCATAGGAACCATAATTTCACTTTATAATAACTAGAGACATCAAAGTAAATGAGGCGTAAAGGGTTTGGGATTGGTCTTATGTAGACATTGGTTCCACTTGGAAAACCTGGTTTTGTGGAGTTTCCAGATCTTTCCTACGATGAACTTTTTAAGTCCTTCACCTAGTGTTAAGATCGAGATTTTGTCTGTCTCTTAAACATGTAAATTATGTACTGCATTCTTTAACTATATTAAATTGTGCACAAGTTCTGATAGAGATTCATATCCAGTTCCTTGCATTTAATTTCTCATCAAAAAACACAACATGTCTGTAAGCTAAATGAAACCTATTAACATTATCATCTATTTTGTATTTTCTTGAAAATAAATTCACAATTTTCTGACATATATATGATTTCAAAAAATAAAAGCTGCAATTAAACCAGTGTGGTGTATGTTATTTGAAAAATTAGAGAAATTATGGGTCCATCAATCTTATCAGTGTTTGGCATTTTTATTTAGGAATACATATCAAAATCTTCTAAAATTATCACCGTTTCTTGTTAATCTTTTAAATATCTAGGAAAATGTTACAAATTTTGGGCTTGATATACCAGCTGGTTTCATTATCAGTGTATTCTGTGAAGGAAAAATAGATTCGAATGTAAAGATAGTGATTCTGTCAGTATCAGACAGGCATACTTAATGAGTGCAGGTGCACTTGATAAAGATTAATAAGGCAGAATCATTTTAGGCATTTAAATAATCAGTTTAGCCAGAAAGTAAGACAAAGTTATTGTCTTTAATGACATTTGGGTTAGATCTGAATAAATGGTATAGAATATGTTCTTGTTTATAAAAATTAGGTTAAAATGTATTTATTACATGCTAGTTACTAAACAGATTTTACTTATCTGATTTTGATGGTTCCAGTGTTGGTCCAGTACTTGGGAGAGCCATAACAGGGGTTGGTGCAAAACTGTTGTAACATTTTATTTACAATAATATAGTTAGCATGGTTTGTACCAGTCCATCAATAACTAAGCTGAAAGAGTGTGACTGTGGTCCATCCATAATGAGTCATGGTAACGTAACTGTGTTTATGTTTTGTTTGGGAGAATTAAAAGCAATATAATATGATAAAAAGTGATATGTTTTTACAATGGTATCAAACTTATGACCTTCAGACTTGTAGACAGTGAATGCAACCACTGGACTGTGTCAGCCAGTTATAAAAAGATCATGTGTATACACATGTATTGTGAGACCAGTCTGCTTAAATTGGATTTACCTTGGGATTTGAAGGTTGATTGTGATCAGGATGAGCTTGCATTCATCATCAGACCATTAGGTCAGGAGTTACAGCCCTTAAATTATCCAAAAATGTCATATTTAAATTTGTTTACACTCAAGCTTCCACATTCATAATGCAATTTTTATAAAACTTGGGAGACAATATTTGTGCTTTAATGTCTTGACCAATATAGATCAGGAATTACTTGATGATTCCCTGGTTCCTATCATATTTTATTGAAAGAAAAAGGGAGACAACTGTGTTATTATTAACCTGTTTGGTTTCAAAAGTACATGTATATGAAATAATGAAGATCCAAACTACTAATTTTCATTCAAAAAAATGCAAAGGCTGTATTAGGGCCATAATTCACCAAGTTACGATGAAAAGTCAATTTGAATATGAAGTAGAACAACCAGATAGGATTGAGGTTGATGCACAGGCTTTACTTCAGTATAATCCGGGTTAATTTAGTCTGTTTGATGTTGTTTGTGAACAGGTGTCAGGTCGCATGTTCAGATATGGGTCGAGTTTCCTTACACATTAAGGACCATGTGAGTCAGTGAAAGATTTTCATTGCGAGGTCGCTTTAGGTCTGATGGTTTAATACTATGAAAAAAAGTTTCATTCCGTCAGATGGTTAATGTATCAGTAATAAAGAGTAAATGAGAATAGATCTGGTGCATGATTTTCATGAATAATTCTTGAAATATTGCTGGACATAGACTTTTTAAAACTGAGGATTAACATCTTATTAAGGGAGGTTAACCTGAGTTGTAGTATAAAGTAAAGAATGCAGGTGTTGCTTCCCTTCTAAATTTCTCTTTAAGGCCACTGTTTTTCTCTATTTCCAGATTTGGTGGAGCCTCTATGCAAGTGTATAGCCGCAGGTTTCTTTGCCAATGCTGCCAGACTGGATCCCACAGGAGTGTACAGAACAGTGAGAGATGACCACGCCCTCTATATCCACCCTACCTCTGTCCTCTACACAGAAATGCCACCCAAATGGTAAGTCTGCATTGTCATAAACTTGCAGGGCACATCCAGTTTGCTTTGCCAAATTGTTAAAAATGATGCCTTAAATGCACTCCTTAAACCAGAAGTATTTTCAAATTCCCCAGGATTGAAGGTAAAAGGGATATGAGTTGTGAAATGCTTAAAATTTTGAATTTTATTCAATATATCTATTTCCTTGGTGGCCATCTTAACAGGTCCTATCGGGAAATATCTACTGCCATAACCTTCTATATGCTTGCCAAGTTCAGAAAATAAACATTGATAAATTCTAATCAGCATTAGGTTGGGTTGGATGGGTGCCAATCATCCTCAGTGATATTTCTAGCTTATTAACCCTTTCCCTCATAGAGGAAACCATGAAAAGACCTATGCGAACAGCATAAAACCAGATCAGCCTGCGAGTAACTCGCAGGCTGATCAGGTTTTATGCTGTCCGCTGCTCCTCAGTGGTCTGGTAATGAGGATTTTACAATTAAATTTGGTAAGGTTTGAGTTTGGCTTTCTGCAGATCAGGCTTTATGTGGTACCTATTGAGTGCGTCAAAATGAGTCTATATGAGGGAAAGGGATAACAAAAAAAGTGCTCGGGATTATAATTGTATCTGCATTTTAATATTTTCTGCTCGGCAGGCTTTGATAAATTGCAACAATTGAAAATGGCTGTAGTATTTTCATATTATCCAAAAACATCCATCTTGACTGCCTCAAAACCACACAAGCTCACGTTGTAGGTGGTTTCACACCTTTGGTAAAGGAGCATGTCTACTTGTCCCAATCAAAGCACTGATATCTCTGATAGTACAGGGTTTTTAATGTCACATTTCTAATGTTTATCAAAGTAAATTAATAAATGAGGATCAGTTTTCAAGTGATGCCAATGAACCCAATGTTATAGATCACTTTAGCCTTGCATGAACATGATCATCACAAGATAAGATGAACACAACATTTGTCTCAATGAACTGCTAACAATAAGCACATTATCACTCTTACTCTCCATTTTTCTCTTGCCTACAGTTTATAAGATTTATATCAATTTAAAACAAAAACTTTCAATATTTAATTCTTGTAAGTTACATATCCCTCATTCAATTTGTATATAATTTTAACATGGTATATATTACACCATTCTGCCAGGGTCGTGTTCAACGAAGTGGTTCAGACAAACAAGGACTACATGCGAGACCTGACTGTTATCAACCCTGATTGGCTGTGTGAACTGGCTCCCAACTTCTACAACTTTGGCACGGTACTGGTTCTCAGCTTTCCTTCTTATTGCAAATTCTTTGCTTATTTCAAGATATCTAAGCAGATGTGATGGGATTTTGATTGTGAATTAATACATCTGCTTTAGGGATTATCCTGTCTCGCTGCAAGTATTGAACATAAGTTTCAATATGTTTTCATACATGAGTTAAGCAGAGTTGTGGGGGGTATTCATAATAGCTCTGGTCAACTGTCTAGGTCAAACTTATTTTATTACACGTAACCACAGCCTAAGATTGATTTCTTTTAATCACAAATCCAGATAAACACTTTACATGTCTAAAATTATTTATCATAACCTCACAAAGTGTTTATGGGTGTATACTGGTATCTGAGTCTGTCATCTGTTGGGCACTCGGAAACTACCTCTTTAGCCTTGGAGATATTTTAATGAAACTTTGCATGTGTAATCACCATGATGGGTAATAATAATGATGCATCAAAGTTTGCTTATGAATGTGTTTTAGATTTATGGTCCTTAGAATGCTCCTTGCATGTATGAAATATAGTGAAAATGTGTGGCTTCTTCTTCAGTTTTGTAGATATTTCAATGTAATTTAATAACCTAGTAGAAAGAGGTGAAAACTAATCTCTTTGTTTCACAAATCTCAGAGTTAATAACTTTCTTTTTTGGCATTTTACATTATTTCTTTTTTCTTTTTTTTTTTTCTGATCGCCTTTTGTCCGGCGTCCGTCGTCCGTCGTCCGTGCGTGCGTGCGTGCGTGCGTCCGTGCGTCCGTGCGTCCGGCGTCAACAATTGCTTCAAACAACATCTCCTCCTAAACGGCTTGGCCAATTTGAAAAATATTTTGCAGGTATGTTCCTTGGATGAAGCTCTACTAAAGTTGTATAAATGGTTCTGGTCCATTGCATAATTAGGTCACAGGAGCTAAAAATAGATTTTAAAAATGAAAATTTAAAAAATCTTCTTCTCTGAAACCACAAGGCCTAGCCTTTTGATTTTTGGTATGTAGCATGATCTTATGACTCTCTACCAGGATTGTACAAATTATGACCCTGGGGTCAAAATTGGCCCCGCCCCAGGGGTCACTTGATTTCACATAGGCTAATATAGGAAAAACTTGAAAAAATCTTCTTCTCCGAAACCCAAGGCCAACCTTTTTTTTTGGGGGCCCCAATTAAACCCTATGGTAAATGACCCCGAACCAGGGGTCACTTGTTTTACATAGAGTTATATAGAAAAATCTTAAAAAATCTTCCTCTATGAATCCATAAGGCCTAGAGCTTAGATATTTGGTATGTAGCATCATCTTATGGGCCACTACCAAGATTGTACAAATCATAGCCCTATGGTGATAAATGACCCCGCACCAGGGGTCACTTGTTTTACATAGAGTTATATAGAAAAATCTTAAAAAATCTTCCTCTATGAATCCATAAGGCCTAGAGCTTAGATATTTGGTATGAAGCATCATCTTATGGGCCACTACCAAGATTGTACAAATCATAGCCCTATGGTGATAAATGACCCCGCACCAGGGGTCACTTGTTTTACATAGAGTTATATAGGAAAATCTTAAAAAATCTTCTTCTATGAATCCATAAGGCCTAGAGCTTAGATATTTGGTATGTAGCATCATCTTATGGGCCACTACCAAGATTGTACAAATCATAGCCCTATGGTGATAAATGACCCCGCACCAGGGGTCACTTGTTTTACATAGAGTTATATAGGAAAATCTTAAAAAATCTTCTTCCATGAATGCTTAGATATTTGGTATGAAGCATCATCTTATGGGCCACTACCAAGATTGTACAAATCATAGCCCTATGGTGATAAATGACCCCACACCAGGGGTCACTTGTTTTACATAGAGTTAAATAGGAAAATCTTAAAAAATCTTCTTCTATGAATCAATAAGGCCTAGAGCTAAGATTTTTGGTATGTTGTAGCATCTAATGGTACATTACAAAGATTTTCAAAGTCTTGGCCCTACGGTGATAAATGACCCTGCGCCCAAGTCTTCTCTGAAACCATATGGCCCATTGCTTAGGTATTTGGTGTGTAGTATTGTCAGGGGTAAAATGTTTTAGATTAAGTTATATCAGAATCCTTGTCTGTTTAAAAACCTTGACATCAGTTGAAGCAATGGTACTCAGGTGAGCGATTCAGGGCCATCATGGCCCTCTTGTTTTTGTTAGGTAGAACATGTATAACACATTCAGAGAAATCACATCTTCAATTTTTAACCAGGTTCTCTAAAAAGAAAGGCGTCAAACTTTTCTTCGGCTTGCAACGCCTACATTTCTGAACAGATTTTGACCAAACTTACACTGGATTATTGTCTTGAACTGCCCCAGTATATATTGTCGGGATTTTGTGATTCAATCATTTGACAGAGTTATGCCCCTTTTTTAAATTTGACACTTGTTTACTGTTTGAATTCTTCTTTTTCAGGAGAGGGAGATAGCAGCCAAGAAAGTTAGACTGGAGGAGGAAGTTTGACCTTGACCTTCACATGAGCATAGATGCATGTTATCCTCAGAAGACTGTAGTTGGCTTTGACCTTCACAAGGTCATATCATAAGGCTTCTAAATGGACACAAGTGTCCATGCTGGCACCAATGTCCTTTAGTAGTCTTTCAGTCCAATGTAGGTTTGACAAAGTATCATGTTAGATATTTTACTTCATGCTTAAGGAGGAAAGAAATTTTCATGAATGATAAATGTCACAAATTAAAATAGTAAAATCAATGAATATCAGGCTCACATTGGGAGAATTATATAGACATAATAAAAGAAAGAAAACAAGTCATGTAAATGTATTGAATTTTGACATATAAATGATCCTTATAAATGATCCTCGAATACGGCGATTCTTCGAGTTTTTATAGCAGATCCTGTCCGACCTCGAGGAATCGCGTAACCACTGTATCAAAATGATGAATATTATTTTTGTATTTATGTATACATTTGTATGCATTCATGTATTTTATATAATTTCAATGTAAATAGAATACATCAGAAATATGGAGAAACATTTTGTTTATTTAGCCATAAACCTTGAACAAACAAAATCCAGCCTCTGTTCATAGTGTATAGGATCACTAAATGTTTCCTACACAGCTGGGTGTCTGTCTGAACATCAATGGTCAATGTCATGGCTTTTCACCTTGACAACCGGGTTTGTCTAGGTCTCTCAACATTACAGTAAGTTCAGACACTTTGGTTTTCTAGCATTTCCTTAACCCTTTCCCTCATAGAGGACATCATGAAAAGACCTATGCGAACAGCATAAAACCAGATCAGCCTGCGAGTAACTCGCAGGCTGATCAGGTTTTATGCTGTTCGCTGCTCCTCAGTGGTTTGGAAATGAGGATTTTATAATGTGGTTTTCTGCAGATCAGGCTTTATGTGATACCTATTGAGCACATCAAAATGAGTCTATATGAGGGAAAGGGTTAAACATCAAGTGCCACCATCAGAGCTGATGACATTATTTCCCTTATGTTTTCTATGCAATCATCATAAGGTAAAACTCATTTTGAATTTATATCATACAGTTCCATCAAGTCTACTTAGCTCTAGCAAGGGAGAAATACCAGTACCATTTTTTTACGACTTTGTTAGATTGCAGCCAGAGATCTCACCCACAACCTCCTCCGACTCCGAAGTGGATGCTCTAATCACTCAAGTGGTAGAGTATGTACCTGTACCTACTGAAATATTACTTTGCAATTGCAATTAATTGTTCTAGTGGAGAGGGCAGGTTTCAGAAGCTGCATAATTAAACTTTGACTGAGAGCAAATATAAAATGGGGCCATCTTTGCCAGCTTGTTAAGGTTTTGCATAAGGTTTAGTACCATGCATAGTATAAAGTGAGATATACTATCAGTAACAAAAGCTGGGTACAGACAGGTAAATGATATGCTCAGAATACCACAAAGTATAGAGTATTTTTCCTATCTAGCTTTTTATTTTCCCCATCTATAGAGTAAAACAAGGCAGTTCTCGTTGAAGCTTGGACATTTGCTCCAGTTTAAATGTGCATCAGTTGGAAGAAACAGACTTTGCTTGGTAAATAAAATATAAGACAATCTGATGATAAGTGAAATTTTATTTCCTGATTTAGGTTGAAAAATCATAGAGATTTATTGTGATGATATGCAAACATGTTTTAATGGTTCATTTTGTTTTTATGCTACTGTTAACATTTTAAAACATCAAAATATATGTAAACAAGAATCAAGACCAAAATTAAACAGTTTCTAATATCTACATTAGCCAAGGCAAACAAAATACAAACATGGCTATGTTCTGTTTTTAATATTTCTACACAGTTCACATTCCTAATTTTAACAATTATATTGTAACGTGTACATTGAAAGTTAGTCTAAAAAGAAATATCAAAGTTGTTTACCGTAAACGTTGTAAAAAAAAAGTCAAATTTTTACATGCACTTCATTCTGATATTCAACGTAAGTCGAATGTAAAAATAGTAACAATTAGAAAACTCCAGTATAACATGAGAACTATATACATAAATATTTTCTCCATTCAATATACAATGTAGTGATAATTTTCTACATAATATATATTAGATGACTATGAAAAATATATATCTCCAAAATGTATAAAACAATACTCGTAAAAACCGAAACAACCTTTGTGTAATCATTGTATAATCTCTAATTACAATAGGCATGTAAAATGCAGTCTGAAATTATTTTTTTTTTTGTAGAATTATGCATATATGGATGGACCTATGTTTTGCTTCTTCACAGCACATTTCCTTCCTTTGTTAATAAGTATATAGTTAGGTATAAATAAGAGATTTGCACTGATAAATCATTTTGATGTAGTAATTGGACTTTATACGCTGTTAAATGTTTAGAATCTGTTGGGTTGTTTTTTTTCTCAAAAAAAATACACAACACATATCTCTATATCACATTTTCATATCACATTTTGCAACACACCATATATTTCATACCATACATTCACATCATACATATCTTCATTTCTCCTCCACATAACCCATGTTTATCCCTTTCCCTCATATAGACTCATTTTGACGCACTCAATAGGTATCACATAAAGCCTGATCTGCAGAAAACCACAGTTAAACCTTACCAAATTTAATTATATAGTCCTCATTCCCAGACCACTGAGGAGCAGCGAACAGCATAAAACCTGATCAGCCTGCGAGTTACTCGCAGGCTGATCTGGTTTTATGCTGTTCGCATAGGTCTTTTCATGGTGTCCTCTATGAGGGAAAGGGTTAAATCATATTTCTGTATCACACATTTTCACTTCACACATTCCCTTGACCCATTTACATCCCCATACCACATTTCCATATACATATTACATAATAATATTATCACATAGTCAAAATAAATTTTACTATATTTTACACTGTAATTCCTTATAATACTGTAGTCTTTTATTTACAGGAAAGTCTCTTTTTTTCTTTTTCTTTTTAGCAAGAAGATAATTTAACACCGTAATTGTCAGTAGCCAAACTCTATAATTTACATCCGTACTTCTGATGGAGTTTGGTTAAACGATACCCTGACTTTCCTGTCCCCGAGGGGAATAGGGGGCCGGAAGTTATCCACAATACATTTTCCACCAGCTTCTGCATCCACTAGATTCCTCAAGGCTGCAAGCTGAAAGGGATAGACATAGGACCGGTTCTAGAACAGTCAACTTTGATGACAGATAAAAAAACAACAACAACAACATATGTTGGTATGGCATTAAGTGAATACTCCCACCTAGCAGAAATTTTCTTAGTTCAAGGGCTTAAACTCTGATAAAGATATGCACAGGGGAGTAACTTATCCTAGTACAGATACATACCAAATATCATCATGGTATCTTAATGCATGAAACAAGAGCATTATAGTAGAATTGATGGATGCTCCTCAAATAAGCACAAGTCCTAAAAGGACTAATTTTAATTATTTATTACCCACATTTCTATGTAAAATTTTAAAAAATGCATTATAAAAGAGAGGTAATTAACACACACACACACACACACAAAGAGGGCCATCGTGGCCCTAGAATGCTCAAAGTACCATTAGCTTTATTAAATATTTCAGGTCACTTGATTTTATTTTTACCTTGAGGTCATGATAAGTGTAAAACAGAATTCAAATATGTGCATTGGCTTCTTTTTTTTTAAGTAATGTTCAAGAGATTCATAATTAAGAAAATGAAATAAAGGGAAATAATTCATCCATAGGAACAAGTTTTTGTAAGCTGCTCTTCTTTTGTAATGTAAACTAATTCCGTTGAAAGGTTAATAGAATATAATAAGGGGAGATAATTCATTACTGAGGCCTGGTAGTATTACGATTCTAAAAACTGCCTTTGTTTATACCTTCTACCAAAAGTTGTTATCCAGATAAATATAAAAGGAGGAAATAAAAAATGGGTCGGATATAGTTAAAGAGGACAATTTGACAGATCTTGATTCCCATCCAAAAGTTATGTACACACCAGCGTCGGACACCCACAAACGCTCATTATTTTACTTCATTCAGATGCAACTGGCAGTCGCAGGTATCCAACGCTGTCTTTGCAATTAGGATTCTTAAACATGTATATTAATAATACAGTGGCTTCTGGCTTTTACTGGATAGTGATATAATGGTTTGACAACAGAGCCTACAAAGATTATGGTAATGACATCCCCGTTGGACTGCACTGCATAGACAACCGTCACAACGTACCTGGACAGGTGAGTACTGGACAGGCTGGCTAAGCACGATCCACTGGACACTCTCGTAACATGGGGGCGTGGTCAAGGAGCCACGGTAGGTGTAGAAGTCCTTTGTGTTGGCTGCAGAAATAATCAATTATGCATTGTTCAGGTACCATACAAGTCATATCAACGTTTATTTGGCATATGGAATCGCTGACATTTTTACACTGTCTATAATTGAATAATAAATAGCACCAGTTCACAGGTCTGATCATATATTGGAATTATAAGGAATGTGGTTGGCGTCTTAACCCTTTCCCTCATATAGACTCATTTCGACGAAATCAATAGGTACCACACAAAGCCTGATCTGCAGAAAACCACAGTTAAACCTTACCAAATTTAATTACAAAATCCTCATTTCCAGACCACTGAGGAGCAGCAAACAGCATAAAACCTGACCAGCCTGCGAGTTACTCGCAGGCTGATCTGGTTTTATGCTGTTTGCATAGGTCTTTTCATGGTATCCTCTATGAGGGAAAGGGTTAACTAGATTGAAATAAACATCATTCCATTTCTTACTGGGTATTCTTGTCTACATAGGTATAACACTATTGATAGCAGGTAGTTCGGATTCACGGTTTCCAGGGTGCCAGAAATTCTGATCTGACACCTGTCTGTTCCAGGTAGCTCACCAAACGTGTCTTTTTGACCCAAAGATAATCTAGTCAATGCATCACATTCCAACAAAGAAACAGTTAAATGTGTTCTCTCAAATTGATAGCTCATTTTGCTATAGATATCTGAAAAGTTTAATATGTACAAGAAAAAAAAGCATGAGAAGATCTGGAAAGGATGGTCCTTCCAGCTTAGCGCTTCCTGTCCATCTCGAATACACATGATTAATATGTATTGAACACGTGTATGAGTGACACGCAAAATAGATCATCTCAACAATTTAACGGTAACTTTTTCCTACACCTGATTCAGCCATTTAAATAATTATTTGTGAATATGGTTACAAGTAATCTGACTTCCGCAACGGGCTTTACCTATCTCCGGAGATATAGAGAAACGCTGATAACGTCAAAAGTGCCGTTATCACAGAGCACCATGCTTGCTCGTTTACGCTGACATCACCAGCCTCCACCCCACCCAAACTGTTTAACGGTTAAACCAGAGACTTATACACAGAGATTGGCAGCTTTCCGAAATAACGCGCTTTATCGCGTGCCTCGAGAGTTAACGAGAGCCCGCCCACCTCTACTGATTTTATAGCTTTGTTGAGTTTAGATGAAGGAAAGAAGAAGGCGAATGTATGATTTGAGTACTTGTGTAGAGAGAGGTCGGGGGGGGGGTGACTGTAACTGGTCCCATATGACTAAGCACGGCATCAGAAAACGTCGAGATACAAGACAGCCTCGTGTACATGCAGGATTAACCCGTGATTTTTGCTGGTAAGGGATTTTGACGTGTTAGTAACACAAATCTTCAAAGGCAAACACGTGGAATGCTTGCTTTAATCTCCACTGGAACTAAGGTACCAATAAGCTGCCAATCTCTGTTTATAAGTCTCTGGCAATCTCTATTTATAAGTCTCTGGCAATCTCTGTTTATAAGTCTCTGGTTAAACTAAAAAAAAATATGGCCTTCTCATCAATACGTTTTTGGAGTTTTTGGTCCCGAGATTAACAGGGGACCAGATGTAGTGGACGTGCGCCAGACTGATCAGTATTTTATTTGAAAAAAAAAAGTCGTCTTCTAATCAATCCCCCATCACATGCATATATGTTTTATACCACATAACCGAGATACCTGGTGAGTCAGACAAAAATATCAGGTCAGTCTCTCCAAGCCTCGTCAGGCCATAGTTTGGTATCCACGTCAAGACCTGAGTCTACCAATTACATTTTATAGCGAGACTGGTCGAAGTAGTAACGACCTTGAATCGCAAGATCGTGTCCAACTAAACTTAACTACTCGTCTATTTGCTCAGGGTCTCTTTTTTTTTAAACTGCTTTGTAACATGGAATGAAAAAAGAACACTTATTTATGAAGAAAAGTTCTATGAAGTTTTTCAATGCCATACACCAATAATCTTTATCCGAATGTTTCAACAATGTGGAAAACAGAAAAGAATATAACGCTAGCTTGTTTCCCATATTAGCTTAATAGAAATCTGTCGATTGTGTAGGGCCTACTTATCTTTTACAGGAATTCGATTATAAGTCAAAAGTGTTCAGGAAGGAGATGACGTACAACGAGTTTAATTTGTGTGTGTGTGTGTGTGTGTGTGTGTGTGTGCTTCTTCAAGTAATATCAATCACAATATGTACAAGGAGATAGGCAGCTGGACGTCTGAAGCGATTAAGAATTACAGCTTTACATATTTTGTAGGAGAAGGGCTTAATCAAAGTTGTAGGACCTTGTTGCCCAACCCCATGTCTGTAACATTCAGCTGAGTAAAATATGTTTAAAGTGAAGTAAGAATTACAGTGAGTAAACCAGCATTTTATAAGTCTATCAATGCTGGCAGCTACATTTTACAAATTTTTCAGACACGAGAGACGTTTTTCTTCATTATACAAAATCCACCTAAAAAGCTTTTTCAAAAGTTACTGCATTCTGATTAAAAATCATTAATCATTTTGTCTTGAAGAAACGCTTCCGAGTCATATGATACAAGTTAGGATTCCCACGATGAGGGCCATAGAAGCCCTGGATTGCTTACCTGAGTATAGGGTTACCCAAGGAACATCTGTACTAAAACATTTTGAAATCTGGTTGGTTAGTAGTTTTGAAGGAGATGATTTTTAAAGTTTTCATGCTTTTTTTTTCTTTCCGCTGCCATGGCAACCTGAGTTCTACATAGATCAAGTGTATTTCAGCAACTTTTGTGATGGTTCACCCAAGGATTATCCCTGCCAAGTTTAATCAAATTCTGTCCAACGATTTCAAAGAAGATGTTTAAAGTTTTCACCATATACATTTAAGGCAAATTAGCCCGCCCCTGGCGACCATGTTTTTTGAACGGATCACTGGAATAATTTTAGCAATCGTGGTAGAGTGTTACCCAAGGAACATGTTAAAATCTGGCCAATAGTTTTGAAGGAGATGATCTTTAAAGTTTTCATATTTTTTCTTTCCGTTGCCATGGCAACCAGAGTTCTACATGGATCAGGTTTATTTTAGCAACTTTTGTGCGCACAACGACGGAGCAGGGTAATCACATTGTGCTCAGGTGAGCTAAAAAAACAACAACAAAACAAACGTTAGGTTTCAGTTAAAAAGACAATTGATTAAACCATTTGTACATGTATTCCAGTATATTTAGTTTTATGACGAAAACAGACTAAGTAAAGAAAGAGCGATGTTTTTTGTCAGTTTATAAAAATGTGCAAAAAGAGTTCTGTAGTGTTTTTCATTAAGGGACATAACTCTTCTGTGACTTTCCGAGCTGCTCTGACTCAACCAGTTTTGGTTATCTGTGCGACACAAACTATTGTGACGGACGAAATGGCGGACACGGCTAAATCCTAGAAATATGTATACAGCATATACATCATAAAGTGAACTTACACGGCAGTAGACAAGTGGGGTTGAAGGACTTCAGAACTTTGCAACACTGCCCCTTGTGTTTAACACTGCGGGCGGTGTCTGCGAGATCTCGGAATCCGGGGTGTTCCTCTCCTGTCTGAAATACAGTGCAAACATAACTGTAACCTTCTGGTCTAAGACTTCAAAACACCTTTTGTCGTTTTAGTTATTTTCTTAGCTGAAATTACTTCAATGTTCTTTCATTTAATAGATCTTCTCATGCAGATCTTTGGCCAGTTCTTTGAATCAATTTTTTAGCGATTGTCTACGCAAAATTTCGATTTTAAAGCCAAAATTAAGGACGGTTTAATATCAGGAGTAATGCCGGTTTTTAAAGCATTTTAGTCTGAAAGAATAAACTTAGATACGGCTTTGATCCACAAATGCCTTTTCAGTGCGAGGTGTATCAAGGGTAAATTTTATATGCATGTAGTATGATTTATATGAAATTATAATATTAAACACAATACGTTGTTAAATTATTGCTATTTGTGTGTCTTTAACATGTCAATTATCTTTATGTATGGATAAACAGTGTGTGTGTGCGTGCGTGCGCACACATTTGCCTGTATTATTGAGAAATGGACGGTTTATACATTACCTCAATGAAAATTCCAAGCACAGCGAGGCCATCGGGCTTATCTACAGCTTCGGCAAATGAACTATATTTCGTGCTGTTCCAATGTACAAGATGCAGCTGCAATATATTTATTTCAATAGTTGACTTTGTTTTGATTTAATGTAAATGCACGAGTATTTAAACGCTGGATTAAAATATTTTGTCATCTGTGACTGAAAAAAGCAAGAATATATTTCTTATTTAGTCTAATACTTTGTAAACCTAATTTTCAAAACATGCGGATCCCTCTCAGTAGTGCGGATCCCTCTCAATAGCGCGGATCCCTCTCAATGGCCGAGTCCCACGATTATGTCCACATACTTAAGTTATTCTCCACATAACTCTCAGGTTATCGCGTACATGTATGTGTGGAGTGTTTTAAATGTCTGCTGATGGACATACCTCGGCTGCAAACGTCCGTCCGTCCACTGTATGCTCGGAACCATGATCGTCACATGACCCCCAGTGAAGATGGAATTGCTCCAGTCTATAGGTGTCCTTCAGAGGACCGCCTTGGATTTCTGAGAATAAATTGTTTTGTTGCCATTGTAGTTTTAAAGCCTAAGTTACATAACTAACGTGCACTTTCAAACTCACAAATAATAATAAGAAAAAAAATGCGAGTGTGAATTACACAGTCGGTGTAAAACAGTACCTTAAAAGAACGACTGGTAATGTAAACACATTCCAAATGGCTATATACGAAAGTCAAATTAGAGATTTTCTTTTCGGACTTCTAAAAACGACAGTGCTGGTTACTCGGAATAGGAAACTGTTAACAAGTTAGGGTTAACTGTGTTTGTTATAAACATCTAGTAGTGTAAGTATACGCCCGGTAATAGGGAGGCCACTGATGCATTTCCCAGTCACGAAAAACTAATATCGGCATAATGCTATTGGTATATCGCTATCGACTGGTTGGCCCATTGTTAAGATAATGTGACCGGTAGTGGTATCAAGCCATTTGTCTACGACGTAATAAGGCAATGAGGCAGCACAGTATCTGCCATATGTAAACAAAAAGTCCAAAAAATGACTGAAATACTGTCTGTGGGATATAAATACATTCAAAGAAATCTTAAGAGCCTACCTGATTTCTTAGATACGTTGATTTTGAAGCTCTCCCCCGTGTTGACTGCCTCGAACGTCTCCTCCTCCTGGTATGTGATCTTTAGAGGAACCGCGGCGATGTAGTAGTCGTATACCGCATCCTTGGTTGCTATGTCAACTGGAGACTGGTTACTTCCGGCAGCATCCGGATAGCTCACCGCCCAGGTGTGTGGACCTAGAATATTGAAAGTTGTGAAAATTAACAAATTAATGTTAAATAACATACAACAAAAAAAAAAATAGATAAAAATGTATTTGAGGGAACTACTTAGAACCCATAGATAAACTACTAAAATCAAAACCAGTCTTCATATCAGATTTCCTTAGAATAACAACTGAGTTCTTGCTTACCATTTTCGGGTCCGTAACCCCACGTTGCTGGCATTTCCGGTTTTTGATGTTCCTGTGCGCTACTCACTGGTTCGAGAGAAATGAGGACGTTG
Source organism: Solen grandis (assembly GCA_021229015.1). Lineage (NCBI taxonomy): Eukaryota > Metazoa > Mollusca > Bivalvia > Adapedonta > Solenidae > Solen > Solen grandis. The sequence continues at coordinate 55,952,477 of CM037783.1, forward strand.
TCGTCTGCGGCCGCAATGGTTGAGTTAGAACAGGCGTAGTTTCTCTGTAAATACACCAGCAAACACCTAAATACACTTGTTAACACGTGCAAACATTACTCACATATCCGGTTTTATATCACATACTCGTTGTATTAAGGTCACACTTTTTTGTGAAACGTGCAGGTTTTTCTTATGTTTACAGCTTGCTAAGCGGTCTTTTTTAAGCATCATACATAAAACAGGATTAACTGCAGTATTAGATTATTGTGGGTTTGTGATACATGAACAAGAATTGTTCTTGAAATTACCATGCTCAAAGTACAAGTCGTGAAGCAGGAGCAGTCGTGAAGGATTAGTTTTTTTCCCTAATCGACGCAAAAATGAATAAACCTTAACATATTTTCTTGCGGAAAAAAATAATGAAAAAGTACAACTTTCAGGAAGGCTAAAAGATGATTTTCCTAAACAATACCTTTATCAACTACAATGACGGGGAATATTGCATATTGTCAACCAGGGCGGCAAAAAGGGCTTGTCTATCATTCAACTTTAAAATGGTTGTTAAAACTACCAGCTCACAGCAGTTGTCAATTGGTATAAAATTAATATACGTCAGTGTAAAGTGGGAGAGACAACACGCAGCATAGTGCAATAAACCTGGCAGGACATTTATAGTTTTTACGGAAGTTTTATGAACTACCGCCAATCCGGGCGATGGTTGACATTTCAATTACAACATCTGACTGTTAACAATAGCGAGAATATCAGTGCCCTCTCTATATTTAAACGACCTTTTGAACTATCTGAAACCAGTAATCCGCAGGCTGATCACGTTCATGCTGTTTACATAGGCGGTCCAGGTGGTTGGGTGGTTACAGCCTATGTCCCGTAACCGGGAAGCTGTCGGATCGATTCCAGGTTCAGGCATACCAACGACCTTACTATTGTACTAGTATATCGTCCTTGTGTTTGTCGCTCAGCACAAATATAGGTGTCTGGGAGTAATATCTTGTCAATTCTTATTGAGATATTTGCAAACTAATCCGACTGTATACGGATGCCCTTAATGTGAAAAAGGGTTACATTTTATAACATTTTCAGAAAGAACTTGATTCCAGTCTGATCTAGCTTTTCAATGGCCAAACATGATGTAGAAACCATAGCAGACCTCATTTCCTTTCGTTCTTTTTTTCCTAGTTGCATGTTACGGGTCTTAAGAGTTCGGGTGGACATTTATGAAACGTAAACAATATGAAATCAATCCTGATACATGTACTATAAAATCATTAATTTTCGACGACATTAAATTTCGTTTATGTGCCTAAGGGAATTTCATGAGTACGTTTATTCTATGTTCTAGAAAACATGAAGTCTATATAAGAGACAGGTTTTCGTGGGGACTAATAATCATGGATATAACCCTCCACGAAATCGACGAAAATTAGTGTCCCACATAAGTTAATGATGTTACTGTAACAACACCCCTGTCGGAAACTAGGTTATCGCGTAAATATTGTCAAATTATTTGCATTATTTACCACTGACTGCATCTGAATCGTGATATTTTTGTTGTTTATAATAACGTTGATAACTTAATGTAACTGTTTACTTTGCCTCTCATTTGAGGGCATGACGGGACAGGTGCTAGTGACCTTGCACGGATCATGCATTGTGTCTGTGTCTTTTTAATTCTTAGTGATATTTATTTAATTTCCGTGCCAATGTTTGTGCTTAAGCAACTGACCTAATATTGAAGCAATCCAATGAAACACATAGAATTTGTAGCAGGTTAATCAAAAGGAAAACCCTGTCCAGTCGCCGTTTTTGGTTTGTTTGTTTTTTTTGTTTTTTTCAAAAGTAGGTCAGAGGTCAAGCAATCCAATGAAGGACTTTAAGAAAACCAAAAGGTAAACCTGTCCAGGCGCCGCTTTTTTACTTCAAAAGTAGGTCAAAGTCAAGCAGACATTGAAGGACATAGAAGTTATAGCAGATTTAAACAAGTAAGTGGCGTTGCACGCAACACATGAGTCCCCAACGGGTGAGGTGCATAATTTTTCCGTTACCATAGCAACCAGATTTTTGGTCCGAGAAATAAACAAAGTAACGTGCAGAATCTCCATACTGCCCAGTATCCATCTACATCTATTCATATACCAATTTTCATAATATTGTCGTAAACGGTTTTTAAGTTATCGCGGGATCCAGGTTTCCGAAAACCCGGAAGGACAGACAGACGGAGGGCAAACCGGTAGGGGACTAAAACGGTCAACCTGGTCTGACGACTGACGTCGCCTGACCGGACATTATCATGGTCATATTCACGGAACTAAATTTTGGTATGAATTTACAAATTTTACTTTTTTTCTTAAATGTTTACCTCTTAAATTAAACAGCTTATTTTAAGAAGTTATACTATTATAAGCATTTTTATCAATATTTATAGAAATGATTGAGTTGATTGAAAGTTCTTCCATGTTTATTTATCGGTGTAAAAAACAAACTCAGCTTAAACTTTAGTTCTTTAGTTCTTTAGTTCGTATTAATTGTCTTAAATAGATATACGAATGCATATGTTTACAGTATGCTTCGCCATTTTAAACAGTATCATTAAGCACTCAATTTAAAACTGGTCCCTCTGACAGGGTGGTTATGTCGTCCACCCCGTAACACGGAGGTCGTGGGTTCGATCTGCGGCCGCGACATAATAGTACCAGTCGTCAAAACTAGTATTGGTATATCTTCCCTGTGGTTTGCGCTCAGTTCGAAGAATGGATCGTCAATGTGACAAGGTGTATCAAATCACTGGTCTGTGACTTGAAATGAACGAAATAATTTCGGTTGGACGTTAAACATAAGCAAACATTCCATTTAATTATAACTTTTAAGTAGTTCTCAAATGATTAACAATACATTTCAGTTTTATGTTCTACAGTTTACGTTACAGTCATAGTGTATATAAAATGTGTTATTTTCTATATCCGATAATTCTTCAATGAATGAAATTGCACTTTAGATAGTGAGGTCAATTATAGTTTCTATGTGCTTAATATATGTAATAATAAATTAAAATAATATATGTAACTTCCTATCTAGACACTGCTTTATTTCTATTTATTGGTTATAAGGTGAAAACGCAATTTAAAATGTCGCCAGTTGCCATATTAGTTGAGATATGAGCATGTTTTTAATTTTCCCGTGTATGTTATTGTCTGAACTGGTTCTCCTGCGAAACTAGGTTAATGTCAACCTTCCTTCGGTCATTGACAGGCACTATGTTGTAAACAATAATGGACTCATTAGCTAAACGATTAAACCAACACGTTAATCACTTTGTAGACGAACTGGGTGTGAAATAAGTGCCTATGACTAGGTCATTTGAAGGTCGTAGAATATTACTACGCGTCTGGCAAATTTTATGACATTTTCCCCCATTCATACAAAAACATAACTGTCTAAGCGTAACCCAAATGAAAAATGCATGGCGACGATGTGTAAAACATGACATTGCATGACTAATGCATGATGACCCTGGTGACAGGTACACACTCTACTAATTAATCAATCATCTTGATCAGGCCAAACTTCCTAGCTAAATTATCAGTATATTTTATTTATTTGCATGTATGCATTCATATATTATTTATAAATCTGTGCACACAATGCCAAGCATGGTTATTAAATAACACAGTCATTCCAATCATTGTATTGCCCCCCCCCCCCCCCAACAACAACAACACCTTTAAATTTACCAATATTGTATACAGTCGGATTGTTCAAAGTCGTCGGGACGGACGTTTCCCTTCGTATAATGCATTTGTTCTTATGATGATGGTCAAAGTGTAATTTTTTTATATAATTATGATAGATTACAAACATTGTTAGTAAAACATCTTTTTAAAAGGACATCAATGTTTTTACAATGGTGGTGGAAAATAACACCTTACCTCATAGAAATCATTTTCATATTCATGACCAAATGAACAGAAATTCAATGCTATATATATGGTGAGGGTTCTGTAGAAATTGTGAAAATATATAAACAAATATATTCAATAAATAAAACAGAGGGCCACAAGGGCGCCGCATGCGTATGCTAACGCTTGTCTGTTTTTGTCTTAATTTGAAAACAGACACAGTAAATGAAAAAAAAAAGCCATTTTCTCTAGTTTGGTGAGCTCGGAATGTAGCACTTGTGACAGTGAACAGGAATATCAGATGCTTTTATCGCCAACGATGACGAGGATACCAGTGTGATGACAATATCTTGGGGGAAAAAAAAAGAAGCCGAACTAATAACTCATATAGAATCAAGCCGGTCATGACGTACCCCATCGACATTCGCAACTATGCTTGGTTTGATGGTTCTGGGACTTTAATGCAGGATACGAGGATCGTAAAAGTAAAATATATAAGACACTAAATGGTTGTTTTTTAAGTTATCATATTATTATGAATTTTTAAACCGCTATGTCCATCTTTGTGCAAAAAAAAAAAAAAAAAAAAAAAATTAAAGATGCTTTTTTAAGAAATGTGTAAATTATTTACCAAAACTTGGCTGAAAAACTCTAAATAGTATACAAAAACAGAACTGAAAAGGAGAAACACATCTGTTATATCCTTTTTTCAAATTTATTTGTCACTTACAATTAATGTGCGTATTTTAACAATGTTTATAAACATACTGACTTACAAAGTAACAAACAAGAAATTAATCATCTAGAGAGATTCTCAAACATAATCGTCTTGTCGAAAGCAAGTAAATTATGATACATACGGCATTAGGCTGACTATAAAGCTATAAACGCAGACTCTCTAAACACCACATAAGTTCGAGACCCAAATATGAAGGGATCTGCGGTGCGTCGGTGGCTCTACGAATAATACGATATTTGTATATCTGATGGTGTTCCGCAATAAATAACAACTATAAATTGTAATAATGACCATGTTTGACCCGTTGCGCACATTGATCACATCCATAATTTAACCCTTTCCCTCATATAGACTCATTTTGACGCACTCAATAGGTACCACATAAAGCCCGATCTGCAGAAAACCACAGTTAATCCTTACCAAATTTAATTACAAAATCCTCATTTCCAGACCACTGAGGAGCAGCGAACAGCATAAAACCTGATCGGCCTGCGAGTTACTCGCAGGCTGATCTGGTTTTATGTTGTTCGCATATGTCTTTTCATGGTTTCCTCCATGAGGGAAAGGGTTAACAGATGTTGTTGGCTTTGTGAAACAGACTGGTGATTTATATCAATGATCAACTATGTTATTTTTACCTTTAGCAAAATAGTTTAGACAAAGAGTAAATAACTTTTTCATTTTTTTACATTACATATTATGATATTGGCATCATAAATTTATCGCTTTTATCAATAATGAAATATAATTGTTATGACCATCAATATTATTATAACTGTTATTGTCATCGCTTTCCTTGATATCAATAATCATTATATAATAGAAGTTATAACGTTGATGAACATTCTACCCAATTCCTTTCAATTTCTCGAATATTACTTTTATTTGAAATATATGAAGGTATTATTTTAATTATTAATTCAACTTTAAAACAAAACATGAATTGTTTGAGTAGGCTATAATTGTTGCAAAACGTCCGTTTTGACGTTGTCATTAAGCGCCCGAAGGCGCGATCGTAGTGAATTATTTAAAATTAATGAAAAAAAAAAAAAAAACAAAAAAAAAAAAACACGACCCGATAGATTTTCTTTAAATTTCATGATTGTTTAATTAAAGGGTTTTGCTATTCAAAATGATTTTTAATAAAAATCTATCGGGTATTTTTTTCTCAAAATAAAAAAGAAAATTAAGAGTATATCCGTGCTCATTTTCCAGATTAAATTCGAATTACGGGAAATTGAGTAAAAACTAACGTATGAAATTTACATCCTTGGAAAGGAAGAAATTCATCCTCTTTAAGGTAACAAGAATTTATTTCTACATGAATCGAAACAAAAAAACAAAAAAAAAAAAAACGGTTTGTTTGCGCACACCCTAAATCTCACAAAAACGTCAGTTTTGACGTCGAAAACGACGTCATTTTAAAAGTATGATTCCACCTTAAGTACAACCATGTGACGTGTTTGGAATGAGTGATACAGAGATAATGTTAAAAGAGAAAAATAAAAATACCAAAAATGACCCTACTGGCATTCGAACCCAAAAAACAGTATGTGTTTGTAAATACTCTGCATTAGAGTTCCAGAACCTTAAATCAAAAATCAAGACGGACCAACCGACAGACGGATATGGCCCCAAATAGCCCCCATATGCTGCTTATGAACTGCTGTGACCCGTCTTCTAAACTCTAAATTGAAGGGTGTATAGCATTTAAAATCGGGTCAGTATCTATTATTTCCCATATGAAATGTTACAATAAATCAGCGGTTGCATATCAGAACAAGCAATAATTGTTGACAACAGCAGCTAGACGGATTGTTTATCACCTTAATCAAACTACGGGCTTATGAATAAACGTAGGTGTTCGCTCACGAGACGAGAGAGGAATTTCAAGTTTTAAAATACCGGTGGGATGTAATGCAGTCAGCATCTGACACGGCTGCACTGTTAGTCATAAACAGCCTGTAGTAACGTTAATTTCATTTTGCGCGAATAAAACTATTAACATCGAATAAACAATATTTCTATGATAGTATAGACAATTTATATAAACGATAACAAAAATAATACTGACCTACAGATATAAAATACTTCTGAAATTTGAAAAGATCATGCGAATAGATAGATGGATGGAAATGTTTACAGCGTATTATAGACAAAAACAGCATAAACTATTGAGAAACTTTGTAAAACCTTCATAACATTGCTTTTTGTAGTATAATATTCGATAAAAAAAAATGTACTCACCTATAAATGATGAATAAGACAATCTTAAACTTTTACAAAGTTTAAGTCCAGATTAGCGAAGCGGATAATGCCTCTGTCGTGTGGTAAACGCTCAGTGAAAAAAAAATGACCTTCAATAGTAGTGAGAAAGAAACGTCAGGGTCAAAGATAGAAATGTTACTAAACCAGCTAATTTCTAGTGGTTAATGTGAGAACATGGGCAGACTCCGTGCTATAATTCTGTGCGTCTTCATACATATTCATGACAAAGATTTTGAACATGCGCAGAAAGTATGCTGCTGTTAAGCGCATGCGCATTCATAGATTTGATCCTCTGAAGGTTGATCAATTTCCTCAATGAATTATTTATCAGTGCAATGACAAAATCTGGATTGTATATGTCGTAGTTCGCTCGATATCATTATATATATATAAAAAACTTCAGTAATTTAAATTCTGATGCAAAAATCTTGACAGATCTAATTATCAAATGTAAAAACACAAATTACCAGTATGAAGGGACATACATCAGAATGATTAAATCAAATTCAAATAGATTTAAAAAGTTGTTTAAGTTGACACTTTTAAAACTATGCTCTTCTCAAGAGGCCCACGAACCGTGTTCTTACACAATATCCAATAACTGTCTGTCATTAGTCATTCATACCTGTTGACTTTTCGTTCAAAGTCATGCCAAGGGCGACGAAAATGTTTTTCGTGTCCTTTTCAACTTCAATGAACGATTTCGAAATAATTAAAAAAAAACACATATGACATGAATTTATATGTGAAAAAAAAATGTAGACAGCATGAATGTTAGGTAAGTTAGTGTCAATATGCATGGTTTTGACTGACATAGCTAATCAGCTTGTGTGGTCATATTAGAATACCCCGAGTTCAAGGGACATGTGGATAGAGCCATCAATATGGCTTCCCCTCATGAAAAATCCTGACCATACCAGGGCTCGAACAAGGGTCTCTGTATATAGTATTAAAGAATACCTGCTCAAACACACAGTTTTAAGGGGCTATAAGCTTTAATGAGTCAGTGACTATTATATACCACTTGGTAACGAAACCTTTACCTAATGCTTATAATTATATAACATAATTTATGTAGTGATATCTTTTAAATAATGATGAATTCATTTATTATTTACGACCCCTTAAATGCCTTATCTTTATCTACTGTACTTTTTTAAAGTTGCAAATGAAAACTTAATTTTACAGAACATGCAAAAGGTCAACAAATGTAGTCTAGCTCAAATGTACCGGAAGACACGATATATAACAGGCAATGTTTGTTAGGTGTATCGTGTTATTTAACTAGTACAAGCGATAATATGTAATGTTTAATTAACGTGTCTGCTTTTTTTTTCACTCTGGTGCATTTCGTCGCCCCTGGTCAGCATTCTTTTTGACGTCTCTATGTGCGTGTTTGAAGTCTGTTTGGGAGGTTGCTGAATCAAGTGTCAGTAATTTCGTCATTTTATGCATATCTGTACCAACGGCTCCAGAGAAAAAAAACACATGCTTATAAATAAACACACCTTCTATGTGATAAAAAGATTTTACATTCTTCTAAAAGGGTGAGTGCTTTAGATGTATGTGAACGGCTGTTTATCTAGGAACCTCAGAAAAAATAAGGAATATTATCAACTTGTCTTTTCGAAGTAGAGAACAATAAAAAATCAAGCCACATGAATAAATGCATGGTGCATATTTGCCCATGATCTCAACTTTTGACAAAGTAATTTGCCCCTCGACATTGACCTTTGTAGCAGATGTTGTGGATTAAATATATATATACATTGTATATATATAATTGTAATTTACACACTTTATAGGTTTGATAACGTGCACTATTTGTTAAAGTTATCAAGAAACGTATAAATGGAAAAAAAATAATCTTGATGTAAGAAATTCTTTTTGTGGTTACACTAACATTGACATTGAAATGTTGAATGAATTCCTTTGATTTGGGGCATACTCGTGCAAAGTAAATAAGAAATAGGTGTATACGTTGAACAGTTTTTGCTCGTTATGTATACCGGTATGTACTGAATAACTACCTATATGATACCGACATATTATTTTTAACCCTTTCCCTCATATAGACTCATTTTAACGCACTCAATAGGTACCATGTAAAGCCTGATCTGCAGAAAACCATAGTTAAACCTTACCAAATTTAATTATAAAGTCCTCATTTCCAGACCACTGAGGAGCAGCGAACAGCATAAAACCTGATCTGGTTTTATGCTGTTCGCATAGGTCTTTTCATGGTGTCCTCTATGAGGGAAGGGGTTAAGTTTCAACTTAGCTAAGTATTCAAACCAATGGATGCAGCGTAATACACGTAAAAGGTTTCAACACATCATATTTAGAAAGAACAAGAAATGTTTTCTTTTTTCATCTTAACGGTATTTTTTTTAAATTATTTCAAGGTGTTCACAATCAATTCTGACACTGGAGGATGGTTTAAGAGAAATATCTGGGACACCCTAAGATGAAGACATTTGTTGTTCTTTTTTCTAGCATTTGTTTCTTTTAACTTGTTAACGTAAGTACTAATTAATTTACTGCAGTCCAGATATAGAAAAAAAGTGTGAGTATTCACACTTGTCTTTGTCCCCTGGCTTTCTTTTAGTGACATGTAAAGTGCTGTAAACTAGGGATGACAGAGTACTGTGTCATTGTGTGACCATTGTATTTTGTTTCAATTATCACGAAGATAAAAAAGCTTGAGAAATGATATAGAAGTCGTTTGTATTTTAAATCTTTACAAAATTAAGAGCAAATAAGATATTTTAACAAATGGGAAGATAATAAGTATACATAATTAAACATCACATCAGATGACATGAATTGAGAGAGAATCTGAGGTTATATACCAAACACTTGATTATATATATAAAGAACAACAACAGGTGGACGGAATTTGAAAGAGATCAACATCTTGCAGACGCTTAACAGACAGACGCTTTACAGGATCACTCTTAAAGAGATAAGAAACTCACGTATTTGGTTTAATCGGCAATAAATTGAAGAGAAAACTCAGTGTTTTTATAAATGATTTGAGCAATTTTACACATCTCGGGTTACCTCGCGGTCACATGTTCATACACGTAACTTAATGAGATCTTCTCATGACTTGCTCTTTACCTATATCAGAGTTGTGGATCTAAGCTAGGTTATACGGTCTTTGTTTTATATCATTATAAAAAGTACACTATACCAGAAAATGTATAATGACTATAGAGTGTTACCAAAGAGGTTCATCTGATGAGAAAAATGGTTTCTCAAAACCGATAAACAACAACAACAACAACATTAACAACAAAATGATGAAGCCCCGGATGTATGAACCAACGAAGTTGTCCTCAATATTTTTTTTAAAATAACAGTAGGAAAAGTTACATAAAATCTTATTTTCATAATCATAATATGTTTAATGCACTAATGAATATAAGTAACCAAACAATGTATAAAAGTTTTGTATATTTATTAAAGAAATCATCATGACATTCAACCGATGATTAATCTAGCCTTTTGTATACAGAATGTTATTCACTAATTTGTGGGGAAAATCATCTCTGTCTACATAAATATTGTTTGCTATTTTCTCCATGTATTGTGTATTAAATGACATAATGGGAAATTTCTCCCCCGTAACATTTATCATTTCAAGTTACAAAATCTCTGTCTATTTCATTTTGCCTGTATCCACCCCCCCCCCCTCTCTTATGTATTGAGTAGCGTCATTATATATATATATATATATATATATATATATATTATATATATATATATAATTCTGTTTTAATCTCATATTTTCATGTAAAATATATAAAATTTGAAACATGAATTCCACGAAATTAAATGTCAGTAAAAATGACAAATACGAGTATAACAGTTTATTACGATAGTTTTACCTAGGCACTAAGAGACTTGGGTTTGGGACAACAATGGAGTTTCTACTGACACTACAGTCTCTGGTTCGAATCAACATGTGATGTGATAAATCAAATGTTTCCCACCTATAATCATCTAGGAGGACATATATCAATCATATCAATGTCATTTAATAACTGCAGGTTACTTTTTAGCTTTTGTTTCCATACAATTAAGCCTGTTATTTTAATTGCATATAGTTTAACATGCAGGATATGCTAAAAATGTTGACGAAGTAAAAGCAGTCTTTGTCCTTAGCGGAAGCTGTCGCTGATAGAAAGGACGGTAGACCTTTCGCCCATGTTTGAATATTAAATGTGATTGATAAACACCGAATGAACTCAAATAGGCGCGGTTAATATATAACCAAATAAAGAAAATTGGTAGTTAAGCTCTGCGAAATAAAATTGAATTCATGTACAGTGTATGGGTAGTTTAAAACGCATTTGATTGTCTCATAACTGCCATGTTTTCCGTTCATATTAAGTTTCAACTAACAGGCAATTGTTTAACCTTAATATATGCAACCAATATTCAAAGCAAACATGACTTATTTTACTCACCATACGATAATATTTTCATGCATGTAACCTGTTTATTAGTATACAGTATAACTGAATTCATCATACAACATTGGACTAGTGGGACAGGAGGTTTTAATAGGTATCAAAATCCATGACTATAGGTCGAAAATAGGCAGAGAGTAAGGAAGATTTATTAACGCCTAAACATGTAAGTATCGCCATTACTTTTTCACAAATGCTTTCATGATGACATAAATATTCTTTTTAAGAATACATTAGTCTCTACTTTAAAGCAGGATTGCACTTGGCTCACACATGACACCATAATTCATCTCAAATTTAATTGCTGTTGCACCCGCGCACGCACGCTGGCCTCGTTTTTTTTTCTTTGACAGTCTCAACTTCATTGTCCCGTCAATATATGCAACCCCCCCCCACCTACAATCACGTTAAGCCTCGGTTTCAAACAGATAAAAAATTTCGACTCATAACCGGGAGGCAGTGGGTTCGATATCTGTCCGTTAAAAAGTGATATAGAGGCAACATATACTGGACGTTAAACACAAACAGGTAGTGTCGGTTCTTAACACACAGTCTGTAATCACAGCATCATATCAAAGTTAAGAAATAAGGCAACATCTGTTTTGTTGTGGACAGATCTAGCTGTGTTCTTTTTACAAATATTACAACTCAGATTGCTACTAACTGCAAATTTTAATATTATTTAAATATCCATTTACGTGTGATGACTTTTCTCATTGATAAATTAATTTCGTTTAAACGTTAAATATTAGTAATGTTCGAATTCTTGCAATTCCTGGTTATATCTATATGAACAATACTCCTATAACTTCTAAAAATCTGTTTCTAGTTTCTGGAGCACAATACTAGTATACGACGTTTCGTATGTCTAATGGATCAACTGATTAATTAGGGAGAACGGTCCTTTCGCACCAAGTATCATTATCAAAGTAGATTGTGTGCATCTTTATTACACTTTTCCTTCAAACACTGTCGTTAATGTCACGAGAAATGTTACTTAGCATATAATGTCGCCTGCCTTCACTGACCTGTAAATTGAAATGAAGCAGGTAGAGACAATCGAATCACCAATGGTCAGTTAATGAGCAATACCCGTGTCATAAATCGAGACACCTGGTGTTGCAATGTCCACTGTGACGGACAGCGTGAACTAGTGGGCGTTTATTCGTGACAAACGACACACGTGTGACATGCGCGCTTAGCATCTTAATGAAATGTTCGGTTAGTTCCTTTCAGACGCGCAAACAAGACAAATGTCCACGGTCAGCTGTCCGAAAGTATTTTGTTTATACCTTTTGACCGGTCTTTCGGGATGAACCAGTGAGATCAACAAACGCCGAAAATATACCGGGCATTTCCTGATAATTAATAATGTAGATAAAGATGACAGAAATAGTGTTTGTTTGTTTGTTTATTGGGTTAATGTACGACCGACAGTATTTCAGTTATTTCAGATATATTGCTGCCACACTGCAATATCACGCCGTAAACATGTGGCATGATACCAAACCCAGTCACATTATCCTGACACCGGGCTAACCAGTCCTGGAACAACCCTTATGTGCTGAGCAACAAGCAAGGGGGCTATACCAGTACCATTTTTGTTGACGGCATGTCGCAGCCGGGGATCGAACCAACGACTTCCCGATCACGGGGTGGACGCCCTAACCATTTCGGCCACCGGGACCGGTATGACAGCAATATCAGAAATGAATTGCATTGCATCCTATTTCTATTATCTTCCTATTTGAATTTTATGAGGACCCCGAGAAAACAAAAAAGAATAGCTGAAACCAAATAGTGAGATAAATTTAGTTGATATACGTGCACAAATTTTAAGTAGTTAAAGGGATATAGCAGCCTGCATTTTGCAAAGTAAGATTAATATTTAATCGTGAAGAATACAAGACATTAATGACCAGTGTGACTTGTTGAAGACATTCTAAATTGAGAAGTTTTGTAAAATGACACGTGTGGGAATGGGGAGGGCACTGTATGAAATTTGAGGAAGTCACTCTTTTTAGTGTTCATGGGAGATAACTTATGAAGGAGAGATAATAAAAGAGCTGTCCGTAAGACAACGAGCTCAACTGTTCCGCCGCTTTTTAGTATAAGTTGTGTTAATCCAAAAAACACGCGTTGTATTAAATTTGATCATAGGTCATCGTACTTGTTCGTTCAATGCTCGTAAAGAACCAAGTATAATATCAATAGGCATTGTAAGTTACTAAGATGTATGCATCCAAACTTTAACCAAATTTACCAGCACGCAAAAATTTAACCAAAATTTCCAAGTTCCAAAGGGGCCATTTTTAACAATGAATTCAATGTCAAGAGTTATCTAACTTGATGGTCTGATGCCCCTGAACATCTCTGTGAAGATTCAAGTCAATACCAAAACTGATTGCTGAAAAAGAAGCATGATGGTATGTTGCATGCAAAACCTTAGCCAAAATTTCTAAGTTCTAAAGGCCCCATATTTTGCATTAAAAATGGTCAAAAGTTATCTTACATGTTTGCTGAATGCTCATGAAGACCTTCGTGAACAATTTTGTCAATAAGCATAGTTACTATGATATATACATCCGAAAATTCAAACCAAATTTACTTGCACGCAAAATTTTTTTAAGTTCAAAAGGGGCCATTATTTACATTGAATTCCATCAATAGTTATCTAACTTGATGGTATGATGCCCCTTAACACCCATGTGAAGTTTCCCATAACTGATTGCTGAAATATAATCATGATATCATCTTGCATACAAAAGCTTAACCAAAATTTCTAAATCAAAAAAGGGCCGAACTTTGCATTAAAATTGGTCAAGAGTTATCTACTTTGCTTGTTTAACGTCCCTTACGACTAAATCAATAAGTATAGCTAGTAACTAAGATAAAAAATTTGATAGTAACTTACACGCTAAACCTTAACCAAAGTACGACGCAAGTGTGAGTATAATAGCCCGACATACTCTGTATAGTCAAGCTTAAAATGTCACTGATAAACTGGTTTATTTGTTCCTACGATTTCCATTGTTTGACATTTTAAAAGCTTATATTGTGAAGTTATATGTATGACTTTGATGGAATTTATGGCAATAGGGTTCAAATAGCTTAATTCTTCATTACAGACATCATATGCCGACAGTGAATGGAAGGTCAATATAATAATTCATCTATATCAGATAAAATATATTCATGACTTTTATTGCTCGGGGGAAAAAAGCTAAGACAGTAGGTCAGTGCAGAAAGTCAAAATGCTATTTTGATACACCGGGTGCTATATTTAGTATCATTATGCAAATGAATGTCTCGGTTACTTACACGTGATTGATTTTCACAATGAAGCAATATCTGTAAATCAAAGCGACGTTATATAAAAGGTGTAATATCTGAATAACAATAGTTGATATGACATTGAGAATTAATGAGGTCATGACCCAGTACAGATCACAGGTAATTGAGGACAGGACCCGTTTGGTGCTCCCCCCTCTCTCTCTACACATACACATACAAAGCGCTTGTAAAGTTTAAATATAGCGGTTTTGACCTTTTATTTTCTATTTACATAAAATAAATTTAACAAAACATACACATTTAAATAAAGCTTACGTTTACTATCCATGTCTTTATCAATAAATAAAAATCACTAGATCTTTTATGTTTTATATATAGTGATTTTTTAATCCATAAGCGCCTAATAAGAGACGAATTTCATCATACGTGTTTCTCTTGAGTTAAAATAACCCAATATTCACTTTTATAGTCAATACTGTTCATCATTAATCCTTTCCCTCATATAGACTCATTTTGACGCACTCAGTAGGTACCACATAAAGCCTGATCTGCAGAAAACCACAGTTAAACCTTACCAAATTTAATTACAAAATCCTCATTTCCAGACCACTGAGGAGCAGCGAACAGCATAAAACCTGATCAGTCTGCGAGTTACTCGCAGGCTGATCTGGTTTTATGCTGTTCGCATAGGTCTTTTCATGGTGTTCTCTATGAGGGAAAGGGTTAAGGCGGATGTCTCCTGACGTACGTCAACTTAGTCATGTACTAGATTATCTAGTTATTTTAATTTTATTACAGAAACAAGAATGGTGGAGGAATGATGAAGTCTCCCCTAGGTGTTTAAGTACTACTTAGCGCTAAGTAAGTTTGGTGGGATTCGAACCAGTTTATTGCAGGTGGCGGAGGACATTACCCGGGTAGGACCACCGACCTACTGCATGTAATGTACATAAAAAGTGAAATATACTGAAATAACCAGACTACAGGCACACATGTGTCATGAAATTAAACCCAGGGAAAAAATTAAGGCACATTGACAAATAAGACATTTCTACTAATGACTGATACACCGAAACCGATCCTTGTTTTATACTGCTGCTGCTGCTGCTACTACTACTACTTGCAACAACTCAGCAACTACAAGAACAAAACAATTTAATGATCAACATAGATGTTTGTTACACAACTGATATCAGACCCTAAGCAATACTCAACTTCATTTGTTAATTCCACAACTTCAGCACCCCCCCCCTCACCTCCGAATATATAGATAAAATATAATTATTCAATTACCTCGATATTTCCTCTGTTTAATGACACCGACCGAACAGTTACTTGTGAATTTAACTAAATCATTCCTATGAAGGTAACATGTTGTAATGTTATTTTAATAATATCCGGCTTGGAAAAAAAAAACAAGGATTGGTTTTCGGGATTTATCTCAAATAAATACGCATTTCTTTCATTAAGTTTTGTGTTTGTGTGAGAGGTTTATCTAAATGATAATTTTGTAATAGATATTCATACGTGAATACACACACGTTTTGGATGAGCAAGTTTAGATAGATGTTTTCATTTCAGATATCAAAGCTGATTGAAGAGGATATATGCGCCTTTACATGCCTGCACCCATCTACACGCACACATGCACGCACGCATTTACTCACGCTTGCAAGCTTACTCGTCCCTCTTACAGCGGTAGAATTAACCCTTTCCCTCATAGAAATCGCCATGAAAAGACCTATGCGAACAGCATAAAACCAGATCAGCCTGCGAGTAACTCGCAGGCTGATCAGGTTTTATGCTGTTCGCTGCTCCTCAGTGGTCTGGAAATGAGGATTTTGTAATTAAATTTGGTAAGGTTTAACTGTGGTTTTCTGCAGATCAGGCTTTATGTGGTACCTACTGAGTGCGTCAAAATGAGTCTATATGGGGGAAAGGGTTAAGACTGCTCTGATGGTAATTGACGGTTATTAGTTCGGTGTATAAAACAATAAGGTTATGATCTTGACATACGCAAAATAATGATAGTTCGACCATACCGGGACTGTCCAGATAGTAAATACTTATTATTCTATCAACGTTTGTCGTCCCGACGGCAGGAACTTAACATATATAGTGCTGCCCTACTGCGAAATCAGAGCAAATACAAGCGACATGATTCAGTAATGATATCCAGTCACATTATCCCGACATGTGATCAACAAGTCCTGGATCTACTTTATGGCCAATGACAAGGATAAAGGTAAAATGAATATGTTCAAACCATAACTGGACTATTTCTTTCTTCCGTTTATTAATCACGATCTTAGGCTCGTGCATCAAGTCCAACTGAGCAGAACAACAAAGGAATGTCGGTTGCACATCAAGTATTCGCCTGTCAAAACTGTCTTATGATACACGTGTGAACAAATCAAACCACTTAAACAGAACAGAACAGAACATACATTTATTCGACTTATACTGTACAGTACATTGTCATATACATATATGGAAAATAAATTATTTTCAAGGTATAACAACAGTTAAGACTTAAATGACATGAATAGTATTTTTTTAAACCTACTTATCTAATACTGGCCATTTAAAATTAATATATAAGTAGGATTCTATTAAAATAGTAAAAATACGAAAAAGTCTGAAAAGGTGGTATTTCAATATTATGTATAAAGCACTGGAGGTATGGCTATTATAAAATTAAAATATCTTCTTAAAGGTTTTACAATGCATATACAGTTTTTATGTAAAAGATATATGTAAATGGTCTGATAGTTATAGTAAAAAAATTAAAAAGCGTTTAAGCATGTTTTAAAACATTGACATTAGAGGATGAAATGAAACTCATCTTCTATATGGAAATTGGTAGAACACAGCTGACAGAAACGCTCTTGCCTTGCTAAGCTGTCACGATACCTAGCGGAATTATATCGTAAAGAATTCGCCGAAATACGAATTTTCGTTAGCTGCTGACGGAGACAAAATGAGGTTACTTTTGAAAGATATGAGTCAGTTTTCAAATGACAATAAAATACATTGAGTATATTATTCCTAGAGACGTTCGAAAACCATTGCTGTCTGAAGTTGTCAATTATTCTCTGTTTAAAACAGATATAAACACAGGGATATTAATACTGGTTGGATTATTCCAGACTTCTGGAAAACCATACTGGTTTAATAACGTTCTAACTTTATAGGACCAGCTATTTTTTTTATTGACAATGGATTTTCATACAGTTTTTAAAATTATATTTTCACTATTCAGAACTTTAAACCAGTATTTTATTATTTGCACATATCTATTGACATAAAGGGGGTATCCACCCAACTCGCCATATATAGCCGCGTTACATGCATTTTGACTAACACCTAAAATTGCTTTACAGAAACGTAAATGTAAACCTTCAATATCCTTTGATTTCGTAAAACCCCATATGGGGGATGCATAATTCAAAACTGAGCCGACAAACAAGTCAAATAATTGTAAAGCAACTTCCAACCGTTTTATGCATTTTGGTTTTCCATTAATTAATACAACACCGAGGTAGTTAAAATCATTACAGTTTCTAAGGGTATATTGTTGTAGTACCAACATTCATCTTCTTTCAAACCCCCTCGTTTGCGAAAAACAACGATCTTATTTTTTTCTGTATTCACCTCTTAATCCCATTTTGAACAATATTCATGTAAACGATTCAAATTATGTTGAAAATCAAGCGGCGATTTTCCCAATATAACTATGTCGTCCGCAAATAGTAAAATAATTAAACATAGATCATATATTGTGATGCCAGAATCATCTCTGTCTTGGAGAAATAATTCCAAGTCTTCAAGAAATAAAGCAAACAATGCCGGCGAATTATTTTGGCCTTGACGTAAGCCTACTGATATATCGAAGAAATCCGAATAATTTTTACAGTTTTTTACACATGATTTTACAACATTATACATTGAACGGAACATAACCAATAATCTACCGTCCATATCCATATGAAATAACTTTAACCATAATGCGTTTCTGTAAACGGAATCAAACGCCTTTTTCAAATCAATAAATGCGCAGTGTAAACGCATGCGTCGATTTCAAACATCTTGAACCAGATTTTGTAAAACATACACCGCGTCAACAGTACAACAACATTTACGAAAACCAAATTGTGCGTCAGATAATAAATTATTTTGCTCAAACCAGCGTTCTACTTTAGCTGTTAAAATACTTATAAACAATTTACCAAAATTGCTACTTAATGTTATTCCCCTGTAATTGCTGGGGTCGTTTTTGTTACCTTTTTTTGTGTACTGGGACAATATATCCTAACGACCAGGAGTGTGGAAAGTAACCAGCTGTAAATATCATATTGAACATTTCCGTGATATGTAATCCTAAAATGTCAAAGGATTCTATAAAATATTCGTTTATCAGACTGTCGTATGGGCATGCTGCTTTATATTTGTTCAGACGTTTAATTGCCTGTTCTACCCCTGACAAGGTGATAGGTATATTTAATTCATGATACGTGGGGTCATTCGCATTAAAGTTAAAGCACATCCACTCAAATAGTATTCAAATGGGGTTACGAAGACTTAATTCAAATTAATTAGTTATTATATTGACTTTACATGTTACATACTATTTTATAGGCACATTTCGTCGGTCACTGGACGTTACCATTACAAGGCACATGGAAGTGCCATAAAGGAATCTTGCTTCCAACGGGGATCGAACCCAGGTAACATTTGAATTCATTAAGGCTATTATTCTACTGCTGTTATTGATTTTTGTTTTGGACACGATTTCCACGTGTCACACACACACACACACACACACACACACCGTGACACGTGCGTTTTTTACAATCATAAAGTATATTATTTTAAACACAGATTTACAACTTGTACCGATCTATTTCTGTATGACATCTCCTCTACACTTCCTTAATAATAGCTCTATTACAATTATTCTTAAGGTTGTCTGATTTTCAAGATATTTTTTCTTTCTTTTTTCTTTCATGCTTTATTTCACTTGCATATTTACTCTTATCTGTACCTCTGTCATTGATTCATATTATGTCTATAATTTGTACGAGATGAAGATCTGTAAGGTCAATTCTGACTAAAATTATATCTATGTCTAAAAAATGTCTATTTGTATAGTCTTTGAGTTGACTAGTACCGTGCGTGTTAGTTATGTGGAAAATGCATTGCTATGGTTATTATAAGTATTTGACCATTTACATTAAACAAAATTTATGTAACATATACTAATTAAAAGGTCGCTCTAAAATACAAAAAGGAAGGTATTTACAATATAATTATTATTTCAATTGATCGTCTTATACTGTATGAACAATCAGATCACTTGTAATTATGTTTTTTGCAGAGGTAGCTGATAAAATATAGAGTAAAACTAATCTCAGATTAACAATATACTACTTTTTTTCAATGAATATAGCAAAAAAGCTTGTACAATATGTTTGATAAAACAACACATTATATGACAAGTTTAGTACTCGTACGATTTCCATTATGCACATATACTTTGGCTATGGTAAACTCTACCGAACGCAAAAATATACTTTGTGTAATAAATTCAACGGGTTTGAAAAGACGCAATGGAAATTTCATTTCACTCTTATATGCCCTATTGCTCTACATTACGAAACAGAAACTAATTAAAATTGGTCATTTATATGCTGATAGTATTGAAGTATACGACGCTGGCTCAGATAACATCCGAGGGGAAGCTTCAGTTGTCCCATGTCGTACCTAGTAGAGGAGTTCAGGGGTTCACCAGGACGACAATTAATTGCCAGTGCGGGAACGTTGGTCAGCCAAAGACAGGAGAGAGGGTCATGGTCCAAAGACAAATTAGAAAGAAGAATGAAGAAGCCAGAGCAGTGATGGGTCAGTAAGTAAGCTAAGGGAGCAGTACTTGTAGGTTTGTACGTACCCAAGTTGAAATTGACATGGTCACAGGAGTTGTGGCACCTAGAACAAGCACGAAATAGTTTTCTTCTGATTTAAGACTCACGGTTAGGTAGGGCCTCCATATACTACATACATAGAGACCCTAAACAGTTTAAAATATCAATCAAATTAAATACCATTTCAAACAATAGATGTCCGTAAGACACCGCGCTCGACAACTTTATTGCTTGTCAATAAAGTAAAATATTGCAGTAAAATCTTTGTATTATCAATAGGTAAAAAGGGGCATTTAACATGTGTTCTAAGTTTCAAAGCAATATCTCAAGCGGTTCAGTGAGAGAGTGAGACAGTACGAAAAGATTAATCAAGTCACGGAAGGGAATAATTTGGTCAGCATCCATGCCAAATATATGTACTCTTCCCTACGAGTGGAGATGAGAACCATAAACAAGCATTCCGTGTTTCAAAGCAATACCTTCAAGGGTTCAGAGAAAAAATGTGAGGTGGTACGAAATAGGTAACCGAAAAAGGGGAGGTAATTGGTATTGTCATGTAGTCTTGCCTATAGGTGGAAGTGAAGGCCATAAACAAGTATTTCAAGTTTAAAAGCAATACCTCAAAGGATTCGGTGCAAATTGTGAGGGGGTACGAAAAAAACTTAATCAATATTCTAAATCGTAAAAGTGTAATAATTTGGTTAAAATCCCTGACAGAGTTATCCACACTTGTCTACAGGAGGGGGTGATGGTCATTAACAAGTATTTTAAGTTTTACAGCAATACCTCAAAGGGTTCAGTGAAAAGACTTAGGTAATACAAAAAACTTAACCGAGATTCTAAATAAAAAAGGAGCATAACTTAGTTACACTCCATGATATAGGTATGTACTCCTGTATACAGGTGGAGGTGATGATCTTAAACAAGTATCCAAAGTAATACCATCAAGGGTTCAATGAAAAAAGAAAAAAAAAACAAAAAAAACTGACGTGGTACGAATTCTAAGTCGAAAAGAAAGCATAAGTTGGTCAAAATCCATGACAGAGTTAAAAGTTTTTGTTTTGTGTTATAAATGTACTTTTTGAGATAATCAAAATAGATTGATACAGAATTGAACAGAATTACTGAATAATTTAATTAGAACAGAACAGAACATACTCTTTATTTAGACTTTAAGTGTGGACAGCTTATTGTCACATACACAAAATACATACATGGCATGCGCATATATAACAAAACATAATTATGATATCGATATTGTGAGAATGTAAAATATTATCAATTTTGGTTTTGCGTATTATTATTTATATGTTTTTTTTCTTAATTAGACGTAAACTGAGTTACCGTAAGTCTTCGATCCTTTCCAGTCACAATTATCCAGTCAGCACGGAAATAACGTGCAAGACCGCCTGGTAAAGGTTTTATATCAGACATAATCTTGAGTACGTACAAAACAATGTAATAAGATAAATAAAAGGTTGATAATCCTCTGCTTATTGCGTACATGCATTACTTTGAAGGGCGTGACCATGAAAATTTATCACCTTTCAATCCAAGTTTTATAATGTGAAACATGCCTCGGCTTATCAACTCTTTCCCATTGTAATCCCGACAAGAATGTCTCACCTAATTGTTGATCAATTAACAACAAAACATGTCACCTTGCCAAGACTCTAAGTAGCAACAATGAACAGAACAGAACAGAACATACCTTTTATTCACCCAGGTATCAGTGATACAATATGGGGTTATATACAAACAATGAGACGTTGATCTTGCTCATTCAAAAACAGACACAATCCGTCATCACTCTGTAATGTTCTAAATTCAACACTTTTGTGTTAATCTCCTCATGGAATTCATCCCTTTTTATATATCTTTTTCGAAATATTTCGAAATATTGATATACAACAGCTATTGTATTCTGTTGAAACAGACCGCTATAAACATTGTATTATCTTAATTCTTTATGTATCCAAAGTACTTTATTTTATAAATCTTTGAACTAAACTTTTAAATTGATTTTATTTTTATTAAATTAGTTTGAATTTATATGTTTAAATTATCCAAAAGTACTTACAAAATCTGTATTTAAGTCTCATTCTATATTGCTAATCATGAATTTTGTCAATCCCCCAAAATCACGTACATAATTATCAATAAAATAAATGTTAATCAAATTTATAAGTGTTCAAATATTGAACACATCCAATTGGGTGCTTTTAACAATTTTCTTAACTCACTTAATAAAGGCTTATATGAAAGACCGTTATATCCCATGGTTCTTTCTTTCCTTAAAGTAACTTATGTGTGTGTGTGTCCTTTTCCATTTTAAACATTGTATATCAATATTTCGAAATATTTCTTACTTTTTTTTATTAAATTGTTCAAACATTTCAATCCTTAACGGGTGACATCTCAATTTCCTGATAACTGAATAACTCAGTGCATACCGACGACATTTTTTTCTCAAAAATATTAAATAACCAATTTTCTCATATTTCACCTTTTATTGCAAAACTGCGACGCTCATCCGGGTACGAAATTACTCAACTATTCATCAAACTCGCGTGTATGCTATCGTGCAAGACAGAAATACTCGTATCGTTTTACTATTACCGAAATGTTTAGCCTTCAAACAAAGAGCTGTTACCATTCGGACGTCCTTGGATCGACCTTGACCAGCTTTTGCTGCTGGGACAAGACATGTGATTTCGCATTACACATTTTTCAAGTTTATTTTAGATCATCTCGTGTCAAAGTCATATATAGATGTCATTCCTGAACATCATTAACGGTACATAAACAGCCGTTTACATAATGTATATAACATAAAGTAGAAAGTTATATTAATACATATGTATGTGATATTATGACACTATGTCCATTTTCTTTAGCCGCGTGTGTGGTTTAAAGAGGTGAAAATAAGCACAATTTATCTTAACATCACGGTTTAGAGATTTATTCAATATGGGAATGGGGACTTTTGAAATCGTGCGGTTTCAAGAGTATTTCGGTTTACGGAGGGTGCGGTTTTGAGGGGTTCCACTCTAATAACAGATAAGGAAGGTATACGAGTAAATATTAATATACAACTTCAGCTCATATAAATACATAAAACACACAGTCGAGGGCATCTTTGGAAAATGACGTGCCCGCCATAGCGCTGGACACTGAGCGGGAGTCTGGACCAGAAACAGACAGGCCAGCAAAAGTGTAATGCCATTTCTGAATACACGTATAATTTGAATATTTTGTTTAAATGAATAAAATTAAAAGAAAAATAAGAACAAGAGGGGCATGATGGCCCTTACAGTTTTGCAGGAGAAGATTTTCTAAGATTGCATTTTAAAAATCTATTTTTAGCTCCTGTGACCTACTTATTCACCCAATCAAAATAATTTGAACAACTTTGATAGAGGTCATAATAAGGATGATTCCTGTGAAGTTTGGTCAAAATCCATCCAGTGGTTTAGGAGGAGAAGAAGTTTAAAGGAAAAGTTGACGCAAGACGCACGCACGGACGGACGGAAGGTATACGAGTAAATATAAACATACAACTTCAGCTCATATAAATACATAAAACACACAGTCGAGGGCATCTTTGGAAAATGACGTGCCCGCCATAGCGCTGGACACTGAGCGGGAGTCTGGACCAGAAACAGACAGGCCAGCAAAAGTGTAATGCCATTTCTGAATACACGTATAATTTGAATATTTTGTTTAAATGAATAAAATTAAAAGAAAAATAAGAACAAGAGGGCCATGATGGCCCTTACAGTTTTGCAGGAGAAGATTTTCTAAGATTGCATTTTAAAAATCTATTTTTAGCTCCTGTGACCTACTTATTCACCCAATCAAAATAATTTGAACAACTTTGATAGAGGTCATAATAAGGATGATTCCTGTGAAGTTTGGTCAAAATCCATCCAGTGGTTTAGGAGGAGAAGAAGTTTAAAGGAAAAGTTGACGCAAGACGCACGCACGGACGGACGGACGACGGACAAAAGGCGATCACAAAAGCTCACCATGAGCACGTTGTGCTCAGGTGAGCTAATAAAAAATAATAACGATAACAATATTTATTCCTCTGAGTATCGAACACGCTTCACTGGATTTACTGTAGAAACTAGTAACAACACTCGAGTTACCTATCAAACAAATTGACGATATCCCTGACACAGTTGCAAGTGTATTTTCAAAAATCGCCACGACATCTATTTAGGCCATCATTTACGTCAGGAAGCTGGAAGACAGACCCCTACGTTACCGAGTGAGGCCGAGGAAGATGTATTACAGACCACCCCGACCACCCAACACTTGCGTGACAGATTCCGCCGAACTTAACGCCTTCCCCGTTACCAACACGCCAAATTTTGACCAATTAATGCCTATGTGATGCTATAAATCAATTGCGAAATGTGAGGTAGTCAACCGAATTCAAACGGTAGTGATAATTATTATGAACGTCGTATTTTCATCATCCTCGGTCATTGCACGGCGGTAAACTCTTCGCACCGGTTACGTCACACAGGGTCTGATCAGGGAAAGTAACTGCTTAATCGGTTATATCCGAATCCTGGTCTACGAGTTGAATGTTTCACAAATCAGTGATTTTTTTTAAAAAGAACCATTCCTAAATGTTCCCTTTACTTGGGAAAATGGCTATTCGACATGAAAATTTGATATTTCAGAAAATGTTGGATTTTAAAATGAGGCCAAAAGTTAAGAACATCTAGATGATTTTGCATCCATTTAGCATTATAACATTGCTAATATAGTTTGTATAACGATGTCATTGTTGTTCTTTCAAAATGATACTTCGTCATATTGTAAAAAAAGGATCGTAAATAAGTTGCGGAGAGATTGTGGTACGATCCCATTTCTCGTAAATTATGAAATGATATGTTTAAACAAAACATTACAACATGCATGGCATTGCATGTAACTATTTTCTGCCCAAAATTATATATTTACTTCTGAGTTTACAGTCACCGCAACAGTACGCTCGTTTGACTTCGTACAAATTTGTTCTGGAGTCGATTAAAAGTTAACCAACAAAGTGTCTACTCATTTCTCACACAAAGACATGTGAGGTGATCTACTTTATTACATTGTAAAATATATTTTAAGGAAAAACTTATAAATAATCTACTCTCTTTATAAGTATCTTCACCTGTTTGTGTGCACCCACTCTCTCTCCCATCCTCATTATTTGCCTCTCTCCCTCCCTCCCAATATGCCTTATATATCTTCCCATTTCCGCTCCCCATCTATCTCTTTCTCTCTCAAGTTCAAGGTATGTTTTTGGAACAGATGCCATTTAAAAAAGAAGAGGTAGATCTACACGTTCGTGTTCAAATGAATTATGTGTCTGTCCGCTACGCTCTGTACACTATATCTACACGTGATGTTTGTAAGACCACGAGATATATGGACAGAAGAACAGAGGTCCGCATAGTTGACACGTTATTATCTCACGTAAGTGCAACACCGTAAAATTATAATTCTTCAAGGAGAGAGAGAGAGAGAGAGAGAGAGAGAGAGAGAGAGATTATCTCAATGTCTATGTGTTGTTCAGTATGGACAATATCTATACCGATGCGATATCATTCTTTCATTGTTTCAATACCAAGAGCTGTCCATAAGACAGCGCGCTCGATTAGTTTGAACATATTTTTATTCAAGAAATACATGTATATACAATTGCATATCAGTACATGTAAAGTAAGAATTAGATCGAAAGCATGAGATGCTTATAGAGATCTTATTCCGTTGTGGGGTAATTTACAGCTAATAAATTGGTTGTTTTAATATAACATTAAGAAAGTGGATGAATGTAGAAAAAAAAAAACGACAACAAAAATTATAATGAAAATTATGAAAGGAGGTGAAAAAGATATATCCGATAGGAGTGAAAAAAATTTAAACACGGGATTAGGAATACATGTTTATATATAATTGATAACAACAAAGTATAATTGTTATATCAGGAAGCAGCAAAGCAATACCTAGCCAAACCTGTGAGTAGAATCAATGTATTTGTAAACAGTGAAAAAATTGATGAATTTGTGGAGTCACTAA
This sequence comes from Solen grandis, assembly GCA_021229015.1. NCBI lineage: Eukaryota > Metazoa > Mollusca > Bivalvia > Adapedonta > Solenidae > Solen > Solen grandis. The sequence goes on from CM037783.1 coordinate 55,979,157, forward strand.
GGGTATTGTTTCCATAAAGAAACAATTTACAATTAATTGAATCGGTTAAGTTTAAAGTGTGTAAGGAATTAAAGAGAGCACTACGTTGGGCATAAAAAAGAGGACAATTTAATAAGTAATGCTTGGCATTTTCAATAGAACCACATGAACAGTGAGGGCTTGTTACAATATTTTTCCTATGCAGATCTGCGTTTAGTGAGCTACAACCTAATCGAAGCCTCAAGTGTAGAACTTGCAAATGTCTTGGACCAGTGTAGAAATATCCAGGTGTTTGCTGTTGCGAAGGATGAATTGACCTTTTAAACGAATTTAACGTATCAGCATGCCTTACATCAACAGGAAGGTCGTTCCAGGCATGGGCAGTAGATGAGACAAAAGAGTTGTAGAAGAAGGAGGTATTGCAGTGAACTATGGGTAGATCGTCAGAGTTGCGAAGGTTATATCTGGACGGTTGAGAGCGAACAGGAATTAAGCTGTTCATGTAGGAAGGTGTTAGATTATTTTGAATTTTATAAAATAGATTGAGCTTGTGCGCATCGCGTCTAACTGAAAGCGGGTGCCAGTTTACCTCGTCTTGAAGTCTCGAAATTGAGACAAGTTTTGTAGCACCAGTAACAACTCTGGCTGCCTCGTTTTGAATTTTATCAAGTTCTTGTTTTTCAGAATTGGTGCAATTATCAAACAGAATGTTTCCATATTCAATGATTGGTCTAATAAAACTTAAATATATTTGTTCTAGTGTTTTCCTGTCTAACTGGTATTTGAGAGCTCTCATTATATTTAAACGGGACCATGCCTTATCAGTTATATACTGTATGTGTGGAGACCAAGAGCAATCACTAGACAAAATAATACCAAGATGCTTGTGGGTAGATGTTTCTGAAACTATGTGATTTTGCATAAGAAGGGGAGGGTGCCGAGGTTTATTTGTTGTTTTTTTTTAGAGAAAATCATAGATTTAGTCTTATGTGGATTAAAAGAAACTAGCCATGAATTTGCCCACTTATCTATTCGTTTTAAGTCTTCATTTAGGACAATAGCAGCATTCGCTCGATTATTACTATTGTGTATTAAGTTATTGTCAATAGTAAAAGATATTGCAGTAAAACTCAAAATAAGAATCTATATATCATCAAAAAATATTAACAAACGGTAACCATGGACAATAAACATATATATTCGAAGGCCATTGGCTAAGAATTTGATTTTAATTATATGTGTGTATTACGTCTATCAATAAATTATAATACACTTGCTGATTCTTTTTAAAGTAAAGACAATTTATATGTTACCAACCGAAAGATCATATATCGCGTATATCCAATTATTGTTTCCAGATCCGCTCAATAAACTGCAAAACGTTTCTGCAGTAGTTACCTCCCCTGAAGACCGAGTCCACTTTTACAAATTAGGGGAAATTGTGGTCTAAAAATAGACATACGTCTGCTTCTTATTTAGTTGATTTAAATCATATTGCCAAAGCAGCATTCCTAAATTGATATGAAAGTGTTAATATTCATTACCGTGTTACCTTTCATGTTTAAACTGAAAAAAGAAACCTGTAATATCAAGTAGAAAGATATGTACAACCTGAATCTCCCATTTTAAATTGGAATATCCTAAATATCCTAGAAATAAATTATACTAGCCAATGATAGCATTGCATTTACTCTGGCTTCATTTGCATACCAACATTTGATTGGTTTAAGAAGTAGGTCAAAATCGAATTTTCCCCATCACAAGCAAAAGCGTCACAGAAAGTACTGAAACTAAAACCAATAGCTTTCCTGCATGCGCTAACTTACAAAATCGCTACACTGAACTGGTGAAGACGACATATTGTGTAGCGTTGTCCTTCGGGTATATCGTATTCAAAATTTAACCGATTTCGTCGAAGCTGCGTTTACGAAAATAGCATTTTCCTGTGCAATGTGACCTAAACTTTACGAGCTTATTTGTCAGGAAACAAAGACATCACCAACATTAACGAGGGAGAGTAGAATTTTTTTTTTAATTTCTACCGATCATCTGTGAACGAACTGCTTTGAAGGGTTCATATTATGTCAAAATCCATGTCAGATCGAGTTTTTATGTCCTGAGGTGGAAGTGATGGTAATGAAGAAGTATCCCAATTTTCAAAGCAATAGCTTAAAGTAGCCTATATTTAGAATTTTTATATATTCGTGTGCCGTCAAATGATTGATCACATGCGCTCACTAAATAGGATGAACTTACGAATTCGCAACCTTACACTGGTTTAGGTAAGATACCTGTAATGGTTCCACTACATTTCGGACCACTTAACATCTATCAAGATAACCATGGTTCCCAAAGGAAACACTAGGAAACCTTGGTTATCTC
>CM037783.1:55981617-56031617 GCA_021229015.1 Solen grandis
ACCCTTTCCCTCATAGAGGACACCATGAAAAGACCAATGCGAACAGCATAAAATCAGATCAGCATGCGAGTAACTCGCAGGCTGATCAGGTTTTATGCTGTTCGCTGCTCCTCAGTGGTCTGGTAATGAGGATTTTACAATTAAATTTGGTAAGGTTTAACTGTGGTTTTCTGCAGATCAGGCTTTATGTGGTACCTATTGAGTGCGTCAAAATGAGTCTATATGAGGGAAAGGGTTAACATAGGGGTACAATGAGAGAACTGAAAACCGATTGCTATCTCGAAACTACATACACTGACAGTCTTGAATGTAATTATATTTTATTTAGCATTTACTATCAGCTATATATTTAATTTACTAATGTTGACATGAGGTGAGATGTATCCACCTTACACTATTTGTATAAGCTTTTGCTTTTGATAGAAGGTAAATCTCCAAAATAAAATTTAAAAAGCGTACATGACTGCATATAACTTAAAGCATACTATAAATGTGCAAACATCGGCAACATAATTGGGAAATGCCAAATTATCTGATTAAAGCATTCGAGAACAACAATTATTTCATCAAAAGACCGTGATTTTCATATTGTTTGATATCATTTTAACTGAAAATTGAATTAATTACCTGATGTTGCAATTAAGGGAGATATAATTAAAGAAACAGTGAACGAATCGGTAAAATAGTTACGATTTGAACGACAATATGGAAATGGTGTCAAATTGACAAAAGAAGAAGAAGAAGAAGGTTACGACGAATTCGCTACGAAAAGTTCATTGATTATTCTTTATTTAAAAATTGGGAAAATTCAAACTAAGATTTCATACATCCTTATGGATGAAAACCTGATTTGAATTTACTAAAATATTAAAATATAAACCAGAACTTATAGTTCATGGGATACAAGAAATAGACATCTGTGTATTTTTTTATGCTACCTGCATAAATCAAGGTCAGCTAGTAAATGACTCCCGTACTGGTAAAGCTGAATAATCCCCACAACCCAGAAACATGAATGTAACGAAATAAATCTTGTTAAAACTGAGATCTTTTTATTTACTCAGTCTGATTAGTGCTCTTTTTATAATCTTACAGAAAAAGAGTAATTTTTTTCACATGGATTTACTGAATTTTTATTCTAAATATGTAAAAATGCATATCAAGTCTGTGAGTATTTTGTAAGCTTATTACGTTTAAAAAGAGCGAGTCAAATCATTTATTTTACCATCGTGAGAATATTTATTAATTTAGTAAATATTTCCATCACTCACAAGATTCGTCCATATCAATGTGCGGATATCCACATTTCGGATCCTCCATGGATATCTCAAGGTTCGCGAGACTCGAGATATCATTGTACATCTGAGATTCGAAATTGGCTCGATCTGTCGCCGTTTTCTCGTTGAAATTATTGTAGAAATGGTAATGATCCTCCATGGTGTGGCGAAGGATGATTTCAGTGTATCTTTCTATTGCATCCTCTAGTATATAGCACGTTTTTCCCACTATATGCATTTTGAATGTGACATGGTTTAATTCGAATAATTTATTGTTATCCACTTTATACTCCTTAGGCATGGGCCAGGGCTCTCCAGTCGATGGAAAAGGGGCAGCCCTTATCTTTGGCTTAAAGGCGTGCCTATCGTCCATGTTAAGTTCAAAGTCTTTCTTATCAAACTGAATTTTTGGAAGAGAATGTTTGTCCAAGAATTTGTTAAGATATGGATTTTGAATATCCGCGCCGCTTTTTCCAAGATTTTTCAGGTCTTTGATGATATCTGAAATAGAAGGAATTATCAAACATTAGGCAAAAAGCATTTCGATATAACCTGTTCTTCTAAATTTATGCTAAACGTGTAAACACTTGATCACTCCAAATTTGCTAAATTGTATTTTTATAGGTATTTATTTTTGTGTTATTCTTTTTAGTACCTTTATTGCAATAGATTTTAGGAGCAAGAGCCTCTAAAGTCAGTGGATTTTCTACTTCACAATCACATTACAGCCACTTATCCATACATTCGCGTTGAAAAATAGTACTACTGGTTGTAGAAGTCAACATTGCAGTTTTGATAAAAGTTTGATATATTGCAGGATTTTGGAAGCATTGGGTATAATCACAATTTCTGTGCAAATAAAAATGTAAAAGAAGCAAGTTTATAATTCAGTGTTCATCCGCAGTTTCATTCATTAAACTACCTATAAAAAACCTTATTTGCACCACAAATTTGCGACAGCGGAAATGAGCGTCGTTCAGTATTCTGTTCTTGCAAGGGGTCGTGATTTCTAGTCCAGCTGAGACCTTTTTTTTTTTTTTTTAATTCTTTGGAATATATTTAGAATTTTTAATTCAAGTTTTTATACTTCCATTATTTTGCATTTGTTTACCTTTTGATTTAAATCATAGACCACAGGACCCTGATATTCAGTAAAGAAAAATGACCTCTCTATATTTATTTTTTTTTCTAATATGAGGGTCCTGAGCATAGACAGGTTCGGTTATAAGGTCAAAACAGTAGAATTGAGAGTTGGACAGTATGTTTAATGTAAGCCGTCAATTGAAATATTTTGTTTTTAATCTTTTCTTGTTAGAGTTTAAAATGAATGTAGTGTCTCTAGTCGCATCAGAAAGTACTTTAGGGATTGAGTTTAAACTTTATACAATGGTCAAACTTTACTTACAAAGAACAATAACTTTATCTTGTCACATTTTCTTCATTTTCTATTAAAATTATTTCTGTCTGCAACAAATTCATGAAGTATTAAAGGTATTGAGAGGATCAAAACTAAGAACCACTATTCCTTATCAATTTTTGTTTAATTTGACAGAGACCAATAAATAAAATAATCTTTCTTACCTGCTGTTTTAATAAGATATAACTTTGATTTTTACATGCATACCACAAAAAAAATTAAAGGGATTGACTTACACACACTTATAAATCACACATTAGAACTTTCGCTTCTGACAGTGCTCTCAGTACTGTGATTGTTCTTGTGGTTGTTTTTAGTAGATTTTGTTACAGTAGACGTAGTTGTATTTGTTTTCGTTATTATAGTAGTTTTTCTTATCGTAGTAGTTTTTTGTTGTTACAGTATGTATTTTTTGTACCATCGGTTTTTATTGTAGAATTTTTTATTTATTTTTTACTTTTTATTTTTTTAATTTTAAATAGTAGTTGTTGTAGTTTTTTTCTTATATATATATATATATATATATATAATTCCTTAAATAATTAACATTTGTTAAGAAAATAAACAGTTGGGTAGTTTTATTAGGTGAACAAGAATTATGAATTGAGCCTCTAAGAATATAAGTACTTTTCAACGCAAAGTAGGGTTGGCGAAATTGGACCCAGTTAACATACCATCAGTGACCTGTGAAATTACTCAAAATTGGTAGGTCGTTAACATAAATATTCATCTACATGAAAATAGAGAATGTGCTGATATCTGCTGAGAATAAAATAAACTGTTGGAACAAAGAAAGTAAGTCCACTATTTTTCTTGTAAGTTCATGGCCGAACAGTGCCGGAAGGCATATGAAGCACATTTACTTTGACAACAAACACCTCGTTCAATCAAGATTGTATATCCATACCAATGGGACCGGCAAAAATACTTAGCGCTCTGTGTGTGTGTGTGTGTGTGTGTGTGTGTGAGATACTTCATATATATAAACTTTGTCTTCACTTAATTCATATACTAACATCTGTAACAGAATAATTTAAATAGTAGCAAAACATCCATGCTTAAAAGTAACCAACACGAACTTATAGCACACTCTTAAACAATCATTATGATAGTGCATCAAAACATAGACTCTTGTCATTACAACCTGTTTCTAGTAAGTCTATTTACAACACATATATGGGGATAATTATCGCCATTTCATTGAAGAATCGATATCCGCAGACGACAGCTTTATCCCCAGTTGATCGCGGCCAGGAACGAGGGTAAAACAGCGTTCCTCTCGTATGACTCATTGTACATCAACGGCCAGCGGATCAAGGCGACGCCACTATCATCACCAACAGCAGCCGGGTCCTCATAGGATGTCAGTCCGGAACAGCTGAAATTTCTACTCTGGAATATCCAGGGTATTCAGTCTAAACTAAACGACTGTGACTTTTTCAATCTTATTTCTGATTTTGATATATTATTATTAATAGAAACATGGAACTCTAATCTAAACATAATAATATAAAAATTGACGGTTATGATTATTTTAACTGTCCTAGACCAAAATCGAACAAAAGAGCGCGAAGAAACAGTGGAGGAATAATTATTTATTATAAAAATAAACTCAAGGGTAAAATTGATCTTGTTAGCGTAGATTTTAATGGAATTATCTGGTTTAAATTAAAACGGGAATTTCTAAATTGTGATAAGGATGTATATATGTGTACTTGTTATATACCACCAGAGAAATCTACAGTATATAAACATGTAAACTCTGATCTTTTTTAATATAATTTCTTTGATCAGTTAGATGATAATATTCGTAAATATTCTAATGTTGGGTCTGTTTACATAACTGGTGACTTTAATGCCCGCACGGGCGAACTACCTGATTATATATCAAGCATAAACCTCGAACGTTACGTCACTATGCCGAATGATGATGATTTTTCTCATGTTAAACCACGTAAAAATAATGATAAGCAAACGAATAGTTTTGGCATGAAATTGTTATCTTTATGTAAAGGAAACAATATGTTTATAGCCAATGGACGCCTTGAGGGTGGTGATTTTACGTTTAACTCAGTGTATAGAAATAAGCCAGCCTGTAGTACTGTTGATTATGTAATAACCGATCACGTGAATTTGTACACAATTGTTGATATGTGTGTGCTTGATATGACTGATTTTTCCGATCATTGCCCAATTACTTTTTCTCTTAGGTATTTCGTTAGTGATAATGAGGTAACTCAGATTCCTTCAGTGGATAAAATATTTTGGGATCCTTCGAAAATTGACTACCTTAAAAATCAAATTAATGCTAAAAAACACATCTTTGATGAAGTAATTAATAGACTTTCTTCTTCTGAAACCAATATACACGAGTGTGTAGATAGATTATCTCAAACCATTTTTGATATTTCGTTTCAGTGTTTTGGTAAAAGAATTACTCCGGGTCGTACCAAAACAAAGCAAAAGTCTTTATGGTTCAATGAACAATGTCGTGAAGCTAAGAATGATTTTCATAAAGCTAAACGTACTTACTTGACAACACGTTCGGAAGATGATAAAGTTATTTTCATAAATAGTCGCAAACATTTTGCAAAAGTCAAGCGTAGGGCAAAAATGTTATTTTATGAAAATGAAAAGCATAATTTATGTTACCTGAGTAAAAATAATCCAAGAAATTTTTGGAAATACATTAATAAGTTTAAAAAGAATAAAAATAATATATCAAGTGATATTAGTATGGAGGATTTTGTAAATCATTTTTCAACTATTTCTAATATAAAACAGTGTGATTTCGATGAAACTTTACATGGCATCAATTTTGAGGAACATCTTTATATTGAAGAATTAGATGTTCCTATAAATTTGGATGAAATAAAGAAAACACTGTTATCTCTTAAGAGAAATAAATCGAATGACCTTGAAAATAACGTAGCTGATTTTTTCATTGACGCGCATGAGTTTATTAGTCCCTATTTGTGTGTTATTTTTAATCATATATTTGATACTGGTGTATATCCTGATTCATGGTCGAAAGCGGCCGTTATACCATTATACAAAAAAGGTGATGTAAAAGATCCTAATAATTACAGAGGAATCACTATTGTTAATATCATGGCTAAAATATTCTCCTTGATCTTACGCAATAGAATAAACATTTGGTGTGAGCGAGAGGGTAAATTTCATGAAAATCAGTTTGGTTTTCGAGATAATAAGTCAACGTCCGATGCAATTTTTATTCTTCATTCAGTTATACAAAAGGTACTTGCACATAATAAGAAACTGTGGTGTGTTTTTATCGATTATGAAAAGGCATTTGACACAGTAATAAGAGAAGCGTTGTGGCTCAAGCTGGTACAGCTAGGGATAAGTAGTAAAATGCTCACTATTGTTAAGTCTATATATAGTCGTGTACGGTCGTGTATTAAATTGTCTTCTAACGTTAAATTGTCTGATTTTTATGATGTCTCTATCGGCTTGAAACAAGGTGAGCCCCTCTCACCATTACTTTTTATCCTCTTTATAAATGATATAGTAGACGAAACTGATTTTAATTCACTATCAGAAAATGATTTTGAACTTTTGTCCGCCTATCTAATTCTTTTTGCAGACGATATTGTTCTATTTACAACTGATCCAGTGAGTTTACAAGCTCAAATTGACAGTTTATATTTATATTCTGTTAAATGGGGTTTAAAGATAAATGTTTCAAAAACTAAGGTATGTATTTTTGAAAAAAGAAAACAAAACCATGACGAAAAATTTTATGAAAGAGTTGAAAAATTCACTTATTTAGGAATAAACTTTGTATATACTGGTAATTTATCTTCAGCCGTGAAAGCTCTACATGATCAAGCTTTACGAGCATATCATCATTTATTTTCCATTTTTGACCGGGTTAAGCTTGATATTAAGACAAAAATCTCTCTTTTTGATACATTGATTACGCCTATATTATTATATGGATCAGATATTTGGGGTATTTATGACTATAAAGAAATTGATAAATTACACATAAAATTCTTAAAGAAAATTCTAGGAGTAAGAACTCAAACACCAAATAATGCAATTTATGGTGAATTGGGAAGATTCCCGCTATCCATTATAGCGAGAGAAAGAGCTCTAAAATTTTGGTTAAAAATTAAAAGTAATGAAAACTCATTAACTCATATCACTTTTACTGATCAGATTCATAAAATAAACGGTAAATGTTGGGCTAGCAAAATAAATTTGACTATTGATAGCTTAGGATTAAACTATATTAGGGAAACTTTTAATTCTAGTTTGATAAATATTTATTTAGCCACTTTAAAGCGTCGTATACGTGACCAATTTATACAAGAATGGAATGTATCTATTAATTCTATGTCGAAATTAAAATATTTCTGCTTGTATAAAAAAACATTTGAAATTGATAAATATATTGATTATATTAAAAATGACAAATATCGCATTGCTTTGACTCGTTTTAGACTATGTTCACATTCACTTGAAATCGAATTTGGTAGATTTAATGGTATTGATAGAGAAAATAGTTGTAAAATTGTAATCAAAATATGATTGAATCTGAATACCATTTTTTATTATGTTGTCCAAAATATAAAGACTTAAGAAAAAAATATTTTAGAAATTTAACATGGCCTACGCTGACTAAATTTGTTCAACTTTTGTCTTCTAATAATATGAAAATAGTTTGTAATATTTCTAAATTTGTGTATGAAGCTAATAACATTCGTAAAAATACTCTGGAAAATTTAACTGTTCCGCTTTAATATAATTTATTCATGTTCTGGTTCTGTATTGTATGTTTTTGTACTTTTCGCTTTTATATTGTGTACGTTTTATTACTTATGTTTTGTACTTGCCATTTTATAAAATTGTATGTGGCCAAAGGCAGGATACTGCCGATTTTGCCTCAAATAAAACTGTAACTGATATCAGATATTACTTACTGGCTGCCACGGATGACTGGCTCAGCCCAACGATGCATGACGTCACAACCAAGGTCATGTGATGAAGCAGTTTCATGGCTTCTGCAAAAAATCAATTAAATTATACATAGTTACACGCTTTTGAAGACTCAAATTTCAAATATTATATTAGTAACTTAAACATAATACGTTTCTAGTTACACGACCATGTTAACATAGCATGATTCGTGACAGATATTTATAAGACAAAGAAGTAAAGGACATTAGAGAAAGAGAAAGAGAGAGAGGGGGGGGTTGGGAGAGAGAGAGGATTCAGACAGAGATAGAAAGAAAGAGGGGAGAGAGGTGGGGGGAGAGAGAGATAGATTCATACGGAGATAGAAAGAAAGAGGGGGGAGAGAGTGAGAGCAGAAAAATAGTATATAAAGATACCACATGATGTATAAAATAGTGTGATGAACAAAACCGACGGAACGAAAAGTAATCGTCTTACAGCTCTATATTGCATACTTTCAATAGACGAAATATCTTTACAATTAATATATCAATTGATCCAACAGGTAAATCATTTCAACTTCATGCTCTATTTTGGACAGCACCAACACCTACTGATTTATTACGATTTAAACGTGTGTGTGTGTGTGTACAAATCGATAGCGAATACTGTGTGTATAACCATATACTTTCAGTTGATGATTTACTCATAGGTTTTACCTAAAACACAGTTGCTATTCTAAGGTAACCTTCTCTGTATAATTGAACCAAGGCTTATCCAAACTGAATTCCAAAACCATAAAGTTGCTTCTAATTACAAATAAATAATTAATTACATATCGAGGGGTGAGAGCGAATCTATGCTAAGTGCATATAAATATATAAGCAATTAGCATAGTTTCGCTCTCACCCCTCAATATAACATCACATATCCTTGTTTCCTCACTTCATTGTTCAGCGTAACATCATCGTTATATCATGATTGTGACACTATAATCCTGCATGCATGTTAAATTTGAAGCAGTTGAATAACATCGGCTTCTCTTAAATCGAAATACACATGTACAAGAGAATTTTGCAGTCTGCAATAATTGCAAAGTCTTCAACTTTCAAATGTTTTGTTGTTGCTGTTATTGCTTTTTCATATTATTTTAATCATGATATGATATATGTGATATACTTACTAACTTACACTTGATTATGATAAACTATTTATACTTGTTTAATTGTTATGACAAAAAAAACATAAGGGCGTATATCGCAATAGCGCCATTTTACTATATAGACAATAAAGGAAACTCAAAACTAGCGAACATATGTTTTTTAAACTTGGCATGATTATAGAGAATCACACTAGAAACAAATTTGTGGAAAAAACATGGGGGTCTCCGTGCTACTTTTGGAGTTATCTGTCCCTGAATATGAGTTTTTGGCTCTTTTCTGTTATTTTCAACGCCAAGGTAGCCATGGTTCAGTAACAGTGGCCAATGACCACAGCGAGCTTTATAATACAAAATCAATATCTTAATAAGCGCAATGTACTAATCCAACCCAGAAGCGGATGTGAAAGGCCTTATTGATTTTAACTCGGTTAGAAATCGCTATCCATTCGTCGTAAAATTATGATTTTTTGACTTTTTATGTTTCCCTATTTGCTGTAAGAGTCGGGTTCATTTGTCAGATTTATGTTAGAAGATATCTCCTGATGATATTTAGATAAAAAAGAATATCATATTTAAATTTTATTCCTATAATTATCAACATAAGCACATCACAAATCCAACCATACAATATCAAAATAAATTAAATTACATGCAATATGTACACTCAGCTGTTAAGTACGTTATATGACCGAGTTCTGTTTATTTCAGCTTTGGGCTGCAAGCAACCAATGCTTTCGTAAATATATGTCATGTTATATAATATTGTCTAATACCTAATCTGCTATAATTTCGAAATAGATGATACAATGTTCATCTGATATATATATATATATATATATATATATATATATATATATTGAGCATACATTTTATTTTGCCTTTGAGTATGCGTGACTTACGATGAATCTACGTTTTCATTACTTGTTATTTCATATTTGTTATTTCTTATTTATTTTCTTTAGTGCAAAAGTCCCTTCAGAGCTTCCGTACAAATCTTATTATTATTTTATAGATCGATGATAAACAACTTATTGACAAATCGCATACAAAAAGCACGCATTTGATGCATTTTAGTGGAGGAAGAAAACTTAAGATACGTTGCTCGAAAAAATAAGTCCTCATTCTTTATTTTTTGCTATTCTCATAAGTTAATCTGTATAGTTGTATATGTATTTTCCTTTTTTTTCATGCGCGCGCACGTGTGTGTGTGTGTGTGTGTGTGAGTGTTTATCATCCGGTAGTGTAAACAGTACTTGTACACTTTTCAATGCTGTGTTATTCCTTTATATCAAAATTCCATCGCAAATGAAAATGTGCTATACGGTTTTCGTTAATCTAACTACTCGAGTATGATATAATATGTGACGTGCATTTTCACTAATTTTTCAAAAGTATTGATATTTTACAGGATTTTTTGAAGCAATAACTATGATATGTTCTCGAAAAAAATAAAAACTATTTTATTTGAACTTTCTTTCACAACTGAACAACTCTTTCATCGATTTAAGACTTGCCATTGTCTTAACATACTGGGGACACTCACTCCACCCAACCATTAGGTTCACAATGAATCGATACTGAAGTTGCTTTTTAGACAACAGCTGTGGTTTCCCACTATTTTTCAAATCGTCACTCGACATTAACAATCCATTTTCTCTTCGCTGACCTTTTAGATAAAACTTAGCATAAAAAGACATGGTACAAAAAGGGCTGAATAAATAAACAGGTCTTTGTTGCAAGTTTCTGTCATTATCCACAAGATGGGTTTTTAAATACCAGACATGCGGTGGTGGAATATGTTCAACTTTTGAATGAAAAACGTCTCTATAAATGGAAAGTGTGTACGTTAATGTAATACATTAATGTATCAAAATGCTTCACATACGTGCTTGTTTGTTTGTTTACTTGCTTACTCATCGACAATATTTCAGTCATTGGGGGACATTTCTCTCCACGAAGCCTAACTGTGACAAGACGCCATAGACTTTATCCTGATAAATGGACATTTACTTCCGAAACTATGCTGAGCATCAAGCACAAGGAAGACACATCAGTACCAGTTTAACGACTTGTACGTCGCGATCGGAGACCATACCCACGATTTAGCCCATCGTATACAATAAATGTATGTTATCATCATTCATTTACTTAGCTCTATGAGATTTAAAGATATATCATTTTGCAAATGAAATCTGGTCTGATATTGTCTTGTAATTTCAATTAATCTCACATTTTGCTTAAGATTTTCGATTCTCACTGGTCATAGGTATCAGTTATCACTGTATATACATTATATTTATATCTGATACATTTGAATGTTTCGTCTAAGTATGAGGGATAATTTAATTTTGACGGTAATATCACTTCCGTTATGCTGCGTTTACACTTAGTTCACGGCGGCCACGGCAGTCCCGTTTGCACGAAACGTAGTACGTCGTGAGACTTTGGGGTTTCTTTTACTATGTATACAAGTTGAGTTTAGTCCTCCCAAGTTTTCTCACGGTCTATCATGGTACATCCGGAGGGGAAAATGACTGAGCCCCGGTGTCAACACGTTGCGGCCCGCGGTCTACCACGGATGCCATTACGTTTCCCTCCCGGTCCGGTTTCTCACGTTCTGATCAAGGCCTGACACGTTTCTTACGTTCTGTCAAGGCTTTCTACGGATGAGACGTGGACGCCGAGCAGCTTTGGGGCACGTTCGTATCCGCGGTATAATTTAAAGCGCCAATACCGCTGAGAGAACATCCTTTAAATGCACTTAAGTGGCAATTATTCAAATTTTCAAGCGATCCCGTAACCCCCATGTCATAAAGATGTTTGCGTAAACATTGTCGTAACAAAAACGGATGAACATAATATTTGCTTCAATAAGCACATTGTCCTTCTTTCTTACAGTATATTATTCGAAGAGAAAAGCAAAATGTGTACTACAGATTTTTTAAGAAATGCAATCTGCACATGTTCGTTGGCGACAACAATACGACAATGCATAAATAAGAAAGAATATTTTTTTAAGATCATTCAAGTGTTTATAAAAATACCTTATTTGCATATTCCGCATATCTTCGTCAATTTTTTGACGTTTTGCAAAGACCTCCCATTTCCACCCGTTAACGAATCATGAGTGCTTAAATTGGTGACGTAGCAGACAAATCAATTGTGATTCGGCTACAGTTTTATGAAATTCAAATTAATTTCGATTACTGACCATCTTCGGGAATACACGTGAAAGCAAATGTAAACAATGAGAGTATTTTGACATCCATCCAAAATACTAAATTGCGTTATTTGATATACACTTTTAATGTGTTTAACTGTTATTTTACAACAGATATTTGCCCATTTTGTACCATTTATGTTAGTCTACAATATGTCAATGTTATTTCATATTTTCTTTGTTCATGAAAATTGTATCATTATGAAATATAATGGGCCTTTAATAAGATTTATTAGATATACGTATTCAAATAAAAAGAAAGAAAACATAATACAAGAAACACACAATAACAGATGGCAATGAATAAAGACATCTAGTACAAATAAAGCCAAAGATTTTTATTTTTTTAAATAGAGCCCCCTCCACCCTCCACCCTCATCCCCCCCCCCCCCCCCCCCCAAAAAAAATGAATGTTTTGCTTCATTCATGTAATGTACCAAGGAATAAATCATTTGTGCAACTATCAATTAAAAAGACTTGCAAGCATGTAATATGGGGATTTTGACAACTTGCCATTCCCTACGTTGGGTTTTAGACTAAGAAAGAGGAATAAAATGTTAAAAATTCGCCTAGGCCAGCCCGCCACTTCCACGGGCAAAGCATTGCTAGGTGCTTTGTTTTACTTTCATTCTTTTTTATTACATTTTTATTAATCTTTAATTGGTTAATTGACTAAGATTTACCATTCCAAACTTCCCCGGCTAAATTCGAAACCGCGACCAAACTTTACACCGCGCTGCATATAACTAGCGTGGCAGATGATACACTAACATGCATGTGCATATTTATAGACAACTACAAGTGATGGAATTGCAGTTGTCTATGTTTGAGATATCTCCTAATTATTTGCCACTAACTCGCTTTACTTTTTACTTCCGTTTATTGAACATTTTATTTCCAGCATAAATTGTTTGCACATTTCAATTCGGTTTCGACTTCCATAATGAAACCGTACTTTCAAGTAAAGAGACTAAATGATAATTAATATGTTCCGAACAATGTCTATGCTGTTAGCATTTGTCAATTTGTCTGTTAATTGGGTTGAACGTCCAGCCACAGTATTTCAATCCTTTGGAGACTATATCTACTTGAGACAGATAAAGTGCTGCTACACTGCAGTATCACGCAGTAGACATTTGTATTGTACGGTGTCCTGATCGGACCAGTTTAAATCTCGCCTCTCCAACACGCGACAACACGATAATTATCGCGTTGTCGCATGTCCAAAAAACATATATACATGCGAGATTTAACAATCCTCGCGAGGTTTTTGGGCGATAATTATCGTCTTAATTCTCGCATGTCTTTCTTAAATCTCGCATTAGGAATTTGATTGAATCTACAAAATAGACATAGCGCGCGCAGATTTCTTTAGTTATTACAAATCCTCGCGAGGAACCTCGCGAGGATTAAAAATAAAACCTCGCGAGGTTTTTACAAATCCTCGCGAGGTTTTTGCAAACCCTAGCGAGGATTTTGCAAACCCTCGCGAGGTTTTATTACTAATCCTCGCGAGGTTTTTACAAATCCTCGCGAGGTTTTTGCAAACCCTCGCGAGGGTTTGTAAAATAAAAAAAGACAGGTAACACCGGGTGACGATATTTTATAGAAATCGTCGCCCGGTGTTTTATAAGCCTCGCCCGGTGCTAAGTAAGTCACGTGGAAAATTTTACCAAGACACCGTTTATTTCTTCCTGTTTAACATTTTGGTTATTTCGGAAAGATAGCACTATGACAACATTACCAGTACACAGACTTATTCAAAATAATAAGAACAAAAGACCAAATCTGTGGCCAGTAATAGTATACTGTTTGGACCTTTTGTCCAGGGTCTAAGCTTTTAATCGGATTAAATAAACTACTAAAATATATTCACGTAATATTTAGGAAATATTATAAAGATCACCCAATGTTAATCGATACATAACAAATGGATTGTATTATAAAACACTCTTTGAATTACATATAAATGAAATAGGGGAACCACCATTTTAATTACCGAAAAATACCTTATTAATGTAGTACTGTATTTTATCTCAATCACACTAGCAAAACTTTTCCCTGTAAAAAAACTCTTCTCTGTTAAACATAATGCGTTATAAGATCATGAGTATTAATTTGGTTTTCTTAGGATTTGAATGTAACACTAATTGAAGCCCAATAATTTATGTTATAATGTTCCATAGTGAATCAGTAGATGAAATGAATGCTTTCATCATTTATGCTGTCTTTCAAAATTCATGCGAGTAATCATAACTATTACCAACAGGATCTCCAAGAAAATCATGTAATCAGTATTTTACCAGATCAACGCGTGATTAAACTGCAGGCTGTCGGCACAAATATATGCTCGTACGTACACAATTAAACTTTAAAAAAAAAGCATGCGAACATGCTTTCTGGTTTTGAGTGCTGTCGAAAAGTAATCTATATTATTCATGTAAACAACGTGTAGAAATGTTATTGATAATAGGTTAAATGTCTACAAATCAGTTAACTGGTATGATTGCTAAAACAATGAGATCTTATCAAAATTTAAAGAGTCACTAGAAACCAGTCCTACGCTGTCGCCCGGTGTTCCTCGTCAAAATAGTCCGGCAAAAACATAGCGCTCTATTTTTGTTTTACAAATCCTCGCGAGGAACCTCGCGAGGATTAGTAATAAAACCTTTGCAAAATCCTCGCGAGGGTTTGCAAAAACCTCGCGAGGATTTGTAAAAACCTCGCGAAGTTTTATTTTTAATCCTCGTGAGGGTTTGCAAAAACCTCGCGAGGATTTGCAAAACCTCCGAGGTTTTTTTTAATCTTCGCGGTAACCTATGGGATTTAAGAAAGACTGCGAGAATTAAGACGATAATTATCGCCCAAAAACCTCGCGAGGATTGTTAAATCTCGCATGTATATACAATGTATGTTTTTTGGACATGCGATAACGCGATAATTATCGTGTTGTCGCGTGTTGGAGAGGCGAGATTTAAACTGGTCCGATCAGGACACCGTAGTATTGCTCTGTAGAAATATTTGCATCTCGTGGGATACTCATGTTGTGTGATACTCATACTCAAATCGATATTTATTGTTTATTTATTGATAACTTTCAAATGAACAGCTGATTCATTTACTCTATTTCTCGTAATCTCTTCACTTAGAGTTATTTCTTCACTGCATTAAATAACATTTAAATTATAACGACAATTTGTGTAAACATGTATCTGTTTATATATATATATATATATATATATATATATATATATATATATATATATATATATATATATGGTATATGTGTGTGTGTGTGTGTGTGTGTGTGTGTGTGTGTGTGTGTTTTTGGCCTTAAACATGTTCATAGATTTAGATGCAGTTTTTGTTTTGTGATTTTGGGGGTTTAACGTCACTCCGAAAGTATATTATTCATTTAAAGACTATGTATTTTAAAGACATATATAGTGCAGCCACACTGCAATATCACGCCGTAGACACGTGTCATGATACCACACCCAGTCACATTATTTTGACATCTGGCCAATCAGCACTTGAACTACCCTGATATGCTGAACGTCAAGCAATGGAGCTTTACACGTATCATTTTTCACACTTAAATACAATGTAGAGTATCGAGGTAAATGGTTTATCCCTGATGTGCATTCTTCCGTCACATTTACACCTGACAAGAATTTCAACCTAATCACAATTCAACCATATGCACGTAACCTAAAAACAATAACCATGGTAGGACATTTTTCATGATATAAGTACAGTATCTTGAGTCTCAAGATACTTTTTCCTAAGTTTTCAAGTTTATTTATATTGTATTTCTTTACATATGAATAGCTATGACAAATGTTTATTAAAATATATGCACAAAATGTGTACTTGTGTGACATAATGGTTACTTATAGAGAAGTTGGTATCATGTCAACATTAAACCTGATCCCACATGTACAGTACACTGATGATGAGTGCAACCTGTCATACCCATGTCATTTAGCGCGGAACTAAGTTATGATATCTAGTATTTTGTGGAGTAGGAGAGGATAAGACCTCAGGGTCCAGCATCCGGGATAATGCATATAAACATTTGCCGATACATGTTAGATAATAATGTCATTTACGTAAAATAAAGTGATATTGGAAGCTGAGCTTATTGTGACGTTACGTCACATGTGTTACATCAGTTGACATTTCAAATCTAAGACAGGTTCGTTTTTTCTTTCTTTCTTTTTTACAGTATTTAAAGGGAGGGGCGGGGGCAAAGCAATTATGATAGAATTTCAGCAACAATGTTAACACAAGCAACAAGAATACTTATCCAAAATTCACCAACAACACAAATACCAAAAACAATTCACCAATTCATCAAATTCCACCAAACCAACAAATTAAATCCAATTCCACCAACAACATTCACCAAATTCCACTCCAAATCCAATAACAACATTTCACACAACATCAATACACCACATTCACCAACAACAATTCACACAACATCAATTCACAAAATTCACACACTACCCAAATTCACACAACAACAATTCCACACAACATCAATACACCAAATTACACACAACAACAATTTCACACAACATCAATACACCAAATTTCACACAACAACAATTCCACACAACATCAATACACCACATTCCACCCAACAACAATTCACCAAATTCCACCTACCAAATTTCACACAACAACAATTTCACACAACATCAATACACCAAATTTCACACAACAACAATACACCAAATTTCACACAACAACAATACACTAAACTCCACCCAACAATTATACACACTATGAAACTTTTTTCCAAACTATATTTTAGAAGTAAATTCAATTGTAAAGACAAAAACCAAATGAGAAAGGAAACAATTTAAAAGTTTAAAATAAAGCCTAATGATTAAAGGCAAGTAAATAAAGACACACAGGGAAAATGAAAAAAAAAATAACAACATTATTCGCCCTGTTTGATGACGTAATCACTTGAAAATTTTGCGAGAATTAGGTTCAAATGATTTTAGACTTCGATATAAAATAAATTTTAATGGACCAAAGTATCATTCTTTGTTCTTTTTATGATTATTGAAATAAATCGAATAATCAATGTTTTGTTATATATGACGTCAGTACCACCATTTAGGTATGTACCTTTTTTCCTGATATAATTATTTCAAATTATCATTCACAAGAAAAACGTATATGTATATTCGCCTTACTTGATTACATAATCACTAAATATTGTCAATATTTTTGACACAATTTACGATTTAGTTTCGTTGCAAATTTAAAATTCATACCAAATGCCGAGAAGCAGCAGCAAAATACGAATATGAAAAAGACAAGTATTTTACATATTTTTGGGAGTTGCGCGCAGCTACTTTGAATATTCCTTACATATTTTAAACGGTATTTATATTTTCTTGTTAAGTTTAGCCATGTGTCTTTGCTGGTAGTCTTTCTACATGTTGGTTTTTGGGTTTTCTGGTAAGCTGTCGGAAAGCTGTAGTAAACATTAGATATAGTTTGCGATATTTTGTAAGGTTTAATACTCCAACATTTAAAACTTCATTTTCTGCGTGTATATTCTAGCAATGAATTGCCAAGTCGTATCTTAGCGGAAAGGGACGAACGGGCCATTAATTTTATATCCTGAGTTTTTTTATTATTATTATTATTACACATTTTACCGTACATGCTGTGCATTTATATGATAATGCTTTCCCGTCCAGTGTTCAGTGATTTATATAGCCTTTATGTTGCTCTACGTTTACACTAGGAAAATGTCTTCAGTATTACCAAGCTGGTTTTGTGAATCTACATTAATTTGCTTTAGAAATACACTGAATAATTGATTTTAGCAAACGAGACAGCTTTTGGACTGTTTATCTGTTTATATGATAAAAGTATTGATATAATTCATCTCTTAACCCTTTCTCTCATAGAGGAAACCATGAAAAGACGAATGCGAACAACATAAAACCAGATCAGCCTGCGAGTAACTCGCAGGCTGATCAGGTTTTATGCTGTTCGCTGCTCCTCAGTGGTCTGGAAATGAGGATTTTGTAATTAAATTTGGTAAGGTTTAACTGTGGTTTTCTGCAGATCAGGCTTTATGTGGTACCTACTGAGTGCGTCAAAATGAGTCTATATGAGGGAAAGGGTTAAACTGAAATGAGCATGTCTTCTAGATCATTATTGATATATATATCACATGTTTCTTTCCTTTCTTAAAATAAAATAAAGAAAGCAATAAATAAAATAAAATACATAGTAAAACAAAATTTTAAAAGTTAGCTTACAAGATTAAGGTAAATCATTGAAAGACAGAAAAAGAAAAGTAAAAAATTTAGATAATTATCAATATTCGCTTTCTAAAAACTGAGAAAAATAAATATTGGTATTACAAAAACGTTGGGCTTAGTTGTTTTAAAATAAAACTTTATATCTAGGATAAGAGAACTTGTATAATACAGATGAATTTATATTAGCGACCATCTGTATGAAGCGGTCAACCTCCATTTAGCGGTCAGTATTAACAAAACTAAACTAGCATTTTGTCATATGTTTAACCTTCATTTAGCAGCCACCTCTATTAAGCAGTCATTTTCTCTTGTTCCCTTGACTGACCGCTAAAGACAGGATACACTGTATTTATGACTTAACAAAGTATACATCAATTATGCTATACTTTAGATGATACTCCATCAGTTCTGAAATTTTATTGAGATCCCTTGAATGAGCTCAGCCCTAAACGACAAAAAAGTTTTAGCATTTTTTTTTATTATTATTATTATTTATACATAATAGTCTTTGACGTTATAACCATATAACTCAACAAAAGCTCCTTGTCGTATGAATGTACTACTTCAGGTGATATTTTATAAATACTGAAGATTTAATTAAGATCTCCACGAATGTCATCTATCTGTCTGTCTGCCCTGGGCTATGGTGATTGTAAATATATCATTCTAGTGTTTTCTTGAGTACATACAAGTCGTATTATTTGTAAACACATATGGTTGAAAACGAATGTCATTGCTAGAACGGAATATTCACTAATTTGGTCATGTTAGAGAAAGTATGTTTTGCCATAGAGTGAGACACAAGAGCTGTCTGTAGGGCAGTGTGCTCGACTGTACAAGTGCTGGCCGATGAAAAAAGAAAAAATATGCAATTTTCGTCGAGGTGGGACGAAGAACTTTACCCGTATTTTTGTCGAAAAAAGACATAATTTTGTCAAACTCCAAGACAGAGTTTATAACTCTTGCCTACAGGCGGTGGTGATTGTCATTGACATGTATTCCAAGCCTCAGATCAATACTTCAAAGGTTTCGTGAAATAGTGAGAAACTTAACCGAGATTCTGTGTCGAAAAAGGGACATACTTTGGTCAAAATCCATGACAGAGTTCTATGCTCTTGCGTATACAAGCGGGGGTGGTGGTCATTAACAAATATTCGAAATTCAAAAGCCATGCCTCAAATGGTTCAGTGAAAAGGTAAGGTTGTACAAAAAAACCTTAACCAAAGCATGACGGCGACGTCGACGCTCGGGTAAGTAATAACGTTGTCCTTATTCTTCGGAAATTCGAATTTAAATTGTCCTGCCGGATCGGGGCTCGAGCCCAATGCCTTTCCTTCATAAGATGAATGTATATGTACGCGAACGATGCAAAATATATACTGGTCGCTGATTGGTCAGATGACAGGCCAACTGATAAGACAATAGGCTTATACCGTCTTGGGGAAATCCTCAATTAATAATACATTTATCTTTGTCATCTGAAAATCAGAAGGACTTTAGTTGAAACGTTGGATCAAATAATAATTTCAATAGAAAGTTTTCTCTGTGATGCTCTTTGCCTGTGATGAGAATTACATATGGGGCCTCCGTGGCCGAGAGGGTAAAGTCGCTGACTTTAACACTCACTCAGCCCCTCACCGCGTGGGTTCGAATCACGGCAGGGTCATTCGGATTTTTATGTGAGGAAGCCTTCCAGCTGGCTTGCGGTAGGTCGGTGGTTCTACTCGGATACCTCCGTGCATTCGGGGTCTTCCTGCACCTGTAATTAGCTGGACGTCGCTATATGACTGAAATACTGTCGAAGCGACGGTAAACTCAAATAGTTAGTCAAGTCGAGAATTACATATAAATATTGCATATAAATATTGTACTGCAAATGATTAATCTTTTGCAGGGAAAGGTGGTTGTTAACAGGATTATCCATGGAAAATTAACAACACAAGTCATATGTTCAGTTTAAACCTGCATGGATCTGAGAATGTCATGGTATGCGTGTTTAACCCATCATCTCATGAGTTTTCATGTCTAAATGTATGCCTTGATGAATATTGACTCAACTGTAAATGTTATATGAAACACTGGATTTTTCTCTACAATGCGCGGACTGTGTAGAGTTGTATAAGTGTATGAGCAAACACAGGAGACCCCTAAAGGAGCTGTCTGATCTGGGTCTACTCTGGTTGCCATTTAGTCACAATGAGTCTCTGTAAAGTAAAGTGTTAACTCTGACGGAAGTGTTAAATATACGTCAATGATAAAATTAATTCATATTTTAATAAAGAAAGCGCTACAATGTGTATTAATTTTAATGTGTAGCGATTATATTAATTCGGTGTGAACGGGTTGCATTTTTGTCGAATTATTTATCTCACGATCCGCCGTGAACATACAAAGTGGTCAAGTATACTCAATGGTGTATAAGTTGCATCCAGTATCAACAGTTTAATGAGGAAAAAATAACAGCATGAAAATACTTAACTCCAATACTGTTTTTATATAATTATATAGATGTCAACAGTGTTTTAGTACGAACCTTATTTAGATCCAGCTAAACTATGAACACTACATCCGAGTATAAACAACGGCTATAAACAGAGTTTCTCTGTCGCTTTGCCCAGCCGACTGTTAAAATCACCCAAGTATAGCTCTCACCGTGTTTAATATCGGGAAATCAGTGAATGAACACTATATATGCGATGAAGCAGTTGGTGTGTAAGGTATATAATTGAAGATAGTGACATATTTTTGATCACTTAAGACAATATACATAAACTAAATCAGATAAAAGGTGCATTTAGGACTATGGCTTCTTTCGAATAGATTCACCTGCTCACTGCCAGAGCAATAACATAGATCGAGACAGCAACAGCATGACGAATACAATTTGTCGTTGTTTCGCTCTTTGCCCCTTGGACGCGCTGACGCAACAGCACGCCATTCTAACGCACGGACAGGACAATGTTGTTATGGTGGCCATACAGACATTTCAAGTTTCAAAGTAATACCTCAGGGAGTTCAGAAAAACTAGTTTAAAGCGAAAAAAACTTAATCGAGGATTTAAGCCGAATGGGGGACATACTTACATAAAAATCCAGGACTTGTCTGCACACAATTTTCACTTAACATTTAAGTATACTAGAATAATAAATTGGATAAAACAATGCAGTAAAGAGACACACATGGAAAAGTAAGATATAAAAAATATTCAATATAAAAAAATAAGCTGGACTCATGATGCCTTAATACCTATTTATCAATACTGCCTTTTTACCCCCCGCCCCCACCCCTTTCGAAGAAGAGGATGCATATTGCTTTGCACATGTGTGTTGGTCAGAAGGTCGGTCGGTCCGTTGATCGGTTGGCCTGTCGGTAGACCAAACCTTGTCCGAGTGATAACTTAAGTTGTATCTGACCCTCAAACTTAATATGGCTGTTGCTTATGACTATTAGAAGATCCCTTTTGATTTTGGTGTAAATACCTCAAAGGTCAAGGTCATAAGGTCACCGTTAACATATGTTTATATGAAACTCTTGTCCGCGTGATAACTTAAGTTCTATATGACCTTGAATTGGTTGTTGCTTATGACTAGAAGAAGACCCTTATTGATATTGTGATTTACCTTAAAGGTCAAGGTCATGAGATAATAAGTTAAATTCTCACACTGTAAATTAAGCATTTTCCGACTGATACTCAAATATACTTGACACCTATGTCTCAAACATTGTACAATAGTTACTTATGACTAGGAGAAGAACCCTATTGATTTGGGGTCTGTACCTCAAAGATCAAGGTCACAAGGTCACATTCTCAAAGTGTTAAAGAAGCTTTGTCCAACTGATAACTCTAAGAAACTCTTTTGTATTAAATATTGCACAATTGTTGCTTATAAGTAACAGGAAACCCCTTTTGATTTTTGGTATGTACCTCAAAGGTCAAGGTCACGAGGTTATATGTTGAATTCTCACAAATACTGTGTTATGTAAGTATTGTCAGACTAACCATTTAAAAATTTTGATTTCAGGAAATTAGTTGATCGTCTTAGCAGTGTTCATAATTATCAGTAGTAAACCTTCACCAAGATAAATTCTAAACTTCGTGACATGCTCATGTTATGAAGTCAAACATCATACATACAATATAGCTATACATTTTATAAATATTATGGCATATGGGGGGCATATATGTTTTACAAATATTTCTTGTTTTAAAAGCCCATTATATCCCATAATGATATACTTTTCATGAAAAAGAAAATATGAAATTACCTTAGCACATTCTAGACTAACGCAAATATTACATAACGTGCATATATCTGCTGTGAAATAACAATTTTACACATTGAACATGTTGATCAAATCTCGCCATTTAGTATTTTGAATGGATGTAAAAATACTCGCATTGTTTACATTTTGCATTTGCGAGTATTCCCGAAGACGGTCCGTAATCGGAAATGATTTGAATTTGGAAAACCGTCGACGAATCACAATTTGTTTATCTGCAACGTCATACTCGCGATTAGTTACGGAAGTGTATAGATATATCTGAAAATTGACGAATATATGCTGAATATGAAAATCAGGAATTGTTGTAAACAGTTGAATGATCTTGAGTTAAAAAAGTTAATTATCTATGTATTATAGTCATGTTGTCGTCAACGAGCATGTACAAGTTGCATATCTTAACAAATCTGTAACACACATTTTGTTTTTCTATCCGAAGAATATACACAGCTTTCGGAAGAACAATGGGCTTTTAATGAAATTCAGCATCTCTCAAAAAATAAATAAAATTTGGTTTTACGTAGAATATTCTGATCATGTAATGTTTTCTGATTTCAAAATCGCAATTTTTTCTTCTGATAGTGATCATAGAAAATATGTATATACTGATTATATATACACTGCTTAAAGTTTGCTTAATACGATATATTGGGAAATCGCTTGTTGAAACGGAAATGGTCAAAACGTCTGTTACACTTGTACATGAGGCTTGAATTTCACAACCATCCTTTATATACCCAAACCTTTGATTTAATGCAAAAATATCAACGTCTAAAATATCAGGTAACACTTTCTATCCGAAAAGAATCTAAAATAACGTTATTCATGTAATTTTCAAAGCATTTACATTCACTGGATGAAATTTCTTGTAAAATATAGTTACATTTCCAAAAAGAATGTTGGTGTGAATGTCATCTGTGAATTTGAAATTATAAAAAAAAATATAATGAAACATTTTTCAATAGATTCATTTCCTTATTGTATAAAAAGGTTAGTTGTTTTTATATATTGCAGAGCTGAAATAACATAATAATGTGCAGTAACAAAGTGACTGAGACATAGGTGGCAAAATAGTTTTGGGCGCAATGGTTCAGCGTGAACGTATATGACCGTGGATTCTTTCGGCAACTCTTTCATTGCCTGCCCAGGCGAAGCGTACTGTCACAACTCCTGAATTGCATAAAAGGATAAAACCTTGTTTTCAAAACGACGTAGATTAAAACGCTGAAAACTGAATAACATATTCAGCCAGTTTATTGATTCGACATCGTGTTACTTTGCCTATTTCCGGACACCGCAAATTGGTGTGGTAGAAAAAAATCCCAAGAATATACCAAGGACGTAAGGCTGTATTATATAACATGATTGCGGCAATAAAATACCGGTTAAAAATAAGAAATAATAGTGTCATCGTCTCATAACGGCTCACACGACCTACTAATCATCGTTATATTATTCATTGTTTGTATTTTTTTTTCATTAACATTAATGAGGCGTCTTAATTAACCGGGGTCAGATTGTAGAACAAATAAACATAAACTTGTTTGAAAATTTCCAAAACAGATTATGAATCTTATTGACATTTTATTCCGATTTTTGACAATATTTAAAGTACAGTAGGAGGTCTAGATGGCATTCGCCCGTTTGGTCACTTCCGGTTCCAAGTTTCCTTTGGTTTCAACGACTAACAGAACCGACCACCTCAGTAACCGCGATCTTGACATATTATAAAGGTACAGTTTCCTTTTGTTATCACCCTAAATTCTTATTCTAGTTAAGTTGTGATTTATACACCCCTGTTATATTGCAAGGTGTAAGCAGGGTACCAAATTGCAAATGCTAATGGTCGCCTTCACTGAACGCATGGCAGTTGTTGGCTTACATATATCTGTCATCGTCTGCTAGCTGAGAGTTATCGGTAGATTTAACGGAACAGAACAGAACAGATATTTTATTTGTGTCTCACTCTTGTACATGTTATTAACGTGTGATTTGGGGAAAAAATAGATGAAAGAAGCATAATTCATGAAAATGGTAATTATTTGGTACCTTTTTTACTTTGCCTTTTAAACCGTATTCCCAGCCAGCTGGGAATTGGGTATTCCAAATCCAGTTACAACCGAATAAACAGCCAGCTGGGAACTGGTTATTCACGAATACTTAGCGACAGTCGAATAACCAGATAGCTGGGAATTGGGAATTCAAAATATTCCTAATTTAATAATAATACATAGTGTAGATTGAATTCCCGGCTACAGCCTAATAACCAGCTAGCTGGGAATTGAGAATTCAGAACTTTTTTATGTTTAACTACAATACAAAGCGTAGGTTGAATTCCCAGCTACAGCCGAATAAACAGCCAACTGGGAATTGGTTATTCGCGAATTCCCAGCTACAGCCGAATAACCAGCCAGCTGGAAATTGGGAATTAAGGACTTTTTTTATTTAACTACAATACATAGTGTACGCTGAATTCCCAGCTACAGCCGAATAACCAGCCAGCTGGCTGTAGCTAGGAATTCAACCTACACTTTGTTTTTTACTTAAATTATAAACAACATGAATTCTCAATTCCCAGCTAGCTGGTTATTCGGCATTAACACCAATTCCCAGCTAGCAGGTTATTCGGCTGTAGCTTGGAATTCAATGTATAATTATTAAATTAGAAATATTTTGAATTTCCAATCCCCAGCTGGCTGGTTATTTGGCTGTAGCTAACCAATTCTCAGCTGGCTGTTTATTCGGCTGTGACTGGATTTTGAATACCCAATTCCCAATTGGCTGGGAATATGGTTGTAGCTGGGAATTTGCGAATAACCAATTTCCAGCTGGCTGGGAATTCGGTTGTAGCTGGATATTGAATACCAAATTCCCAATTCCCAGCTAACTTCACAGACCTCTACTTAGCGAGAATATTAGTGTATAAATTATGACTTCGTGAATATCAATTTACTTTTAAATCGTTTATGAAACGGTGATTTTTTTCTTTGCTTCGCAGTTAGCGTAAAATCTAAGGTACAACAAAAAAGGGATTGACTTGACCATTTGAGTTTACCGTCGCTTCGACAGTATTTCAGTCATAAAGCGACGTCCAGCTAATTACAGGTGGAGGAAGACCTGAAAGCACGGAGACATCCGGATAGAACCACCGACCTATCCTCACATGAAAATGCGAATGACCCTGCCTGGATTCGAACCCACGCGGTGAGGAACTGAGTGAGTGTTAAAGTCAGCGACTTTACCCTTTCGGCCACGGAGCCTCCCCCCACTCAATTGATTTAGGATAAAAACACTTTAAATATTATACAAATCTTTATACAAATCAATATATTGGAAAATGTTACATATGAAGAGAGAGGCGGTGGGGGCGAAAGAAAGAAAAAAGAAAGATGAGCAGAGTAACTGACATTGTGTGAATGTGTGAATCCCAAAATATCTGTCATGACTACTTAATGTTGGAAGGAGAGAATGTCACTCGGGTCAAGCATTCATTTAGTCCTAAGCAAACGAGGGTAGTTATATAAACTAACACACAGGTACGTGTACACATATCCATGTAAATGTCTCTGTTTCCAGGGTTTCATTTTTAAGGTAACCAATCCATCATTAAATTGTGATCATGGTCTATCAAGTGATCTTGGGAATTGTATGGTAAATGCAAGTCTTAAAAGACTTAGAGCAAAAGAGCCTATAACTCCGATTCAATGGATACTTGCATCTGTACTAAAAAAATCTTTGAAAACATTTGAATGACCATGATTACAATTTAATGATGGATGATTTATCTGATACTCTCGTCTTTGACTGACGACTTGCACCGGGATAATAAAATTAAAATTGAGTGAGAGAAAGAAAATACCACTGACCGTAGAGAAATTGCAGTGTCACCATGTAACCCCGGGCTCTGTTATTCTGGAAACTATCTGGGAACGGGGTGATAGCAAATGATTTATTTATGCGGAAAATTTGGGAACAAAACCTTTGTATGAACTGACCCATTAGATTTCTGTCTGTCCGTTTGTTTACAAAAGATGCGCAGGCTGGATTACCATCAACGATACTAGGCGATAAGTTTAGGTTAGGTAGAATCCTTAACCGACGAAAATTTCAAGTACACGACTAACTCATTATTGTCCACACAACTAGCAGTATTTACAAAATAAAATGAAATATTTGGGTAAGTTTATTAGAGAAACAAGAATGGTGTAATTTACCCCCAAAGTAATAAAGTATTAATCACGTAGCGCTAAGTATTGTTGATAAAATTCAAAAGGTCAATTAATCTAGGTTAGATTTGTTAGTTTTAACAAAATATCTGTCAAAATATTTACAAAATAAACAAAACGATATCAATATACTGCAAATATACAAATGACAAAAGGGTCTGATTGCAAGTTCTCATTACCTAGATGAAGGCCATTCCCAAACAATATAAGTTTACGTCGTATTGAATATAATAACATTTTAATATGTTTAACATGTTGAAGAAAATTAATCAAAGTAACTAATATGAGACAATTACTTCAAAATAACTTACATTTCCTCTCTCTCTCTCTCTCTATATATATATATATAAGAGAGAGAGAGAGAGAGAGAGAGAGAGAGAGAGAGAGAAATGTATTAATGTTAAGTCGGAATAAAGAAGAAAAATGAAAAATAATTAAATATGTTGGTGATCGTTATGTGAAATATAGTTATAACTTAAAAAATGATAAAAATATAACTAACGAACGTATTTCGAGTAGAAAAAAACGTTTAGTTTCATCTATGAATGACTGTACACTTAAGAAGAGAAATTTGTTTTCTTTAACAGACAAAGATTCAATACCATAAATCAGTTTTTGAATACTGATAGGATGAAAAAATTAGCATTTTTCAAATCTCATCTTTGTATGTCCAACCTTTACATTTGATTGTATGAATACCTTTCCCTCATAGAGGACACCATGAAAAGACCTATGCGAACAGCATAAAACCAGATCAGCCTGCGAGTAACTCGCAGGCTGATCAGGTTTTATGCTGTTCGCTGCTCCTCAGTGGTCTGGTAATGAGGATTTTACGATTACATTTGGTAAGGTTTAACTGTGGTTTTCTGCAGATCAGGCTTTATGTGGTACCTATTGAGTGCGTCAAAATGAGTCTATATGAGGGAAAGGGTTAAGAAACTTTACCTACCAAGTCATTTCCGTACAATAAATGCATGCATGGTTCATTAATACTGTACTTAATATTCATTAACCCGGAAATTTCTCTTAAGCCAAAGTGTTCGGATCATCAAGGCATCAATATACATAAAAAACACTTTGCATTGATATATGCGTATGGGATTATTACATCTTGATATTATATATAAAAGGATTTTATTCAACTGTGACCAACTAAGCTAAGTCGATTGAAAGCATTTATAGGCTGCTACGAGAAACTGGTTAATACCATAAAAAGCTAATAACGTTAGTAATAAGTACATTTTGAAAGTATTGATTATCGATCCAGTATATTCGTAGCATGACGTTGTATGGGCTTGTTCAAGACGATATTCGCCATTGCCTGGATATCGCTGAGATAGGTCAACATGAAATATTTATCATACAGTGGCGCTAAATACAGTGGCGCTAAATGTAAGTGTAATTGCTGGAAACGCATAGGGCTCCCGAACGAGTTACTCTACCGTGGCGAATTGCTGAGATGAAAGGTTGAAACTTTCAATATCTATTTTCTTTGTGGTCTTTGAATGATGTTAGTAAAAACATCATTCAAGATGGCGCCTGACGTACACAACATCTATCTTCCATTAAAATAAATATCATTCAGCTAGATTTTACAGATAATCCATGTACTAATCTGATACATGAATACTAAATTTATAACGAAAAAAAAATAAATAAACGGCTAAGAAAATAAATATATGTTGTTTTTTTCCCACATTTAAAAAGCAAAAAATATATATATTCCGAATCTCAAAGTCATGTTTTTTTGGTTTTTTGGGGGGTTTTTTTTGTTTTTTTTTAAATAAAGCCTTTAAGAATTTCTTTTTCTGCCTCGAATCTTATTTATTTATCTTTTTTTTTTTTTTTGCAAAATCTGGTTGCATAGAAAT
The DNA here is from genome assembly GCA_021229015.1 of Solen grandis. Taxonomy (NCBI): domain Eukaryota; kingdom Metazoa; phylum Mollusca; class Bivalvia; order Adapedonta; family Solenidae; genus Solen; species Solen grandis. Next base: position 56,010,294 of record CM037783.1, read on the forward strand.
CAACGGAGAACTATATCCCAACGTATTGCTACTTTTTTTCTCAGCAAAAAAAAAAAAAAAAAAAAAAAAAGAAAAGAAACGGGGATTCGAACCCACAGCGTTGAGGAGCTAAGTAAGAGTAGATCAGTGACTAATTACTTGGTAAAGGATGCCCCCAGATGACATTCGCGAAATACTTGTCCAATCCTTGAGTCGTCGAGAGAGACAACACATTAAGGAACTTGTTTTCAAAACGATGAAAAACAAATAAGTTCGAACTACCTGGGTTAAGCGACATGTATATGGTGAACTTACAGTTATATTAGGGGGATAAGACTGATGCATTTACTTTTAGGAAAACGTTCAAATAAATTCCCTAGGCCTTTTATTACGATAATGGCCAACAATCACTGAATCACTGCATATTCGATAAAGAGGTTCTCTCTCACTCTCATTCTCTCTCTGAATATGCATGCATACATATATTTTCAACCTGATAAGGTTTTTAAACAGGAAAAAAATAAAACGGGTTGATTGAATTATATTTTAATCAAGGAATATTTGGCGTTGAAGGGTTTATTTCTTTTTTGATAACAAAGCTGAAAAAACACACTGTGCACATTGATATTCTTAAACATTTTAGGAATTAGGATCCGTTGTGTTCCATACCTTCTGTGTATATAGTATTATCTTTTAAGAAAAAAATACCGATGTCACTGACTTATATAAGAGAAAATTATTTGAACGAGAGAGAGAGAGAGAGAGAGAGAGAGAGATGTCAAATTATTTACCTAACAGCGATGCACGACTCGAAAAAATGTTACATGTACTTACATATTTGTATTTGTATTCCATTCGTATTGGATCCATTTAAGTGTCCCCTGAACACGCGTGCGAACGGCGTATTGCCAATAATAAAAATGTTTTTACTCATTTCAGTTAGCGCCGTCTGTCCAAGGGAGGAACGTGTATGACAATAAGATATTTATCTATTTATATATTTATGTAAATCGTCTCACGACGATTTTCCTCCGTTAAATATCTATTCACATGCTGTATCTGATCTTGACATTTACTTTTCAACATGCAATCTACAGATTAACGCATGGTGGCCGCTTTAAAATACAGCAAAATTACGATAAGGGGTAGTATAATGGGGCAATCGAAAGGACATAAGTGTTTATTTAAGACCATGTGATTCGTGTATCACATGTATTGTATTGTACATCCTGCATGCAAGATTCATGAGTAAATGCATGTGAAGTACAATCAATGTTTGCAAATGTGCATCTGAAAGTGGTTCAGCTAATAACACACTCGTTTTGATCGCACCCATATAAGAAACAGAAAAAGAAAAAAGAGCATTATATATCTAGACGAGCGCTCAGGCGTTTAGTCAATACATTCAGGACTCATTAGTTTCGACAGAGAAAAGTAAATCATATGTCATAAGAGTTTATAAATATGAGTAAATCTACATGATCAGTGTCTTTTTATTATGATATGGTATGATACACGTGATAAATCAAGAACTGATAAGTGTTCTATATATGCATAATTATGTACTAAGTTTGTCACGTTGATATTGATTTTAACACAGATCGCCAAAGAACGGTGATAATTATACATGTATATTATTTTTATAAATATTTCGCATCGACCTTCCTTATGTATGTCTATCAATTAACGTTTGGAGTAGTAGCACAGTAGTAGTTGAAACAGTAGTCATCATGCGTTCGTGTTTATTTTATTTTAGCAGTGACATGGGTATATATAATCTGAGCACTCCCGAGAACGTCCGCTCGTAGCCGGGGTTCGATCTTGGTCGCTACATAGTATATATTCCCTCACCTTGTATATTTCTAAATGCTTTGGGGGCAAATGTGATTGTATAACTATATTTGTCCTTCCGTTCGTTTGTCTGACTGGTTTTCAGTCTATTCGAAGATTTGCGTGTTTGTCTTCTGTGAAACCGTGCACTGGCATCTAAAACACTTACCCTTAAAGCAGCTCGTTCACTTTGACAAAGTATTTGATTTAAAACTATGTGTGTATTACCTCTGTTTATACCTTTTTACAGACCCATGATCACCAAATTCAACATAATAATGGGTTGATTTTCATCAAGGCTATATCGATGGGACGGTATAAAACCTCTATTTATAATTTTACATGACTGGTTACATTCACTCTTCGCGCATGCTCTAACCTCACATGCTGATGACTTACGAATTCGCTACCCGGGATTGGTGAAGACACCATGTTGCGGAATGTGTTATGTGGTACAGCAAACAATTGCTTCGGGATACCAAATTCTATTTTTAGCTGAAATTCCCTTGTTCGTTTGCGAAAAGATAGCTTTTTCCTCTGCAATGTGACCTTCGCCTCCCGAAGTTTATTTGTCAGGAAATCTTCACCAACATTAACGAGGTAGAGTAGAAACAAATGTATTTTTATCAACTGTGATCGAGCTGCTTTAATTAACGAATTTAACATGATCATCAAACGTGTTCTATCTTTTGAAAGATTATCAGGACTTGATAAGATCAATTTATAACTCCGAAGCGTTGATGAGCATTACTAGTCCTCCTGACGATAAATCGGATCGATAACAATTCATGAGATGAATGTAAAAACGACAAATAAAGAGGGCTCTATTCTATTGCTTTATTATTCCTGTGATACTTAAAATATATTGGAATTATTTGTCCCAATCATAAATCTCGTTCATTTTCATTCATCTTTTCTACACGGGTTCCTCTGTATACTCGGGTTTTCCTCCACCTGTAATTAGCTGGACGTCGCTATATGATTGAAATACTATCGCAGCGACGGTAAACCCCCAATACAACGAAATTATTTCGTGAAACAGGCTATTCAGAGATCACTTCTTAAACTAATAGCAAAAGTGATACAACATATATCACTATAAAACTCTTTTGAGATGTAACAAAGACATTTCTCAAGTTTTATCTCAATACTACGAAATAGATCCTACGACAATGATTTTGATGGATGATATGCAATCTGCAATCACGAATTTATCATAGCACACAATTTCAGTTAATCTATTACTGTATTGCCTGTCAGCCTATTTTTTAGCACTATGACACTGTCACACGCTGGATTCCTGACAAGTAATACAATTGCAGTTCATGATTTCTTAGAGCTCGCGCAATTAAATGATTCAAATGATATATCTCACTCCTAAAACGGTGAATGTAAAGACGGGTTATTTACAGGTCTTTACATTTCCTACCAATGAATGCCAATTTTATGAAAATTTTGGAAATTTTACAATTTATACCCCAGCTTAGACGAAATCCTGTATCCGAGCCTGGTGTATGGTTTAATAAAATGGCAACGGATGGTTATTGATGGCAATTATCATTATATTCCTGTGCTTTCTGTATTAGTCCGACTGTAATACATATACGGTGTATACGGTCCCGATGGCTGAGTGGTTAGAGTATCTGCCCGTAATCTGGAGGTCGTGAGTTCGGTCTCCGGTCGCAACAAATGTTACAGGTATGCAAAGGCGCGCTCAACTCCAGAGTGCAAAACACTGACATTACAGTCTTTATATATGTAACAGGGCAGTGAAACGATGCTATTTGGCTTAATTTTGAAAAGAAATTGTTTGATTAATATAGAGCGGTGTAGGGTAACTCTGGATATCGGCTATTCTCGGATACTGCTGCATTTCACCCCATACTTGTATTAATATTCATAAATTAAGTGCATGCTCATATAGATTAATCCTCCTTTTCAGTCTTTTGATACTAACAAGTCGTGTACATTTAAACCCTGGGGAGAAATAAATCTGTTTGAAAGGTATGTATGCTAAACTACGTCAAGTTAGTCAAGTTAGAGAGATTAGTGTTTTCTATCACTAGTAAATGTGTCGATATCTTTGTGCAGAACAGATAGAAATTGTGACAAAATAGTGTTGCAATTTGTCATGTGCTTTTCAAAACTTAGGGAGGCTGTGTTACTGATATACAAAGATATCCGAAAGACCCGATAGAAAATTACAATTATCAATTAATATTTACGATGGAGGAATCTTTATGATAAATATCACAGTACGTGATCATGATGACCCCCCCCCCCCATCCCCTCTCTCTCTCTCTCTGTATGTATGTATAGATAGAGAGAGTAAAAGAAGGTGTGGGGGTCTATACATATTGAATATATATAAACGTTACTAAACTAGCTAAATATCAAACGAAAATTAATAATTAAAATAATGCAAAATAGTTGAATTGCTGAATTTTAGATATTTTTATTTATATTCATAGGAACATATTGTTGTAAATCCAATTGATATACCAACCATCTTAATCCAACACCTTTTATTTAAGTTGTTTTATTATCATTGTATTATTTTAATAATTTAGAACAAGTCGTCACCTCAAGGTCAAGACATTCGACGAAACAAATTTGCCATTTTCTATGCTTGTATTGCTGGTTTTATAATCCGTACACTGCCTCGTTTGCGAACAGTTCATTGAATGTTTAGTACTTTCACAGGTATCCTAGAATACCCTTACTTAAATGGAACTAGTTCCCGGCATTTTACGAAAATATGAAAAGCAACTGTTATAATCAACGCAAAAAACCAATTTGAGAAGGGTACCAGCATACTTATACCTTCACAAAGCTTTAGGTAGCCGGAAATACCCGCAACTGCTCTACAGTTTTAAGAGGAACAAATGACAAACGTAACAATGTTTCGCTTTTTGTTTCTCGATATTTTCGTTAATTTTTAGTTTGCATTGTAAAATTAGAGAGACACAGAAAAAAATGTGGTCATCAGGTCAAAATTTTGAATAAAGGTCAACTTGTGTTCTCTAAATTATTCCATTTTCATAAAATAAATAATAAAGCACCACATTAAATGCTATTATTTCACATATATTCATTTAAAATTTTCAACATATACGATATTTTCTAAATAGTTCAATACCCTTTATATATTGACGTTCGTGTTACGTTGATACGTTGTACTGTCATATTTGACAATTATACAACGGTGTGCTTAGAGAAGGTCGAAGAAAAATGAGAAATTATAGGAAAGACGAGAGAGTGGTGAAGGTTATTTGTGACTGATAGTAAAGAACAGAAAAAAATGAGAGTTTTCCCAGCTGCTTTAGAACTGTTAGGACAACACCAATTCATCTTCCGTGGCGGTACCAAGGTGGGATTCACCGCTGGCACAGCTCGAACCCGTCACTCTACACTCCTATCAGCTGGGGTGAGCCATTAGGTAGAAAGGACACTGAAGAGTGGACCTCAGCAACAGATGCTGGTAGTCTGACGATGCTTCGTCACAGGTATAAATACAATATCTGACAACTGCGTCAGGGAGTCGGCTCAGTGGTTAGAGCATTGGACTTGCACTCCGGCGGACCAGTTCGATCCTGGGCCGGGTCGAGTTTGTTAAATTGGTGGCAGTGGTGGGATAACGTCAACTGCCAGACCGAGTTGCCTTACCCATATGTTTCCCAGGCCAAGTCTCGGGTCGAGACCTCTCGGAGAGAAAAGTAATGTGACGATGCGTCGTCACCTGTATAAATACAATCTCTGACCTGGGCCGGGTCGAGTTTGTTACAGTAGTGTAATTAGTGTTGATTAAACAATCATAAACAACAACAAAATAAAATGTATAAAATACCCGATATTTCAAATCCAATTACCAGTTAGGAAAATCCCCGTTCACTATTCCATTTCACATAACGAAGACAAAGACGAAACTTTTGACAGTGTCCGACTCAGAAACCCGACTATCCAAATAAATAAAATTAGAGTACTATATACACACAACTATAGCCTTAGGTCAACATAAAATTTATCTTCCATCTTCCTTAGGTGCAGCATTAGGTTTATTATTCGCTAGATTCTCATTCAAATTTAAATATCTTTAGTTTTACTCTTTAACTCATATAGATGGGTTTTGGTGCAACTGCAAACAGAGAAGTACGGTATTTTAAGAAGCCACTTTTCACACACTCAGTTGCAAATGAAAATGTGGGAGTTTTCTTTCCGTTAAATTAAGTAGTTCCTTCATAATTATATCATGGGTATGTGCCATTGTGCATTTCTAGTATTTTTTAATAGAATGGGATTGCTTACAACCCCTGAAAAAGTAGAGACCAAGACAGAATGCAATTTGCACTGAGTTCACATTTCCTTTCACAACTGAGTACAACTTATATTTGAATGACACATGTTGACCTCGACTTAGGAGCCATCTTTGTTTGTTTTTATTTATTGATATATTTATTGATTCATTGATGCCACATTTATCTGTTTATTACTATATTGTGTTCTTATGGGCAGTTCTATGACATCAAAAAAAAAAAATGAACCCAATGGTATGCTAAGCAGGAAAGATGAATATGCTCACATATGATAGATGGTGTTATCGATCACTTTTCATTGAGTGAATTTTTCATTTAGCTAGAACTAGTGACTTTAATGGATATGGGAAACGTTATGGTTGAATGACTTCGTGAATAATTAAAATATCTTCCACATTTTTCTCTTGAGTTCAATTGTCAGAACCGAGAGAAGATTAAACGCGCGATGTAAAACCTCTTAAAGGTACACGATATGATGACATTATATCGATTATAGTCCACGATGATGATTCTATATCGATTATAGTCCACGATGATGATTCTATATCGATTTAAATACATATTTTATAATACGTATACAACCTATTAATATGCACGGTGATGGAACTGTATCATTTAAGCTGCACGATGTTGATACTATACCAATTAAAGTATACGATGTTGACATTATACCAAATAAAGTACACGATGTTGATAGTATGCCAATTTAAGTGCACGATGTTGACATTATGCCAGTTAAAGTACACGAGATTGATATTATACCAATTTAAATACACGATGTTGACACAATGCCAATCAATTAATGTGCACGATGATGGTACTGTATCATTTAAGCTGCACGATGTTGATACTATATCAATTAAAGTACACGATGTTGACATTATACCAATTAAAGTACACGATGTTGACATTATACCAAATAAAGTACACGATGTTGATAGTATGCCAATTTAAGTGCACGATGTTGACATTATGCCAGTTAAAGTACACGAGATTGATATTATACCAATTTAAGTACACGATGTTGACATTGTGCCAATTAAAGTACACGATGTTGACATTATGCCAATTAAAGTACACGATGTTGACATTATACCAAATAAAGTACACGATGTTGACATTATACTAATTAAAGTACACGATGTTGACATTATACCAAATAAAGTACACGATGTTGACATTTTACCAATCAAAGTACGCGATGTTGACATTATACCAATTTAAGTGCACGATGTTGACATTTTACCAATTAAAGTACATGATATTGATATTATACCAATTTAAATACACGATGTTGACACAGTGCCAATCAATTATTGTGCATGATGATGGTACTGTATCATTTAAGCTGCACGATGTTGATACTATATCAATTAAAGTTCACGATGTTGACATTATACCAAATAAAGTAAACGATGTTGACATTTTACCAATCAAAGTACGCGATGTTGACATTATACCAATTTAAGTGCACGATGTTGACATTTTACCAATTAAAGTACATGATATTGATATTATACCAATTTAAATACACGATGGTGACACAATGCCAATCAATTATTGTGCACGATGATGACACCCTATCAACTAAAGTATACGATGGAAAATTAAAATTAAATACGGTTAAAAAAAAAATTAAGGTTTTTTAAGTGTGTGTGTGTGTGTGTGTGTGTGTTTCTAATGAATATCAGGATATAAATGTATTAGTAATGGATATTTGCCGATTTATTTTTATGTCCATTATTTGTTTAGGTACAATAACTTACTCACTTGCTAATGTAAAATGTATTCATAAATGTATAAAATGGAAAAAAGGCTGTGCAATTCACCTGCACACAACAACAACAATTACAACACAACCATGGGTGCAGAAAAATAAACGGTAACGCTATCTATTAATATAATGTCATATAAAGAAAAATTCCTGATGAATCATAAAGATGGCTAACGAAAATAAGTTTTCAAAAATACACTTACCTTATATTTGTGTTTATTTACTCCTACCGTAATTCACTATAATTATCCAATGTGTAGTGTTTGTTTGAGGTTGAATGTAACTTTCTGATTAATGATTGTACTGGTATAAAAGATCTCTGTGCGACTTCCGGCTTCTTTCTGTCAAGTAACTGCCTCTGGCATCTCGTTAAAAATGAAATGACTTCCCTGACGCACAGTATACTACAGATACAAAATACATGCGGGGGAGTCGGTTTTTTTTTTATTTTATTTTATCATTTATTTATTTATTTATTATTATTTTTTGTCTCTCTTCCTTCTTCCATTTTTTTCTATGTTTTCTGATTCTGTATGCAAAATAGAGAATCTGCGTGTCTAAACAATCGGAATCTTTTTCCAGAAGGTTTCCTTGTTTGTGTCTACTTATTGCCTTTATATCAGGAACCTATCTCTGTTAATTTGTGACTTCTCTGTCAGTGTGATCTCTCTCTCTCTCTCTCTCTCTCCCTCTCTCTCTTAAGTACATCTGCACATCTCTCTTTCTCTCTCTCTCTCTCTTTTAAGTATATCTCATTTTTTTTTCCTTAATATTAACATGAAAAAGAGAGGGAAAAAAGGAATTAATGTAACAGCTGGGACGGCCTGGTCTGTAGGAATCTTTATGACTGTAGAAATCCGCTACGTGGGTTAATCCCTTATCGAAAACCTATAGCACAGGTCGCCGAAAAAAAATATAATATATAGCAGGCTGTTATGAATTTATGAATGTCGTTACTAATGCAGACGAACCGACAGAAAACTGTTTTGATGGATGATTTGTAAATCCTTTATATATATTCATTTATCCGTTTTTAGCATTTGGTGAAAATGGTTTATCTCTTGTGAAGGAATATGCGTGTACAATAACGTTTATTTGCCAAATGACAAATAATTTGTTATATTAAGAAATAATATTATCATTTGAAAACATTTTTATATTTCCGAGGAGGAAACTTTGAAAACGCTTTAAAGATAGATGGGGTGGGGAATATGAAATGGGCGAGCTTGAAAATGCTACACCGGTATAGTCATGCATGCACGATGATGACATCCGAACTTGAAAGACCCTCCCTGAGGGCGATGAATTATATACGGCATCTATGTATAGATATTTATCCGTAGGCCACCCAGTATAATTGCTCAAAAAGTCACCTCATAGTCCTCTACCATAATTGCTAAAATAAAGAAATCAGCTTTAAAAGGCACAAATGGTCAACGATAATTTCTAAAATAAATTTGATTTTTTAAAAGGAGAGCAATTTCGGGTATTCCCGAATACCTAAAGCTTAGTGAAGATATACGTTCATGTGTTTAAAGAAAATGAGATTGTTTTTAGTTCAATACTATGCTGGTACCCTTCTTAAGTTGGTTTATATGATGATTGTTACTATTAGCAAAGGGCAATAACTCCGGACAAAGATTAAGCCTGAAAAATAACAACAAAGGGCAATAACTCAAAATATAATAAAAGGTTGAATTATCATTCTTAGGAACTGCACTCTTCCTCAATGAGATTTTTCCATCTATGAAGTTTCAAGTTGAGTTGATATTTCAAATACTTTTTGACTTATGCTTCGGACAAAAATTAAGCCTTAAAAAATAATAACAAAAGGCAATTACTCAAATATAATAAAGGGAAGAGTTATCATTCTTGTGCACTGCACTCCTCTAAAATGTGATCTATCCAACTATGAAGTTTCAAGCTGATATCTCAAATACTTTTTGACTTGTGCTCCGGAAAAATTAAGCCTAGAAAATATCAAAGGGAAATAACTAAAAAATTATGAAAGGTAGAGTTATCATTCTTGTGCACTGCACTCATCCTCAATGATATCTATCCACCTATAAAGTATTAAGTTGATATATCAAATACTTATTGATATATGCTCTGAACAAAAATTAAGCATGAAAAATAACAAAGGGCAATTAACTCAAAAATTATGAGATCTATCTACCTATCAAGTATCAAGTTGATATCTCGAATACTTTTTGAGCTATGCCCTGGGACAAAAATGTCAGACGGAAGGACTGACGGACGGAGACTATTTAATTATCCTCCGCCACCTTTCGGCGGGGATTAATATTGATTGTTACTATATAAAGATAAACTTAAACATGATAACAGATTATGTACAGGCAACCGCCGCATTCAAAATGGCAAAGTTGTTACGTCGAATGTTTTGGAAATTTATAACACAAAAATAAATAAATAAAAACAAAAACAATTTAATAGAATTTTCAAGACATTGGATTAAGAGAGGAATAATCATAATTGCATGTACTTTTATATTTGTCATATTTAGTTTCTTCCTATTACATGTTTCAAAATAAGAGTTTATGCATATATTTTCTTCATTCTCTCTCTCTCTCTCTCTCTGTCCGTCTGTTAAATTTTGTCAGTATAATTAACTTTTGCTAAAGATATGTCTTATTTGCACAGGTATCCGGTAGAACCGACATATGTATTTTTCAGTATATCATGCAGTGGTACCACAGCCATCTCACCTTTTAAAAAGCATTTGACAAATTTCATTTACATTTTGTCGCAATATCTATAGATCTATTCTGCACAAAGACATGTACTCATGTTAGAAAATCACCACACCATGTAACAGGGCGTAGTCTAATATGAAAATTATATACCTTTTAAATTTAAATGTACCTGGTTTGTAAATATCAAAGGATGGAAAGGGATTTTCAAGGTATATGAGCATCAGTTCACTGTCACTAGAACCGCAGAATTTAAAATTTCATTGTAATCTTAATTATCAAAAATATATATTTAGGATTTTTCTCCGGTACAACGCGTTTTTGACTTCGTGAACTGTTGTAGCGCGATTCCTCATGCAAGGGGATGTTTCTTGTCCCTTGTATGTCTTTATTCATCCCTTCCACACACACAAAAAACTGCGGCAGTTTTTCGGTCAAATCGACGTACCGGATACTTTTGCCAGTGATGAGCATGCAATTTTTACAATGCAGCAGTATCCGAAAATAGCCGATATCCGGAAATACCCGACACCGCTCTAAAGCAGAATACACCATCTGACTTTGCAGAGTACCGCAATCGTACCGCAGTCGTACCGCAATCGTACCGCAGTCGTACCGCAATCGTACCGCAGTTATTTGGTATACTTATCAGTGATTAACTTTTTTACACTAAGTTTAATATCATACACTTTTACTTATCTAGAATCTTCAAAGTGCCATATTTTCTGAAATTACGATTAACTTTTCAAAGTATTTTAATTGCTATAATCTCAGTCGTTAATACAGTCCAATCCTGGTTTCTCCATAACACATCAAAATACTAAGAATTATTTGAATTATTTTGCTGATACCAAACTCCTTAATAAATTCCATCTTTCCTTTTATTTAAATGTGTCTTTACAAAAACATTGCCTGATTCGAAATCATTGTTGACCAGTGCCACTAGATTCGTAAGACTTCTTTCTCGTCGACAAAACATACTAGATATTCCAATAAAAGGTTAAAATGTCGAAGGTAAAAAGTACAATTTGATAATGAGAAAATAGATCTAATTAAAGGATAACCAAGACAAAAACATAGATTGAGTTTGTCTTTTGGAGAAAAAAAGTAAAATAAAAAATTGGGAAAACTCCATGCAAAATTAGTTACACTTGGAATTTGATAAAGATTCAAAATACAAGACCACTGGAATTGTAAATAACTACCACTGATGTTGTTTATGTAATCTAAAAGGTCAAACTTGATAAAGAGACCAACTCTCAATTAAGACCAATACGACCGGGTCGCAATGATGGTCTTATCAATGAGGGTTTACTGAATACATATTGTAAAATCTATCTCACCAGGCGCGGATTTACCGGGGCGAGGGGGCCTTGCCCACACCCCATCACCCACCCTTGGAATACATTTTTTCTAGGTAATAAAATCCATTGATTACATAATGCTTGTGTCATCTACAAGAAATCCCCATCGTGAGCCCTCCATACATAACCAGCCACATAACCACCTAACCAGCTAGACTCCTGGAATGTGTAGGTAATTCGAAGCGGCAGTCGTCCATGCATGACTGTGTGATAAGCATGTGTTTATGGTACTGCGTAAGCAAAGTCAATGACACGATCACTGATTGAGCGACATTTACATGTCGTCTGCCGAGCGATCTAACAAATAAAGAATAATCGGCAATTAACAAAATTTGTATCAGTTTCAACTATAACCTATTCTAGTCTGATGCAGTTTAAAAGATGGGGAAAAATAGAAACATAGAATTAGCTGCTAAAAACAACAACTAAGCTGGACATTAAACTGCAATTGGCATCGAAATATTTTCACCAGAGCCCAAAGGAATAAATGGAAAAAAAAGACAATATCTACTCAAAGAAATTTTTAATTCACTTTTCTCTACATATTAATTAATTAACAGCCAGGTTGAACTTTCAGGTAAGAAAAAATGCCGATTTCGTTTATGAAAAAGTTAAAAAGGTAATGCTTTTTTCTTTTCTCTTATTTTATTGACTTTAAGCAAAATTTCTTAGTAGTCTGCAAAGTAGATGCATATCTATCGCTAGGGTATAAAATCAAACTTAATCAGAAATGGGTTGTGTTTCCAAGTAACATCAGCTTTATTATGTTTACATTACTTTTTAAGTATTATTTTTATGAAACAAATTCTTCTTGACTAACTCCTCTAAATATTTTTCCTGAAAGGAATAAATACAAACGGTGGGCCGATTCATCATCATGTTCACTTTTTTATATTTACTAATACAATAATCTATGTGTATTTTGAATCAAGTTATACAAAAAAAAATTAATAAGAAATGAAAGAATTTGAAATTATCAATCTGCCATTTTTGGGACAATGTACGAGTATATGTAGATTATGATCACTAAATTTAAATCAAACAGGTAATCAGTCATTGAGCAATGTTACTGATAATTCCCGATGTGTTCACGGTGTTTTATCGGAAAAAGCAGGCCGGGGAAACACCTGCGGAGCTCCGGGGAAGCATTCACGGAGCTTCTTCCTCCGAGGAATCACCTAGGCATCGGTGATGTCTCGTCGAAATATTAGGGGGCATTCGGGAATATCCAAAGGTTCGGCGACCTTTTTATGACACATTCTAGATCTTGTGGTTGAATCTAAGAATATTCGCAAAAGCTTTGGCAAGCTCACTCTGAAATATTTTGCTGTTTTGGTCAATTTTAGACCGAGGCGGTCAAAAAGGCCATGAAACATGGCTGAGAGCATCCTCATAACCCCTTCCCCCTCCAAGTTTTCCCTAGACGTTTTCTCTTAATTCCACCATCAAGTTCTCATAATCTCCACAATCTTCCCCGAGGCACCTAGGATTGTTTGCAAGAGAAAGTCCCCTGGAGCTTTCCCGAATACCGGGAGCCATCCATCCGTAATTTGTGTATTTCCACATTGCCGGGACCAAGGCATAAGGTCCATGGCCTTCAAGTTTCAAAAATATATATCGGATTTAAAACACACACACACACACACACACACACACACACACTTTGACTTCCATGAGATTGCATCTCCATCACACTAACTACATTTTTTCTTTCCAGAAGAGCATGCACCCGGACCCGTAGCACTCACATTACAGTCAACTTTTGACTTTTGAATCCCCCCCCCCCCCCCCCCCCCCCCCCCCCTGCAACTGTCTGATCAAAAAAAGGCATAATTCATATGATGTTGAAAATGTATGAGAAATACACACGTTAAATCAATATTAAATCCTTCGCAGTCCGTTCATTCATGTTTTTTTGTTTGTTGTTATAATCGCGATGTACCATGTACTGTTATTTAGAAAATAAATGCAGGTATATGTTGTACTGATCTTAGTACAGACTTAGGTAAAGCTTAAAGTAAAGCACAATATTGCTTAAATTTTTGACTTATATAGTCAGAAGAAAAGTCATTCAATTCTATAAGTCCAATCAAATAAGATATTTTAGGGTCCGGCTGTGATTTTTCTACAAAGATTGAACCAAGTAAATTGATGATGCAACCAATCATATTGTGTGAAATCGTATCAGTTGTAAATCCTTTATTTACATCTCATATATGTACAAAACGTGGCTTAGAACATTATAAAACATAGCTAAATCGATAGTGGTATGGAGGTCGTGAGGATAAGTGAGCTGCAATAATAAGTCCTTGTCAACCAAATTACCCTTAAACAATGTAGAAGGTGATTGCAATGTAAGGTGGTTTCGACATTATCTGGGCTATATATAGCGACGTCCAGAGCATCAATCGTAACTACTCGGCCATATCCGTCGGTGCGTCGGTCGTTCCGAATGCTAGAGCATTAGTGGTAGAGGAGGAGGTTTCACACAGATCTGATTGATGCGGGGGTGACGGGTGATAGTTGATTGCATCAGACACAAAATGACACCCAGCTAGGAACAGCGACCTGTGGAAAGCCAGCTGCACGGATTCATATCGTGTGAAAAATCCGAAATACACTGACAGGGGTTCGAACCCACAGCAGTAGGAGGTTGAGTGATTATAAGTCAATGACCAAAGCTGCTCGACCACGAAGGCCCGATGTAAGAGGAACACTTAAAAAGAGGCTATATACCTATTGGCCTTTTTTTTTTGTTGTTGCTTGCTTGCTTTGTTTCAACATCCCATTAACATTTTTTTAGCCATTTCGGGATAAAGTTGACATGAGAAATCTTGAATTCTAACTCACTGCAATATCTCACCGTAGACAAGAGACCACCTTTTCAACATTATTACAACCCCTCCACAAATAAATCAGATGTTTTACTCTTTATCCTGTTAGTTTTCATTTTATTGCTTCTGTGACGATGCGTCGTCACAGGTATTAATGCTATTTCTGACAACTGCGTTATGGGGTCAACTCTTTGGCTCAGTGGTTAGAGCATTGGACTTGCACAACGGCGGACCGGGCTCGATCCTGGGCCGGGTCGAGTTTGTTACAATGGTGGTAGCGGTGGGATAATGCCAACTGCCAGGCTGGAGTTGCCCTACCAACATGTTTCCCAAGTCTCGGGTCAAGACTTCTCGGAGGGGAAAGTAATGTGACGATGCTTCATCACAGGTATAAATCCAATCTCTGACAACTGCGTCAGGGAGTCGGCTCAGTGGTCAGGCCCAATGGTTAGAGCATTGGACTCGCACGGCGGCGGACCGGGTTCGATTCTGGGCCGAGTCGAGTTTGTTACACTTTCCTTTCCAATGTAAAAATAGGGACTGTGACATCACTACCTTGCTCTTTATGCATTGCTGTTCTTTGTACTAATGGTTATAGAAATGTTTTTCCTAGCCCTAAACAATTACTATTTTAAGCATATTGCCAGTTTGTTATCTGGATACAAATACATGTAGTCATTTTGTGACACGATACCATCTTTTGTTCTTAGAAATAAGAAACTCATGCATCAGCTGGTCGCCACTGTAACGCTTTTCTGATTAATATAACCTAACCGCTATCATATATGGCTATATACATTCAGAGACTCTGAGTGAAAAAAAAATCGAAAGCACAGTCAGGTGGTTACTATGGAAGGGAAACCAGGTCAAAATTCTATTCCGGATGTTACTTATTCTATTATTGTAATATCAAATGCAATCATTTTCTAGCTATTGAGTTTGTCATTCTATGTGTAAAAGCCTTCATTTCTATGTGCAAAAAACACTAAAACATCTTTCTGCCACGATTGTTCCTCTCTCTCTCTCTCTCTCTCTTTGAATTGTTACATACTGTATATGTTTATAGGACACTTTTTAGAGCCTGGTGGTGATATTCGGGATGTTGACAAACAAGATCAATTAATTCATTTTCTAAATCCTTTGCAAACTCGGAAGCTTACCTTCATCTTGTCTATACTCCGTCCCTGTTCGTGAAAACGGCTCATTCAGACACGGGAGGCGGAGGCATGGATTGCTCTCATTAGGAACATCTGCCTATTTCTTTAAAATCTAACGGACTAGGCCGGGGATTGCCGAGTTAAACCGTTTTTAAATGCTCTCAACAGATTATTACAGGCGACGGACACGGAGACATGGAATACTGTGTGTTGTATAAAAGCACTTGTCTACGGCATGATTAGATGCAGCAGAGTATTTGCCTCATGAAGAAAAAGACCCCCTAAACAACAACAACAACAACTGCATATTATACAGATATGTCGTGATTATTCACGATTTAACTAGGTTTCTCATCATTTCATATATACTATTTAAATGGTTTGAAGCTATAGGAACCATGATAATGCTTGGAGCAATTACGCCTATAGACATGTTGCATGAAACCAGTCACATTATCCTGACACCGGGACAATCATGCCTTAATCCTTTCCCTCATATAGACTCATTTTGACGCACTCAGTAGGTACCACATAAAGCCTGATCTGTAGAAAACCACAGTTAAACCTTACCAAATTTAATTACAAAATCCTCATTTCCAGACCACTGAGGAGCAACGAACAGCATAAAACCTGATCAGCCTGCGAGTTACTCGGAGGCTGATCTGGTTTTATGCTGTTCGCATAGGTCTTTTCATGGTGTCCTCTATGAGGGAAAGGGTTAAAATACAGTTATGTTTACCGGGTCCGATCGGTAAAAATCAAGATTTCTACAAAATGTGATGAACAGTTTAAGTATTTGAAATCATTTAAGAACAAAATTCGGTGACGGTGTGTATACAGACACTAGCCAAAGAAAACCCGTATGTCTGTCACGAACGAACGTGATCAGAAAATGAGTGCTGTGCTGTGCTGTCCATGCATCCTCTTAACGTTAAAAGTCTATTTTTATGCAAAACTAAATATGTTTGAAAATTTCTTGTTTCCGAATCAATGTTCGCGATCGCTATTTGTATTTATATGCAGGTTTAATTATGTGAATCACTGTATGTATAAACATGTATGGGCGTGCAGCCTATGAAATTAGGATTTTTGGGGAGTTTTTTTTTTTTTTTTTTTTTTTTTTTTGGTACACATGTTTTTCCCAATAAAATGAAGGCAAAGTTCGAAATTTAGCGAAATCCGTGCATTTTTGACTGTTATTTTCGACATAGAATATGCCAAAATTACCTTGTCCGATGGATAACTCATTATAGACTTAACAGAATTAAACAATTTTGGTGTGTACCTCTTGTTACGCAATATTGTTTACTTGTGATATAGCTGAAATTTAGTTGTTTTCAACTCACTGTGGCAGAGATCCGGACGAGATTCCCTGCGTTGGAGATTGGGGACCAGGTAGAAAGGTTTTTAGTTAAAGTACATCTTCTAGTCACTAAGTCTAGTTTTTTGAGTAATGCCCCGGACACAATTCATTTTAAAATTACTTCATATATAGAACCAGTAAGCATTATGGTTCTTGATCACAGCACTACTCCTAGTCACCATCTATGTACTAGTATATAATATTTTTAAGTTTCAAGTCGAAATCTTGAATAGTTCTCAATACCATGGCCAAGGATAAAGTTGTCCGCATACAGACAGAAAGACAGACAGGACAATACCAATATGCTTCTGACTTATCGATTTAGGTCATACGAAAAAGAAAAAACATCGTCTGACACCCACGATCAATTCTATTCATTTGTAGAGAAACGAAATCAGCAGCCGTGGATTATCCGACGATGAGAGAAAAAAAGTATATGCGTGCAAAATTATTATCTGAACGCATGACGCCACAGCTGTGCAGTATGAACAAGACACCGTTGGAAACAGATTATGCTCACCGAACTACGCTTTCTCACAGGATTAGCGCAATGTATTGAGGTAATCCGGTTACTGCGGCATGTTTTCTGTCGATATGATATCGCAATTTTAATCCATCCTATGGTGGCATATTTCTGCCAGCCATTTTTCCACTTAGGTATGTTGAAACTTTTCTAAAAAAAATTGTCACATATTCGGTTATTATCAAGCAAGTAGATAAATTTCAAGTTATTCACTTAGGTATCTTAAAAGGACTAAACTGTCTGTAAGTGCCTACTACTGCCTATCACATATTCACTTTAGTTAACTGGATAACATGTTTTTTCCAAATAAATATGTGAAAAAGTGCTTATTATCCACATAATTTAACTGACTAACTTGAAAAATGAAGAGATATCTAGTTATCTTAAGTGAATATATGGCAGGCAGTAGTGGGCACTAACATATATTCACTTAACCCTTTCCCTCATATAGACTCATTTTGACGCCCTCAATAGGTGTCACATAAAGAATGATCTGCAGAAAACCACAGTTAAACCTTACCAAATTTAATTACAAAATCCTCATTTCCAGACCACTGAGGAGCAACGAACAGCATAAAACCTGATCAGCCTGCGAGTTACTCGGAGGCTGATCTGGTTTTATGCTGTTCGCATAGGTCTTTTCATGGTGTCCTCTATGAGGGAAAGATAACTGGATAGCCTAAATCTGTTTTGTGTCCCCATTTTAACTACACGGGGCGTATTATTTATATTTGAGAGTTTTCCTATTCATCTTTTAAGTTTATGTTGTGTACGTGGCGTTTATAAGTGTATCTGCCCTGCGTTCAGTTATGCGAACGTTCGTCATCACGGGTTAGCTTATTGAACGCACCGGAACAATTCCAAGATGGCTGCAGACATTTAAAAAAAATCAAAATTATCGTCTGTTTTTTGTTTACCTTTCCGCCATTTTGTTCGCTGAGTGAGCTATGTCAAAAGTACGTTCGCGATTGGTCCGAACGTTCGTGACGAACAAATTGTTCAGTAACGCGAACCCTCAAAATTTTCTCGAACGTTCGCTTTTGTTCGCGTAACTGAACGCACTGCTGGACTACTCATTCGGCACGTAGACAATTCGGCACCAAATGAAAAATTTACCCTGGATGATTCGGCACCACCTTAATAAAATCGGCTGATTAATTGATGAATGTTATAGTAATGTGATAATATTTAAAAACAATGTGTCAAAATATTTTAGTTTAATCAATTATGAACCATATCAAAAGCCAAGTGTAAACGACGGATCCGCCAAGTCCACAAACGTGAATTATTATATTAGCTATGAAGGAATGTCACATCAGATTAATTTTTTTTTTTTCAAAAAAAGATGGTACATCATCATGATAATCATCGAACAAGAATAGCTCTATATACAGGATGAGAAAATGTACTAACTTTCGATGCGCTCTTTGTGTGTGTGCGTGTATTGAAAATAATCTAACACGTTAGATATCCTCCATCTCTCCCTGCATGTTTATCATCAAGAACATTTGGAAGGAAGACGCTGTATCGCGTAAGGTACATAAGGTACACGTGAAAAGCGTGGTATATGGCCCTAGACCAAGATAACTTCATAAGTGATTTTACAGCCCAATTTTAACCTGTGTATTTTGATAGAAACAGAAGTCTTAGATTTGTGATCTGTTATGTTTTTTTCCAATTCGTTTGTCATTCCTGTAGAATTTAATTCTGCAATGCAGTTGGCAATAAATCTATCTTTGTTCACAGCGATTGAAAGGTTTCATTAATTACTCCATTCTGCATTATATTCAAATGTTGCAATTATTGTCATTCCCCTTTGAAATTAAAAACACACACTTTTAAACATGCGACAGCAATGAATCCATTTTAATTTTATCTTCTTCTTTTTGCGTGTTAACTTGGTTTATTTGATTTCATTTAAAGTATTTAAGGCCATTTTATGCTATCAAAGGCTAACAGATGGCCAGTTCACCAAACAACTCTTTCCCAAAAATCTGACTACTGAAACTTTAGCAGTCACCACTGCAGTTAATTTAGTTCAGCAGTGGAAGACAAATGACCATCAGAAAGAAATTGTAATAAATTCATCATGGAGACCATGTCTGACCCCAGTCGAACCCACAACCTCGGTTTCACAGCCAAGTGCCACCAAAGCTGGTTTATTTATGTGAGACCCATGGTCCCTATCCTAATGGTATATACAATAAAGATTGGAAAACAAACATACACACATACACAAACACAGAGATATCCAAAACAATCAATCTTAAAATAATACCTTTTAATCATTAATCTGTGATTCACATGAAAAAACATGGCATATATTCATTCAATCTGTAAAACATTCAGTAAAAAGGTCAAGCAAAAACAAAATGTGTGAAGAATCACCCAACAAGCATTGTCCTATACCATTTAAACCTCCAACACATCCATTGTGTGAGTTTTTCCTCTCCCCCTACTTAATCAATCAATGTCAAAAAGTCCAACTCTAACTCACCATACCACAATGCTACTGCCTCTAAACTTTCCCATTGCACAATACATTTTCCCCCCACTTACTTACAATATAGATGTTACCTCATGCTTTCAAAATGGCAAAACATGGTTAACAATCCTAATAAAACATTGCTGAACACTAGATACCTGTTAACCATTTACCACTTCAATATGTTATGTTAAACCACTGTAAAAACAAGAGGGCCAAGATGGCCCTGTGTCGCTCACCTGAGTAAGATGGCTGTGTTAGGCATAATGACAAAAAATCTGGCATCTAAAAGTGTTTTTCTAACATTTGACTAAATGACCTACATATTGATCCTACCTGAATTTGCACTCAACTGGGAATTCATGCAGTCATCATTCATATTAAGTTTAATGAAGACTGGGACAAAAATGTTGGCCTCTAGAGTGTTCACAAGGTTTTTCTTAGATTTGACCTGGTGACCTAGTTTTTGACCTCATGTGACTCATTTTCAAACTCATCCAATATATCAATTAGACAAACATCCTGACCAAATCTATTGAAGATTGGGCTAAAACTGTGGCCTCTAGAGAGTTCACAAGGTTTTTCTTAGATTTGACCTGGTGACCTAGTTTTTGATCCCACATGACCCAATTTCAAACTCATGCAAGATATCATGTAGACAAACACCCTGACCATTTTTCATGAAGATTGGGCTAAAACTGTGGCCTCTAGAGTGTTCGCATGGTTTTTCTAAGATTTTCCCTGGTGACCTAGTTTTTGACCCCATGTGACCCAATTTCGAACTCATCCGAGATATCATGTAGACAAACATCCTGATTAAGTTTGATGAAGATTGGGCCAAATTTGTGGCCTCTAGAGTTTCACAAGGTTTTTCAAGGATTTGACCTAGTGACCTACTTTTTGACCCCACATGACCCAATTTCGAACTCATCCGAGATATCATGTAGACAAACATCCTGATTAAGTTTGATGAAGATTGGGCCAAATTTGT
>CM037783.1:56031717-56081717 GCA_021229015.1 Solen grandis
GGCCTCTAGAGTGTTCACAAGGTTTTTCTAAGATTTGACCTAGTTTTTGACCCCACATGACCCAATTTCGAACTCATCCGAGATATCATGTAGACAAACATCCTGACCAAGTTTCATGAAGATTGGGCAAAAACTGTGGCCTCTAGAGTGGTCACAAGCAATTGTTGACGACGGACGACTGACGACGCACGAAGCACGACGGACAAAAGGCGAATACAAAAGCTCACCCGAGCACAAGTGCTCAGGTGAGCTAAAAAAAGAAGAAAAAAAGGTTCAAAACTGCTTACAAGTAGCAGTCAAAACGGGATTCCCAGTATTTCTTTAACACCTTAGATATACTAAATAATATTAATACAGTATAAAATCTGACCTGACTGATGCAGTAAAATAATCAATTTTTGTTGGTATAAAATTGCACTGAATCAGTTTTTAATGCCATTTCATAGATACACACATTTATACATGTGGATTCAAGCTCTACATGCAAAACATAATGTCTACTTCCTGAATAATTTTACTAATTAAATTTAAAACCAAAAAAATTAGCATCATTAAAATTTTTTTTCTGGCAATAATTCAGAGGTAAAAGGTTAACTATCAGAGTAAAATATGTCTCATCTTAACATGACCACTGCCTGGCCTAACCTGCTATAACATCTGGAATGCTGTTTGCAAGAATGCCACCAAAGAAAGCACTTGAGTTTGCAGAATTCATAGTCAAGCAAGACAACTCTTGCGAGAATAGGCACATTGTCGACTAGGTTAAGTCCCCTTGTGAGTGAACGTAGCCACTTGGCAAAGATAATGTTGCATCAGAATCTGGACTTCCACAAATGTTTATCCAACTTTCATAAGATCCTGAAAGGAAAAAGCAACATGCTTAGATTATGTTATTTCATAACTTAAACTATAAAGCTAGAGACATATTCTAAATAAATAAATAAAATGTTGACCAAGTTCTTAATAAAAAATATGAATTTACTATATATATTAAAAACCAGAAATGGACTGCTAAAACTTCCTTCTTTTTTTTTTTGCTCATACTTAGCATGTAGTGCTTAGTGTAAATTATAAGGATCACTGATTGTCTTTTGTCCATCAATAATCAGTCTCTAAGTCATCACAATTAGTATGTTTACAATCTACTCTTGCACCTTCATTTCTTTAGCACCTTCATTTCTGTTGTTTCAAACTTGCTGACAATTCATTTCAAATTTTATTTATTGTTGGAGACATATTTACATAACAGAGAAACATTAGCTGTGAATAGCTATTTACCGACAAGTAAATATTCAAATATGACAATATTCATTCCACTCTCAGCTAAGTCCAATTGTGGCTGATATTGACCCCTCATGTCAGAAGATATGCCAAATTCCACTTTGATTATGCTCTAGCAGTGGCATTTATTAAAATATTTTTAAATAATCACAACATATATATAATATCCATAACTATAAGTCTCAGTCAAGTTTAATTATGGCTCATATTGAATTAATAAATCTTGAGTTACAGCCTTTGAAATATAAACAAGAGGGCCAAAATGGCCCTAAGATGCTCACCTGAGAAAAACTGCCTTCATTGTCGGTACAGGATACTACATTATAGCATAGTTGCACTAAATACATAATTCATGAGATCATTAATTTTCAATTCCACAAACCAAAGAGTACCTGTGGTTAAAATTAAAAGTCAAACTTGACAGAGATTATGGCTATAAACATTGTCATGAAACTTAAAAATGACTGCTTAAGATATGAAGAGTCAAGAATGTAAACAGTGAAGTCTGGCATTTTTTAATATTTAAAGGGCCATAACTCTTGACCTAATTGTCCAATAAAAGCCATTATCAAGCTTGGCCTAGATATTATGGCTATTTATATTGTCATAAAGTTTGAAGATAATTGCTTAAGAAATGAAGATGCTAGAGTGCAAACAAACTGAAATTTTGTATTTTTTAATATTAAAGGGGGCATAACCTCTGACCTAATATGCCGATATAAGCCATAATAAAATTAGCCGAGATATTATGGTAATAAACATTGTCATAAAGTTTGAAGATGACTGCTTAAGAATTGAAGATGCTAGAGTGCAAACAAACTAATTGTGGACGGACATTCATCGATCCTAATAGCTCATCCTGAGCACA
The DNA here is from genome assembly GCA_021229015.1 of Solen grandis. Classification (NCBI taxonomy): domain Eukaryota; kingdom Metazoa; phylum Mollusca; class Bivalvia; order Adapedonta; family Solenidae; genus Solen; species Solen grandis. The sequence continues at coordinate 56,033,867 of CM037783.1, forward strand.
TATGCTCAGACAAGCTAAAAAAGACTGACTCTTCATTTGAGTGCATCATTATATCAACTGTAAATTGGCCCTGGGGACTTCTTAGATGTTTTGCTCCAGTGCATTTTTCGTTCCATCCAAACTTCATTCCAATCGGATCTTTTTTTATATTGAATAAAGAACAAAGTCTGCAGGACCTGAGGCTTCTTTGCATTACACCGTCATTTTGTTTGATTGTATTTGGTTCCATCGCAAGTGTGCTGTAGTTGTTAATGAGACTGTACGCTGAAATTGCTGCACATATCTGATTGGCATGTCTTTTTTCATGGTTTAACACCAGGTTACCAGGCAGTGTTTGCTGGAGTATAACAACAGTCCCTGTCAAAATACTCTCACCTGCATGGCTCACGTAATCTTGCATAGATAACTGGAGGTATGGCTATCTTTTTAAATTTGCATTGATTCGCTAATGGGTTTATCTCCAAACTAAGTACAGTAATTAAGACACAAGAACCACAAGAAAAGATTATTAACATTTCTGAAGATTACATTCAAAATATCTTAACACCATGTCACGGAAGAAAAAACGAAACTCCTTCTTTGTTGCTAAAAGTAATTGAGTTTGCCAACTTCAACTCAAACTACACTGTTGAACGGGAGTTTTGCCTCACTGAGAAGATGATAAGAGACTGGACACTGGAAGCTAACTTAGGCCAAAATAAAATGTGGGCTTAGGGCAACAGTACCAAAAAAGTTAGGGTAGGGATTGAATCTTTTTTTTAACATTTTTTTTTAGTTCAGTCATAACAGTAAATGAATCACAGTAAACGGTGCTTCCAAAATGGCTGCTAAAAACTTTAGGGTTGGCAGGTTTTCACTAAGTATGGTCGGGTTGCCCAAAACACAGAATTTTATTTTAAGGCTTTAATATCATTGAAGGTCATGTGCTCATGTTGGATCATACCTTCTCAGTGGAAAAGGTCATTGACAGCTGGTAGGGGTGCCAGGCCACCAGAGAGATCCCGCGATATGTCTGGCAGATTCTGTATATGAGATTTCAGTTCATTTCGAACCATCTTCACCTTTGCCAATTTGTTCTTGTAGTCCTGCATAAAAATGATGAACAATCAATAATAATGAGGAAGTTTGTTCAGGAAAAGTTCTCTTCTTGAGTAAATTTTTAGTGGACTTAATATTTGAAGACATGCTATAGGCTATTCTAAATATCAAAACATTTCTTTTCAAAGTCACCTTTATATGAGTTAGGTCCCTTTCTATGACTTCTGGGTTGGACCAGTGTTTTGTTCCAGGGAAGGTTTTAAAACTATTCTGGCCCTTATGGGGGATCTAACTTCCAACCTGCTGATCCAAAGCCAGTGGAAACTACCTCCTTTGTACCCTAACCAAGAATAATATTTATCAGACCAGTAACTTGTCCAACTCTTTGTTAATTCCTATATGTATGAAACCAAACATGAAATACTGACTTTTACAATGTTAATTCCAAAGTTTGGATCTTACCATCCATTTTTCTTCTTGGTCAAAACATATTTTGTCTCAAAGTAATATCATTTCTTTAGATTCCAATAAATAACTTATCAAATTTAACACAAGCTTATACAACATCAACCACTTTAATTATTAATGCAATGGCTATAGCTTCATTTCCATGAATAAAGTAAAAATAAAGCCTTTAGAATACTGATAGCATATGTTGAAATACACTTGTAACAAGTAACTGGTGTTGCACGCAACACAGGAGTCCCCTACCAGTGAGATGCATAATTTTTCCATTACCATTCAACCAAGAAAAACAACAACAAAGTTACATGCAGAATCTCCATACTGCCATCTATTATTATACCAAGTTTCATAATATTATCTTAAATGGTTTTTAAGTTGTCGCTGGATCCTGATTACCAGACTGACGGACAGAGGGCAAACCTATAGTCCCCTCTAGTGTAAACACTCTGGTAGGGGACTAACAAGTGTATCTCATTATTAGCTATCAATTTTATAAAGGGTCATTCTATCTATGTTCTGCTAATTTTGTTTGTGTGTTTACCTAACAGTATTTTTGGCATTTGGGATTTTTTTCACTACATGAGACAGTGACCAGGGATCGAACCTAACACGGCTTGGGGATGGATGTTCTAAACACTTGGCCACCAGGACCATTTGGTTGTCTTTGTAATAGAAATAAGACCAAAAAATTGGTAGACTCACCTGCAGTCTCCTCTCTGCATGATGAAGGTGATCTGTTTGCGATATCACAAATGCCCTCAACATTTTTGCCACATTTTTCCTCTCTTCCAATTCATCTGAGAGACGTTTGTTATAGTCAGTAAGTAGTAAACATGCATTGTCCACTGTGTTTGAAAGTTTCCTTGCAGACTCCTTATCTATAACACATTGTATTTTTTTCATTAGAGCTATAAATATCCCCATACTGTAGTACATACAAAGACACTGCTTCAGAATCAGAGTGCCTGTATAACCCTTTACCTCATAAATATTCATGTACAAATATATGACTTGATGAATATTAATTTACTGAACTTTAAACAGTAAATGAAACAATGGAATTTTCTTTGCTGTCTAGATTCAAAGGAATGTTAGCTACAGTATTACATATGCTCTCAGATAAATTGAGCAAACAAATGAGATCCTGATCAGACTGCTCTTGGGAAGGAGCTATTGGTCTGGGTGTGCTATGTTAACCAATGCCTCACCATGTAACTTAGCTAACTGTGCAATATCCGATACTTCTGGAGGTAAAGCCGCGATCTTTTCTCTCACTGCTGCATCACAGGAGGCTGAGTTTTCCAGCGCAGACAATCTGCGAACAAGTGACTCCGTCTGGAAGAGAAAGGCAGGATATTGACTATCACAGATATTGACTATCCACAGGATATGACTATCCACAGGATACTGACTATCCACAGGATATTGACTATCCACAGGATACTGACTATCCACAGGATACTGACTATCCACAGGATACTGACTATCCACAGGATACTGACTATCCACAGGATATTGACTATCCACAGGATATTGACTATCCACAGGATATTGACTATCCACAGGATACTGACTATCCACAGGATACTGACTATCCACAGGATATTGACTATCCACAGGATACTGACTATCCACAGGATATTGACTATCCACAGGATATTGACTATCCACAGGATACTGACTATCCTTATTCCCTGCTGCATCATGTCAAAAGTATACAGAAAATAACATACACTCTTTTACGCAAACAAAAGTTGGCATGTGGCAGTGTTTTGATATTCTACATATATACAAGTTTGATAAATTTTCCCGAACTTGGGCTAGATAAAACTGATAAGTTCATAGATAACCTGTGTCATTATTTTTAATATCATTCTGTCATATCTATTTTCCTGTACGTTGGAACCTCTGTCGTAGTCACAGAAAAGTGTTGCTATTGAGAGATGTTGCTACACAGAGGTGTAAACCGGTGCCCAGATAAACCTAAAGGTTGTATAGGGGGAGAAAAAAACTGTTGATGCTTAAGAGTTGCTCAGAGGTGCTATTTTGGGAGGTTTTCCTGTACTTAAATACTATTGATCTAAATACTGTCTGAATGAGACAGTATTATAAACGACAGATCTAAAATACATACATCAACCGGGCCGAGCTCCTCCGGTTTGAGGGTCTCCAATTCCTGTTTCAGGGACACTGGTTCTGCAGGTTCTTCCTTCCTCCGCTTCTTCTTTATCGGTGCTGACTCAAGTACGTCCGTAATGGACACAGACGTTGGGCCTCCAGCTGTGTAGGAAACAAGTTACACTTACAATGCAATAACTTGTATATTTTCTTACATGAGAGCTAAACAGAAAAAAGCTCATTGATACATGAGAGTTTTTCAGTCAATAACCTTTTGCTACATACAAGTTAAAAATTAACCTACTGCTACATGAAAGCTATGCAGAAATTGAAATTTATAATCATTGTATAATTCATATTATAATATACAAACTAATCAGGCTTTGAACAGTTTGATTACCTTTTCATGGGTACTAAAAATAAGGAGGTAATATTCTTAGAACCTGTTTGGAGATAATAATAACAAGAAACTCTAGAAAACACTATACAGGCATGGGACATCATCCCTTAGCATTAAGTTTCAAAGGCTTACTGCAAAACTTTTCCATCTCCTCTTTTTTTTTCATGGTAAGCCTTAAATGAATCAGTATGTGACAATGTTTCATAGCAGTCATGAACACCCAGGAAGAAAATACTTCTTATGATAACAGACCGTCATTAGACATATAAAATTTCTAAAATTAACACTCGCCCTTCAGGAATTCAAAAAAGTTAGATCAAGAAAAATACAAAGAAATGTTCTGATTTTCATTTGCCATACAGAAAGTATATATTTTTCTCAATACGACAGCAAAATTTCCCAATAAATATTTTTATGACTAGTTCAATTTGGCCAAAATGTGACAAATTAAAAGACTTTACCAAACAGGCAGCTGCAAAAAAGTGATTGTCGATAAACTGACCAATAAATCCTTTTATACATTCATTCCCTAATTTCTTGACTATTTTTTCGCAACTATTAAAAATTGTACAAAATTTTACCAATCTGAAGGGTAAGAGTCATTTTACCAGAACAAGGAAAAATCCGTCCAATAAACGATTTCACCAGCAGGTTCAGCAGTACTCTGTATAATTCATTGATTTAAACCAATCTGTGACTGGGGAAAAATCTTGTATGTATGTTTATTTCCCACTGATAATGTGTGGAATTTTACACCAGTATGAAGATTAGGTGTTTTGGGAGCACTCAATGATTACGTCTCATTTCGGAGTGAAATGGTCTATTCTACTTTATGAATGCCTACATGTGTATGTAACTAGTATAACACAATAGATGTGTTTGGACAGGTCATAGAATGATATACCAGAAACTGTGCTTAGATATGGGTCAAATCCCACCAACCACTCTTAGCACTAACTAATTCAAGAATACTTTTAAAGGGCAAATTTCATCATTCTTGTTTCTCTAATAAAAAATACCCAGATATTTCATTTCTTCACAAATATTGTTAGATACAAAAGCTGATTTCATGTTAGTCATGTATTTGAATACTGTATAGCGGGTTATTTCTGCGGGTGTAATATTCAGCGGTTTTGCCATAAAAATGGGTTAGTTTTTTTCTACGAATTATTTTCTGCAATTTCTGCCCCATGAAGAATTTATTTCTGCGCTTGCTTGCCCTGCTATTAAAAAATATCTATCAGAACATCTAAGTTATTTCCTAAGTTATTCCACTTCAGGATGATCACTCTATGTAATTTTGTTACATCTCACATACTCTAACATCAACCATACAGTACACAATTAAACAACTTCTTTAGTACATGTTAGTTACAGACATGAGTCAGTATATAACTTGACTTCTTCATTGTACATTAATACAATTTTTAAACCAGATTTTTCAAATTTAGTTAAATTTGGAGGGCAATTTTACCCCTGAGCAACCCACTGGTATATGTATAAAATTATGCAAAGTTTGCATTGATTGTAAATAAGACCACTAGGTGGTGGTGAACTTGAAAGGTGACATGATGTGTGTCATTGATAATAGAATATTACAATAAAAAGTGAGCGGTTACAGTCATGGACTACAAATCTCTCAGCCCCTCACCGCTATGGGTTCAAATCCCGGTAGGGACTTCGGATTTTTCATGTGAGGAAGCCTTCCAGCTGGCTTGCGGTAGGTCGGTGGTTCTACCCGGGTACCTCTGTGTACTCGAGGTCTTCCTCCACCTGTAATTAGCTGGACGTCGCTATATGATTGAAATACTATCGCAGTGATGGTAAACCCCAATACAACAACAACAACAATACAATGAAAAGTGGTCAAACTAAAATAAATTAACCTTTTCCCCCCCATCCATTTCCTGTAATTATTACCCATTCAACAATTTAGTGAAAAACTACATTGACTGGTTGTTATGTCTTAATGCTAGTGATAAACAGACTTAATATTAGAAAAACAGTCACAGCGTATGTAATGCAGATCTGTATCTAATGATATGAAAGAATCTTAAGTTTCCTGCCAATATTTTTCTACTGTTACTTAATTTCCATGGATTTTATTTCTACGGTTTTGTACTCATCTGCAGAATAGCAGAAATAAATTACCTACAGAAATAACCCGCAATACAGTACTTCATAAAATAAGAATGGTGGAATGTGTGTCTACCTAGTTTAAGAATTTAAGTATTACTTAGCGCTAAGTATTGTTGGTGGAATTTGAGCATAGTTTATCTCAAAGAATGTTCTTAACAATACTTGCAGTACTTGTCCTTACCTAGAGATTGTTTGACATTCTTCATGACCTCCTTTGAATACACCCCTCTCTCCTCCCAGATTGTCAGTATTCTGTCCAGTGACTTTTTCTGTTTATCTGGTGCATCTCTATGGAAAACAGAAAATATGACTTTTTCATCACAAAAACTCTGTTTGCAATACTCCCTTGCTTGGGACTTAACATACAGGTTATTCTAGGACAAGTTAATTCATTACTGGTACATGTATATGAGTAGTGTGATTTCAGGACATTTTGTGTGATACTATTGTGTTGTTGGTAAACTCTGAAAGGTACAGTCAGTAAATACATATATAGGCCTAATTCTCTTTACAGATGATCAAATCCACCGCTAAATCGTTGTTTAAGTTTTTTCACAAATATTTGTTTACTTTGTTGGGTTTAACATCCTGCTAACAGTATGTAGACATTTGGAGACTATGTCTACATGAGACAGAAATAGTTCTACCACACTACAGTATCACGCCGTAGACATATGACATAACACCACAGCCAGTCACATTATCCTGAAACCGGGCCAACCAGTCCTGTAACTACCATATATATATATATTAATATATAAGCAGGGAGATACCAGTACCGTTTTTAATTACTTTGCTATGCTGGGTCTGGATCGAACACATGACCCACTCCAAATGCCAGTGCTCTAACCCCTCTGTCACAGGGGATGGTAAACACAGATGTGAAGAACAATTTGAAAAGGTTATCTGAAAACATTCTCGTTTTAAATCTTCTTCTCTCTGGAAATTTCAAGACCAAACAAAAAGTTAAATACCAACTGGTATGTCATCTTCAGATGCACGACAATTTCACAAAACTTACTTGTATCCAACTGTGAAGGCTTCTGCCAAAACAGAACCAAACTCTTTTGTAAACTCTGGTCCCTTTTTTTTGCTATTCTGTATGACATCATTTGCAAGGTAGATATAGACCAATCTTTTGGAGGTAGAGCCTGAAAAATAACATAATATACACTTAAGACCACTGTCTTGATTCTTAATTTTGCATTTTATAAAGCCTCTTCTCATAAAATCTAAACTTCTGCTGGAAAAAAAAAGGGGGAAATTAACTTGTATTATGTATATCCAATACCCCATGGGCCCTCCACCCTTGTTTTGAATCAATAGGATTCTATGCTGTACAGTACATGAAAAAGTTACAAAGGTGTATAAGATGATTCGGTGGAGCAAAATAAAATCTCTATAAGAAACTGATATCATAATTGATTAGATAAGCATGAAATTTTTCCTGTTATGCTGAGAGGGTAGAGTCTGAGCTACAAAATCATATCATGAGCAAACAGAGGAGATGTCTAGGAGATGTCTCAGAGTCTTATCTGGGTCTGTCTACTGTGTTAAGTTTGCCAACTGCAGGAGGAGTTCAAGAATTAACCAGTTTCATTTTTTATGCACATCAGGATTACCAGCATTGGCTGGGAAAAAAATCCAAGGATGATTTAATCAGTTACCATTTCTATGTGAATCAAACAAAAGCACAGAAAAACAGACAAACATAACAATCTAAGAATGTGAAAAACAGACTAATTCTCACAAGGTACTATGACTTTGTTATGGATCTGACAATCTTGATTTTGGTAGCTAACAACCACGATCATTAAAGTACACTACAGGTTTTCTCCTTTTTTCAGAGGCCATTCAAAGGCATCTACTCCTCTGAAACTTTTTTTTAGATTTTTATGCAGTTCTTCACATATTGCTAATACCGAAGGTTTTCCTTTCCCCAATTTATCTCTCTTTATTCTAATAATGTCTAACAGCTTCATGGGACCTACACATCTGCAAAATGTTGAGCTGCAAGAAAATTAGTGAGAATTGTGAGGAAAAGATACTTAAAGGCCCATTATATTTCATAATGATTAAATTTTCATGACAATGAAAGTATAAAATAACATTAACATATTGTAGACTAACACAAATGGTACATAATGCACAAATATCTGCTGTAAAATAACAGTTAAACATTGAAACTGTTGATCAAATTATGCAATTTAGTATTTTGGATGGATGTTAAACTATTCTCATTGTTTACATTTTGCACTGGCAAGCATTCATGAAGACGGTCTGTAAACAGAAATAATTTGAATTTGAAAACCGTCATCAAATTAAAATTTGTTTATCTGCTACATCATCAATCCATGCACTCTTGATTCATTAATGGATGCAAATGGAATGTCTATGGAAAATTGATTAAGATAAGAAGAATATGCAAATCAATTATTTTGTAAACAATTGAATGATCTTAGTAAAGGATTATTTCTTATCTATGCATTGTAGTAATGTTATTATCAACGAGTTTGTACAGATTACATCTCGTAACAAATCTGTAGCACACACTTTCCTATATTGTCCGAATAATATACACTGTTTTTGGAAGCATATTTAATGACCTTTAAGGTAAAAAGTAGAAGTTAAGAATAAAAGGTACAGATTAAATAAAATATTAAACAAGTCTTATAATTCCTTAGTATGGTGAGACACATTTGAATTGGCAGACTGTCTGGTTGTAATGCTCCAATGACAGAAAATGCTATCCATTCTATACATAAATTAATACTAGCTGTGATACACATAATGACGCAAGTTTTGTTGGAAAACATCACACCAGAAAAACACTACTGAAGTCCAGGCTTCTGTTTTTGTTTACATTGTATATCAGTAACTGTCAGAGCATTTAAAAATATTAATAAAACATAATTACTATTTTTTTATCAATGTCATATAGACTGATGAAGCTTTAGATTCGTAGTAATAAACTAATATGTATAATCAGACGTGCTAAAATTTGCCAAATTGTATGCAACAGGTCCCTTACAGTCAGCTTTGAGTTGGTTTGGACCATATACCATGCAACGTTGGAAACCAACAAGCGCTCATTCCGTTACTTCATTTTTCGCCCCTGGGATAATTAGTTGGAATTTGCTTGTTATCGATTACTTGAAAAGCCACACCACCATTGGCAGCCCCACTAGGTAGTGGGGATTTTTTGACCAATAGAAACTCTCATACTTATGGTAATGCAGCATGACTTACCGATTTTAGATCTCCAACTGGAGAGTACTAATTTGGGTAAGCAGCGTTTTGAATGGTCAACGTACCCTTATGATGTCCTTATATCGATAAAGTGCCAGCCAAGTATCTCACAGCTGACAGATGTAATAGGCAGTTGTGGGTTTCAACGCTGTATAACATGCTGTTCATGTGTACCTTATCACAATATGCTGTACACTGTACAAACGAATTGGTAAACACTGTAGTTTATGACACTAAGACCGCTTCATAGCTGACTGTATGCATACTTTATGGTCAACTTAGGCATGAAGGCCACTTTCCATCATCAAAAAAGGTCCTGAATAGCAATATTGATTATACTTTACCCTCAAGAATGTGGTATCATATTGTTTCACTTATCAATGTATATCCTCGAGTGCCCCAACTGCGCCCCTCTAAGATTTAATTAGGAAATGCAGCATAAATAAAGTACATAAAATAAAAACTGTTTATGTACCAATTAATTTTATCAAATTCACATTGATACCCCCTAAATAATTCTTTTATAAATAATTATTCACTCGGAAATAACATTTAATACATTACGAGTCAAATATTATTCCATCATTTTGTGTGGTCCTAACTCCGCCCCCTAGGTGACGTCATAGCAGTTGCGAATTGTACACACGACTTCCATTTATAAATGTGTAAACACAGCAGATGAAATTTCCGAGATACTTTTATTTTAAAAAAAAAATGAGCTTAAAAGGGCCACTCTGCGTGGCAATCATTTTGTATTAAGAAAAAACATATAAAAAAAGTTGTGCAAGATAAAATTTGCAATATTTATCTGTTTGAATTAAAATTTCGTACAAAAATCATCTGAGTTTATTTACAGAAACATATTTGAAAAAAAATCTCAGTCGCATACGCGTGTAACAAAATCTAGCTAGACTACGATATAAAAAAGGAAGGTGGCAGAGTTAGGACAGGGGTGCAGTTAGGACCTCCGACGATTGATACCTATTCACAGTAAAAGAGACTTAGTTGATTGTTCAAGTCATACAAATACTGTACATATATACTTGCAACTAAAATGCATGCTTCTATATCTGGAAACGATAAAGTACAGTAGCATAATAACATGGGTAAGTGATTTCATAGACGCATATATACATACACATGCATGCTAGACGACCAATGTTTGATTTATGAAGCCATTTGACCCATATGTTATGGAGTGGCAAGGAGTTGCAAGTAAAATATATATACGCACCTTTTTTCACTTCCCTGAGCCAAATTTGCACGATCGTTTTTGCGTGTTTTCGATGGTGTATGAGCCACAATGACAATGTCTGTATACTCTGTTGTGTGCCATTCAGTTCGTTTAGTTTTTTTACCAAATTGTTTTCTGAGAAAGACGACATGTTTATTTTTGTCCCAAAGTCCACTGACTTCTCCCTAAGCGGAAGTGGAAAAGGTCATTGTATTTTACCTTCAGGGGTCTAACTGAATAAAAAGATAACAATAATTAGTTTTGTATCTTTGAAACAATATAGATTCCATTTAATATACAAATAAATAAACAATGGACCTGATATGAAATAAGTTCTTATCCTATTCTTGCTTATAACATACTGAAGGAAAAATATAATATCTGAAATAATTACTTCTCAATTCGTTAATGTTGTAAGCGGCGAAGCGGTTGCGTTTTTAACATTTCAAGAAAAAAATGCCGTACGCAAATCAGCCAACGATTCAAATTACCCAAATATCAGACGAGAATATTAAATTTATTTTAGAAGACACAGACCTTAGGTAAATGTAATTCTGAACTATTGTCTTATCCATTTGTCTCAGGTATTTACATTTTGTCATTAGTTTTCGCGATAAAAAAAAGAATGCAAAAAGCTGTCAACAACACTAAACTTTTCTATACATCATTAATTCTTTATTGACATATTGTCTTAAATGTCAAGCGTATTCCCCCCCCTTTTACTTGATCTTTCCCATTGAAATGCAAAGTTTAGGGAAATACATAATTACGAAACATGAGACTGAAGTCTCACCTGGGACAATACAGAGACAATATCCTAGCCCAGGATCTGGACAATATCTCACCAAATGACTTGTGGACTGACTTTAAGACAGAGATAGTTAAGGCGATGGATAAATTTGTTCCATCAAAAATGTCTAAGTCACGTGTTGGTCACCCTTGGATCAACACTGACATAAAGAGACTCCTGAAAAAAAGGGAAAAGCTTTTCAGGCGTTCTCGAAAGTCAAACTCCCCTAATGACATAGAAAAGTTTAAAGAATTCAGGTCTCATGTCCAAAAGAAAATAAGAGATGCCCACTGGAAATATGTGAATGATATTTTCACCCCGAATGAAGACGAAAACCCTAAGGCTACCCCTAAAAAATTTTGGTCATATATAAATAGCCTTAGGAATGGTCAAAACAACATTTCGTCATTAAGGGAAAACGGTGTCCTTAAGACTGATAGTAAGGACAAAGCTAATATACTGAACAATCAGTTTCATTCAGTTTTCACTGAGGAGGGTTCATCAACCCTCCCAAACTTCAGTAAAGGTCAATTCCCCAAAATGAACGACATCTACGTAACCCCAGTGGTGTCAAGTCTTACCTGAGTAAACTTAATCCCAATAAGGCTTCAGGACCTGACACCATCAATGCACGCATCCTCAAAGAATGCTGCAATGAACTGGGCGACATCCTTACAGCTATATTTAATAGGTCATTAAAAACTGGACAAGTCCCCGATGACTGGCGTAAAGCCAATGTGGTTCCTATCTTTAAGAAAGGGGAAAAGTATGACCCCTCAAACTATAGGCCAGTCTCACTCACATGTATTAGCTGTAAGGTCCTTGAACATATCCTTGTCAGTAATATCATGAAGCATCTACAGAAAAATGACATATTAGTTGACTCACAACATGGTTTCCGAAGCAGACGTTCATGTGATACACAGCTCAATTCATTCATGACATTGCATATAATCTTGACAGAGGTAAGGGACACAAACAGACTGACGTTATTGTGATGGACTTCGCCAAAGCATTTGACAAAGTACCTCACAAACGACTACTGTACAAACTTGAACACTATGGTGTTAGAGGGACAACCAACCGTTGGATTGCCTCATGGTTAACTGACAGGACACAAGACGTAGTACTCGACGGAACACACTCAGACTCAGCCCCAGTTATATCCGGTGTCCCTCAAGGCTCCTGCCTAGGCCCCATCCTTTTTCTACTTTTCATAAATGATCTTCCTGATGGTATATTATCAAATGTTAGGCTTTTTGCAGACGACTGTGTCCTTTATAAAAACATATTCTCTCCCCAGGACTGCATTGAACTACAGGAAGACCTATCAAAACTTGGTGTATGGGAGCAAAAGTGGCTCATGAAGTTCAATGTGTCCAAATGCCACTCAATGAGAATATCCAGACATCGACCTGACAAACAGATACAACACAGCTACACCTTACATGGACAGACGCTTGACAAAGTAAATGAAACAAAGTACCTGGGGGTTACTATCACCAATACATTGGACTGGAGGCCGCATATTCATAATATAACCAGCAAGGCAACTAAAACTCTTGGTCTTTTGCGCCGAAATTTGTCACTTGTCCCCAGGGAAACTAAGGTTAATGCTTACCAGACACTAGTTAGACCCCAACTAGAATATGCCTCTCCCATTTGGAATCCCCACTCCAAGGTTAACATTCGGAAAATTGAAATGGTTCAAAGAACCGCAGCTAGATGGACATGTAGGAGATGGCATAATACCAGTCATGTAGGGGAAATGCTCGACGAGCTACAATGGTCAACTTTAGAAAATAGACGTATAAATACCAGCTTGACATTATTTTACAAAATACATAATAGACTAGTGGACATTGACAGGGACCGTTATTTATCAACAAACATGACAACTAGACGTTCTGGAAGACTATCGAATTCTCAACAATACAACCGACTGACTGCATCCACTGATCTTCTGAAATTTTCCTTCTTTCCAAGAATTATACCGATATGGAATTCCTTGCCAGAATCTACTGTTTCATTGACCACTGTAGATTCCTTCAAGACACAACTCGACTAGTTCATTACGCTAGTATGTTTTTAATGTTGAGGTCAGATGTAACCCTTTATTTTTATTTGTGAACTGTACTCAACTTTTATTTTTAATTATTTATACAGTTTCTAACTGCATATATGCCTCCACCCTGTCGTCATTATCAGAAATTGATAGAAGACAGTAACGGAAGAAAGAAAGAAAGAAAGAAACATAAGACATTTTTTTATTGGGAGCGGGTCAAAACGTACGAATCATCACATAGTATAAAATGGCTTGTCCGTTTCATAGCATATTTTTTTATTTAATATTTATTATTTTATACATATATATATTTTCATCACCTATTGACAATTTAAGCATGCAATAAATAAATACAATTCTTTGACAATCTGAATCTGAAACAAATACGTTGTAGATCCCAATACTGGGTTTTACACAACGGAAGAAGAGCTCCACACTATTGGCGTTGGCTCTTTAAGGCATTTTTGAATGCCTCAACAGAGCCAGCATGCACTATATTATCAGAGAGATGATTCCAGTGAATCACAGTGTCCACAAAGAATGAATTTTCATATTGTTTAGAGTTTGATGATGGTATTTCCAGACCCTTTGAATTTTTGCAAATGCGTTTTTCTAATATATTTGGTGTTTCGCAGCCATTAAATTTTTTTGTTTTTATTGTCCTTTTAGGTCTGGTGAATTTCATAAAATCTGATGTTGGCAGTGCTGGAACTAACCCCTCAACCACCTTGTACATTAATATTAATCTGAGGCTTAGGCGTCTGTCTACAAATTCAGTACCTCCGACAATAAACTGCTAAAATTTGGCCAAGTTTTCAGAATATATTTTCAACAAAAAAAATGGCACATTTTGATCAGTTATTTTGTACAATTCTCTATTAAAAAAATAAATTCCTTAATAATGAACATTAAATTTAAACATAGTCATACAAATTGCATTTTAAAAATGAGGGAATGATTCAAAACATACCCAAACCATAACATACCCACTTTTTGGAGTCAAAACCTACCCAAGTATTTTTTTTTTTTCACATTTTTTTTTTCATTTCATGATTGATTTTTCATATATTTTTAGTCAGGTTATAATTTATGGTTTTGTTTGAAAGTCTGTTATTTTTTAACATTAACACATTTTTTTAAGTCTTTTGTTGATGTTGCTTATTTAGGATATATCAAAATATCAATATTCTCAAATAATTTATTATTGATAATTTAAATTCTTGAATAAAAAATTTAAATTTTTGAATAAAATGTTTATATTTTAATTTAACAAAAATTTTTAATTAGATAAATAATTTAAAGGTTTGAAAAATGGTAACCTTAATTGCGAGGTGAATATGCTGTTCATATTTACATTGAATTCTTGTTTTTCCAGCTTCTAGTTCTGGTAATCAGAACAGAAGTTTCTTTGTTTCATTCCATGTACAATATGTACAACATGGGGTAATATATAATAAAAAGCACAATGTTTGGGTTTAAACAAAAGTGGATGGATACTAGAATACAGGGGTCGACACTAACAGTGTCCTGGGATCCTGTGGACACCCAAAATTGTGAAGGGATTCCAGAATTGATATACCAGGTGTTACGTTGGGACACTTTTTTTTTTCCAATTAAAACAAAATTGAACAGCCACATTTGTTGAAAGCCTATGTAATCATTTTCATAAAACTTTCTTTTTAGTAACCCTCTTTGATGAATCATTACTTTTTAATCAATTGTTTTGTGAATAAAGCCATCATATATCTGAAAGACATGACAGGGACTCTTTAGATTCAGAAGGGACTCTTCAGTTTTAAAGCAGGTGTTCCATCGGGATACCTAGCAAAAAAGTTAGTTTCAAACCCTGAGAATAGCATAGAGTAGGCATTTTAGAGGGTGGGGGAACTCATTTAAGATTAAAATATTGAGGCCAATGTTTTAATAACGAGAGAGAGAAGGTGGGGGGGGGCTTGAAGTAAGAGTCAATGGGTTAGCTAGCAAGTTAATTAGGATTGACATCTAAATTTACGAGAAAAAATGGAAATATTTGTTATAAAATGTGACGTCACTTCAGATAAATGACAGTTTTAGTTAACTTTACCACAGACCGTTTGTTGAGTCCAGGACTCATATTGGATGAAATATTTTTCTTTTTTTATTTTGATGTGTTTATCAAAAAAAAAATGTTATGGAATACTTTTGATGGCATTCATGAAATAATATAAAAGCATGTAACTAACTGATGAACATTACATTTAAAATATTCATTGTGCTTTAAAAACAAATTTCAGTCATGAAAATAATTTAACTTGGGCAGTTTTTGACCAATTAATTAGGTGGGTACATTTTGAACAACAGGTGGGTACTCTCCATTTGGTTAGGTTTTGACTCCATTTGGGTATATTTTGGTAGTGGGTATGTTTTTATAACTCTAAAAATGAAATACGGTAATAAAAATAATTTAAACTTGGTACTTCTTGACCAGTAGATGGGCACATTTTGACTTCATTGGGTACTTTTTTTATTCCTCTTGGGTACATTTTGACTTGGGTA
Source organism: Solen grandis (assembly GCA_021229015.1). Lineage (NCBI taxonomy): Eukaryota > Metazoa > Mollusca > Bivalvia > Adapedonta > Solenidae > Solen > Solen grandis. The sequence continues at coordinate 56,049,900 of CM037783.1, forward strand.
CGTTTTTGTAGTGGGTACATTTTTCCTTTTTAGCTTGACTATTCAAGAATATGAACTATTGTAGTTGCCCTTGCGTCGGCGTTGCAGCTTTTGGTCAAAGTTTTGCATGCAAGTTATTATCAACCTTATATCTCAATAACCATTTATGGTATTGACTTGAAAGTTCATAAATATGTTCAGGGGCATCAGACAACCAAGGCAAATAACTCTTGACTGAATTTAACATATATTATGGCCCTTTTCTAACTTAGAAATTTTGGTTAAAGTTTTGCATGCAATAGAAAATTTGGTTAAAGTTTTGCATGCAAGCTACTATCCAGCTTGTATCTCAATAACCATTCATGGTATTGACTTGAAAGTTTATGAATATGTTTAGGGGCATCAGACAACCAAGGTAGATAACTCTTGATTGAATATATTACAAATTATGGCCCCTTTTTAACTTAGAAATTTTGGTTAAAGTTTTGCATGCAAGGTACTTTCATGTTTATATCTCAGTATCCAGGCATGTGATTAATTTGAAACGTCTTCAATACATTTAGGGGTATCATACTATCAAGGTAGATAACTTTTGATGGAATATATTAGAAGTTATGGCTCCTTTTTTAACTTAGAAATTTTGGTTAAAGTTTAGCATGCAAGGTTCTTTCATGTTATATCTCAGTATCCAGGCATGCGATTGATTTGAAACATCTTTAATATGTTTAGGGGTATCATACCATCAAGGTAGATAACACTTGATGGAATATATTACAAATTATGGCCCCCTTTTAACTTAGAAATTTTGGTTAAAGTTTTGCTTGCACAGTGTTATTATGCTTATGTCTCAGTAAGTAGGCATGCTATTGATTTTAGACTTCATAAAAATATTAAGGGATATCAGACTATCAAGGTATATCATTTTTCACTATTATTATATACAGGGTATGTGAAGGGCGAGAATTGAAATAGATTTCATTTGATTTACTAACAAGCATTTTGAATAGTCGGGCATGCTGTCCTCTGACAGCTCTTGTTATTGGAAAAACTAGCGCTATTTCAGATTGTGTAATGACATGACTGCCTTCAATGATGTAAAAGTTACCGTGACACTGTTGGTCATTTTATTTCATTTTTGTGAAAATTACAACAAGCCTTCATCTCGTATAGTAGGAACAATCACAGAGAGGTACAATTTGAGTTCAAAATTATCCTCTCAGTGTTTAGTAGTTGACACTACTTGTTTAAAAATATCCACCAGCAATTCATTTCTGCTTCATGAAATTGGGAATTTTCTTGCCAATTGGGATTGTTTTTTAGTGAATTGGATATAAAAAAAAAACACATTTGAACTATGTTTCAGTGTTTCCAATGCATTAAGAAGAGTTTGCATAGCAGAGGTGCCAACAATGGGTGAGTGAAAAACTCAAAAGGGTTTATTATACATCAACAAGAATGTATCAATTTCAAATTGTATATCTTTATTTTCATGACATAACAAGATGTGGCATGATGATGCTCTTCAAAAATATAATAATTCAATAATTAAATACAATAACACTCCTTTTGTTATCAGTTGAAAACAAACGCAAATCATGAATACAGTAATTGACTATAAACACAATAAATAAGCTTATGTTAAAGATCTTAAAAAAATGTAAATAAATTTATAAATTACATACATTTTGTAATTATTTCACATACTAAATCATGTTTTGGTTCGAGTTAAAGGCTCATTATATTTCATAATGATACACATTTCATGAAACAGAAAATATAAAATGACATATTGTAGACTAATGCATATGGTTTATAATATCTACTGTGAAATAACAGTTTTCAAATTGAAAATTGAGACATATGGAAGGTGTATGGAAAATGTCAGAAAATTGACAAAGATATGTGGAATATGCAAATCAGATATTTTTGTAAACAATTGAATGATCTTTAGTAAAAGATTATTTCTTATTTATGAATTTAAATAATGTTGTTGTCAACCTACATGTACAAGTTGCATCTTTTAAGAAATCTGTAACACACATTTTGCTAATATACACTGCTTTTGGATGAATAATGGACCTTAAAAATAAATCATTTAATTACTACTAAATAAAAATGATAGATGATTTACTAATCTTGTAACCTGTTCTTTCATCCATTGATGTTTCAACAATACTTTTTGTATACACAAAACAACTTGATGTCAGCATATATTGGTATGCATAAAATATTATATTTGTGACAATTGATATGCAAAGCAACATTACATAAATATTGAACAAGAGGAAATATGTTAACATCCTCAGGTACCTGTTGGTGGGAAGTAAAGCTGTTTCCTTGACTTATATGATCTACCGATAGGCAGTACATTTCTCACATACCAAAACATTTCACAATTTAAATGTAATTATCAAACCAACTTTTTCTCAGCTTAAAACAGTAAATTCTCTTTAAGTTTTAATGCATGGTCATATGAAAAGACAAGTTTATGAATTAAAATGTAATTTAAGGTGATCATTTAAATAATGTTGTGAAAATGTTCACTTTTCTGCAGCAATTGACTGGGTGAAGATTGAGGCCAATTCCACTGTTCTGTTTGATGAGTTCATCTCCCACCGTATTGGACTGATACCCCTGACCAGTGATGACATTGTTGACAGGATGCAGTATTCCAGGGTAAGTCCAGTGGGGTGTTTTTTTACCATTTGAAATAAATTTTCATGAAAGCTCAACCATGCAGTCTATGTGACAGTTATTCAGATTTCCTCTGACCTTAATGCTTACTAGCAAGAGTGACTTACGGTATTCATAAAATGAGATTAAATCAGGCTGTTCTAGGTCGATGGACAAGTGGTTAGAGCATCTTTCTCCTTGCCAAGAGATTATGGGTTTTATCTTCGACTGTGACATATCAAAGTTGTTAACATGGTTCTGGTATTTTATTCTTCTTGCATAGTGCTCAGCACATATAAGGATAGATCCAGGCAGGAGTTTAAAATTTCTAAAGTGATCCCTTGCCCTGTCTAGCCCTTCCAAAATTTGAAGTTATAGAATCAAGAAAATAATTACATTGAAATGTTCTAATCATTACTGGCCCAGCCATAATTTTGACTGGCCAGGGAGAGTGGGTAATTGCAATTTGACACCTCTAGTTCCAGGAACTGGTTGGTTCTGTAACAACAGTTCAGTGTTAGGATAATAGGATAATGTGACTGGGTGTGCTGTTATACCATTTGACTACGTTGTGATGCACTTTACCTGTTTCATGTAGACAAAAAGTCTGCAAAAAACTGAACCACTCAAACAATAAGAATAAAACTTTTTTTCTGTTCGGTTGACCATTGATATAGACTGATTACAACATATGATTCAAAGACCTGTGTAACTTTCCTGTTGGTCAGAGACCTTAACTCATTTTTGCATAAACTTCAGACAGTCTTGTAAATTTAGCTCATGCATATGCTTTAGCTATCAGGGGCATTTCTTCTTGGTGTCAGGAAGCTTATGAATTGGATATATATATATATTATTACAGAGTATTTCTTTTAACCCAGGACTGCACATGTGAAGAATTCTGTCCTGACTGTTCAGTGGAGTTCACCCTTGATGTAAAGTGTCTGGACGATGTGACGCGGCATGCCACCAGTGCTGATCTGGTTTCCAGCAACCCAAAGATTGTACCAGTAAGTGATGCTCCAATAGTTGTATATTATTGTGACCTAACTAAACCAAGGTTTGAGGTGGATACATGTGTATACAGTCCAGCTCTAAAATAAAACTATATTTCAAGATCAAGGTCTTGATACTGCATTGTATTGGACAACAAGGTAATTACAGTCAGATCTTAATTATTCATTCATATTGCGTCCGAGGCCTCCCCTTTATTCACTTTATCAACCGGTCCCGGTGGCTGAGTGCTTAGAGCAGAGCGCCACGGGAGCAGGAGGTTGTGGGTTCGATTCCGACATACCAAAGTCATAAAAAATGGTACTGGTATAGCTCCCTTACTTGGCACTTAACATATAAGGGTAGTTCCAGAACTGGTTTGCCTGGTGTCAGGATAATGTGACTGGGTGTAGAATCATGCCACATGTCTACGGTGTTATATTGCAGTGTGGCAGCACTTTATCAGTCTCAGGTAGACATTGTCTCTAAATGACTGAAATACTGTTGGTGGGATGTTGAATTCAACAAAAAAAAAACATTTATTATCAAAACATGAATCAAAACTCAAATTTGCAAAACATACCATTAAAATACAGAAAAAAAAAACAAAAAAAAACAGGCATCCATTTACATTTGAACATCATGGATGCATGATTCAGAGTGAAATTTTGGTTCCAGATGACTTCAAATAAAAAAGATCCAACTTTATGTGAAATTGCACGTTAATTTAAAAAAAATCACGAAATTAAGACTTTGGTTCCATTGTTGGATTGCATTACATTTTGTTTTCATGCTTTAGTGGAGCTTAATAGATCAAAACTGTATAGTAGTCATATAGAAGTGTCCTTCTGCTTTTGTTTTTTGGGTGAGTCAGAAAACCTGGCTATCACATAACTTAATAATTTCATGTTTAAAGGACATAATTTGTTGCTATAGTATCAGAGAGGGTAGTGTTATTTTGCTCCAAACTCCACGCTCATGATTTGTTGTAATAGTTGAAATCAGATGTATACTAATCTTTGTGCTAAGAAAATACTGATTGTCAACTGTACCAAGAGTAATAAATAAGCAGTATATTTAAGTATTTGGCAAAAAAGCAATTGTTTCCTAAATCATGGGTTAACTAAAAGCAAAATAGATATGAAAATTCAATTAAAATTTTGTCAGCTGTTCACAAAATATACAATACCCATTTACCATTTAAAAAAAGCCCATACACTTGAATCATGTTTAAGTCATAGGGAAAATCTAAGGCTCTCAGGGAGTAAAATTTAGGGAATTTTTCTACTTAGTTCTACATGATAATAAAAATTGTGTGTTATTTTATTATTTTTAATGGTGTATTACAATTTAATATGCACTAAAAGTTAGTTTATTTCTTTGTAAATTGATCAATTAGCACCTCTTCATGGCAGCATTATTCAAGAATATGTTCTCCTTTTTGTGTCACCTGCTGTTAGCAGAGGTGACACATAAGGATCACTTTTCCATCATCTGTCTTTCTGTTCGTCTGTCAAGTTTGTTTTTTTTTAACTCCTTTTTTTGTTAATCTTTAACTCTTTTTAAGTTATAAGCCCTTCTTAAGATGGGGCGTATTATGTGAACACTCACGGCGGGTGGGTGGCGTGGAACATTTGTTGTCCGGGCTCTTACTTCAATACCGTTTGCCCAATCCTTTTCAAACTTTCCACACATGTGCATGGCCATAATATCGAGGATGAGTTCGATATCCAGCATTATCGCATGAATGACTTAGAAGTTATGGCCCTTGACGTACACAAAATACTTGAAATTGTGATTGTCCAGGCTCTAACTTAAATACCGTTAGTCCAGTCCTTTTCAAACTTTTCACTCATGTGCATGGCCATAATATCGCTGATGAGTTTGATATCCAGCATTATTGCATGAATGACTTAGAAGTTATGGCCCTTGACGTACACAAAATACTTGAAATTGTGATTGTCCGGGCTCTAACTTCAATACAGTTTGCCCATTTCATTTCAAAGTTTTCACACATGTGCATGGCCATAATATCGCGGATGAGTTCAATATCAAGCATTATCGCGTGAATGACTTAGAAGTTATGGCCCTTGACGTACACAAAATACTTGAAATTGTGATTGTCTGGGCTCTAACTTCAATACCGTTAGACCAATCCTTTTCAAACTTTCCACACATGTGCATGGCCATAAAATCGCGGATGAGTTCAATATTCAGCATTATCGCGTGAATGACTTAGAAGTTATGGCCCTTGAACACTTGAATAAGCCAAAAGAGACATTTTCCTTCAAATTAATAGAAATGTTTCAACATGATTGTTTTAATAAGTAACATTCATTAACTAATGGGATTTAGGAGACAATAGCTTGCTTCTCTGAGCTATTTATGAGAGTCCCCATACTGTGATGGGCGTATTTTATGGCAGTCCTGACCCTTGTTTTAAACTGAATTTCCAGGGAGCAGAAATAATATCAAGAGTGTTTTTTTTGTTGTTTTTCAAGTTTATTTATAATGACAATAATCACCAATTAAAGCAAATAGTAATATAATAGAATAAGAATATCTAAAACAAACTTTGAGTTGAGTGAATCCAGTTTGTAATATGAATGTATTAATATATATGGTAAAACAACAACGAAAGGATCAAAATAGGAATTATAATTATCTAATACTAGCAGCAGAATTAAAAGATCCTAGGTATGGCTAGGAGTGTGTTGAATACTCTTTGAATTTTCACCGAGTTGCTCCAGTGTTAATCTTTCATCAACATTGTGGGTCAAACATTTCCTGATCAAGGTACGTAACTCTACACTGCAACTGTCAGTTGGCAAAGGGGGAATAACTCCATTCATTACTTTCATATACACTTGAAACATATTGCTTCCAAATGGATCATAAAATGCAGGTTCCAGGGCCACTGCTTCATACAGGATGCAGCCAATTGACCAAACAAGGGCCCTGGCATCTGCATTAGAGTTACTTAACACTTCTGGGGCCTCATAAACAGCTGCTCCAAAGCCAAAGGTCATTGCATCAAAAGGATATTGATTCTCTTTGATTTCTACAAAAACCCGATTATCTGGCAGGAAAATGACACAACTGGAATCAAGCTTGATTGATGGCTGGGGATCCTGCTCAAGAAGATATTGTACAAGTTCTGCAAGCAGCAGCCAAATAAACTTCTCATCAACAACTTTGTTCTCTTCATTGCAATTCCTGATTACATCACACAGTGTTCTAGTGGGCACCTCAACAACAAATATGTGGTTTTGTTCTATAAACCATGTCAAATGCCTCATGTCTTCCTCATTTGCTTCTGTTCCTGATGATTGGGAAAACAATTATATGAGTAATTAATGAAATGAATATGAAAATAATAGAGTTATTTTCCTTTACAATTTTCTTCAAAAGCAATAGGTTCCAAAAATTTATAAAACTTAAGATGTTGTGTGGCTGTAGAATTATGTATTTGTTAATTGTTAGAATTTTACTAGTATTTTGTATAAATATTCCTGCAGTTGGATTGGAAACAAATGATAGCTTTTAATTTAGTCTTTCTGATTAAGTCTTTTTGTCTTGCTATTCATAAACAGAAAAAAATGATAAATTTTAAGGTTTTCACCAAAGTATATAATTGCTAATAAATGTTGCAAAGAGCACTAAGGTTGTTGTTTAGAAAACTGACCATGTTGCTTTGGATACTAGCATTGTTGCTAAGATAAAGCATTGTTAGTATTGTTACCTTGCTGCTAAGGACACTGATATTTTTGCTAAGAATACTGACCTTGTTGCCAAGGAACCTGACATTATTGCTACGGATACTGACCTTGAGACGGTGACCAAGTGGTTTGAGCATCCACCTTGGGAGGGGGAGTTTGTGGGTTCGATCCCTGGCCACAAAATACCAAAGTTGTAAAATATGGTTATTTTCCTTTACAATTTTCTTCAAAAGCAATAGGTTCCAAAAATTTATAAAACTTAAGATGTTGTGTGGCTGTAGAATTATGTATTTGTTAATTGTTAGAATTTTACTAGTATTTTGTATAAATATTCCTGCAGTTGGATTGGAAACAAATGATAGCTTTTAATTTAGTCTTTCTGATTAAGTCTTTTTGTCTTGCTATTCATAAACAGAAAAAAATGATAAATTTTAAGGTTTTTCACCAAAGTATATAATTGCTAATAAACGTTGCAAAGAGCACTAAGGTTGTTGTTTAGAAAACTGACCATGTTGCTTTGGATACTAGCATTGTTGCTAAGATAAAGCATTGTTAGTATTGTTACCTTGCTGCTAAGGACGCTGATATTTTTGCTAAGAATACTGACCTTGTTGCCAAGGAACCTGACATTATTGCTACGGATACTGACCTTGAGACAGTGGCCACGTGGTTTGAGCATCCACCTTGGGAGGGGGAGTTTGTGGGTTCGATCCCTGGCCACGAAATACCAAAGTTGTAAAATATGGTACTGTAATAGCTCCTTTGCTTGGCACTCAGCATACAAGAGTAGTTGCAGGACTGGTTGGCCTGGTGTTAGGATAATGTGACTAGGTATGGTATCACACCACATGTCTATGGTGTGATACTACAGTGTTGCAGCACTATATCTGTCTCAAGTAGATACCGTCTCCAAATGACTGAAATACTGTCATTGGGATGTTAAGCCCAACAAACAAACAAACATACTGACCTTGAGGTAGTAACCTGAGGTTGACCTGCTGACCTGTGAGAAGACAGGTAGCTGGGTACACATCAGTGGAATGGCACTCCGGAGGCATCTTATCAGCTTCAATGAGGAAGTCAGACAGACTGAGAACTGCGACATTCAGTTTGAGTCTCCCTGGAATAGGCAGGTTATCAATCTGCAATGGAAAGTAGCAAACACTGTTACTTATATGAAGGTTGCTTAACAAAATGTCTTTCTATCTTGAATTTTATTTTTATTTTCTCTTACCATGATTAATTAGTTAAACATTTGACTACTGACATATAGAAATTTCAAGCACTACCATTACCTATTCTAAGGGGATTTTCTGTTTATGACAAGATCAGCTGCACACAGGGGCCTCCGTGACCGAGAGGGTAAAGTCGCTGACTTTAACACTCACTCAGCCCCTCACTGCATGGGTTAGAATCATGGCAGGGTCATTCGGATTTTCATGTGTGAAAGCCTTCCAGCTGGTTTGTAGGTCAGTGGTTCTACCCGAATGCCTCTGTGCATTCGGGGTCTTCCTCCACCTGTAATTAGCTGGACGTCGCTATATGACTGAAATACTGTTGAAGCGACGGTAAACTCAAATAGTCAGGTCAAGTCAAGTCAGCTGCACACAAATAGTGTCACAATCAACTTCATGTGCTCTTTAGTGTTAACTTGGTCAACCATTGATCACTGAGTATTCAGGCATAACTACTGGATAATATTATAATCTATATTTGCATATATGTTTGTAAACATTTGATGGGTACATGTAAATTGGTAAGATTGGAATATCACAAGTTTCGTAAGATTGCAGTTTTCGGGATGAAATCTGGTACATCAATCTTCACGTTGCAATTGAGGGCTGAGTGTCCTAGGCTATAACAGTGGTCAATATCATGTCTTTAGACTCGGACCCTTTGTGCCCTTAAATTCTAAGAATTGGACCAGAAAAAATAAACCAGAAATCTTTACAGGCCCTCTGACAGGATCATATTTTGAGAAAACGAAATAGCCAGGCAGTTATTCTGTTGGTACCTCGCCCATGGTCCCATGCTTATTTCAACAGCTGCTTTGTGCAATGGATATATGTGTCATAGATCATTAAAAAAGATTTTTTATGTACATTTCTGGATGTTAATCAGATTGAACAGTTTTGAAATAATGGTACATGTATTTAATCATCACAGAACAGATTTTAGAAGCAAAACTTCTTACCAAGTGCAGATTCTTTAGCCCAATGGACTTCACAACAGACTTTTTGCACCAGTACTGGAAACTATGTGGCATGTCCTCTGGTGTCATGGATTTCACACATTTTGTGAGGGGGTTGAAGGACCTAGAGACGGACATTCTGCAACACCCCCTGGTGATCTGGTAACAGAAAAGTTACAGGCACCTTGGATGTATGACTTACCTTTCACATCATGGAACATTCATGTGCAAATCTATGACTGGATGAAGATCAATGAATGGAACTCTAAGTTGTATATGAAACAATGAATTTTTCTTTGCAATGCAGATTTACAAGCATCTTGTAAATTATTAGATATCCCAAACTTTAATATTATCCTCAAATCATCATGCAGGTCTTTATATTTTTAGGGGAATACATACAAAAATAAATTCCTTTTAATTTGGAAAAAAAAAATCTTGCAAAAACATCCAGATAATGAGACCAAGAAATCCTGGAATAAAACATCAAATATGGAATTTGTTAAGGGTCATAATATCTGACTCATAGGGCAAATTAAAAATGACCCCCCACATTCATATTGAAACTAGAAATTATTTGATTTATAGACATAAACCCCTGAAATTTTGCATACATGAAGTTTTTAGCATGTTTTTATAACAACAAAAGTAATCTTACAGTTTCACAGTATCAGAATTTGATATAATTTATGAGTTAAGGAAAACCTCAATATGAAATACAAATGTATTGTAAAACACAGGCCTAGAATTAAATTTGCAATATACTGGATCAGAAAGTCAAGTCAAAGAGTTTATTCATAGTAATATCTCTGGCCCAAAATACAAAGCATGTTAGAACATATTCCAGACAGTGGGTCAGAAAAGTATGAAAGACCAGTGGAGGCATCTGCATTTAAGGTCTTCCTCCACCTGTTATTAGCTGGACTTCACTATATGACTGATTTGAAATAATATTGCAGCAATTGTATTGACCTTTCTCTTTTCAGGTGACCTCACGACACAGGGAAGAGGCCAGTGAATACGAAGAGACGGATGGTGAGTGGTGTTAAAACTTTTATATATATATATATATGTAAGACTCAAACCATGGGTCAGTCCCAGATCGTGGGCCAACTTTAAAATCTTGGGCTGTTCTGAAATTGTGGGCCAAGATGCTGATGTCATTTCCAGATCGTGGGTCTATATAAGAACTGGTATGGATTTGATAAATGATATCATAATGTGACAATCTTAACAAGTTGGTGCTCACCAGAAGAGGTAGTAAGCCCGCCATCTGTCTGTCACACTTTTTCCGTCACGCTTCTTTCAGCAGATGACACATGTGTGTTCTAAGAAACACTTATTGTATGCAAAATATGTATACTTTCATATTATCCCATAAAGAATATGACATAAGGATTGTTAGAGGACTGGTTGGCCTGGTGTCACAATAATGTGACCTTGGTGTGGTATCATGTGTCACAGTATTGACTGGTGTGGTTGGTATATGATGTGTCTCACATATGTGACCTTGGTGTGGTATCATGTGTGTCACAATAACATCACTTTGGTGTGGTATCATGTGTCACAGTATTGTGACCTGGGTTTGGTATCATGTGTGTCACAATAATGTGACCTTGGTGTGGTATCATGTGTCACAGTAATTGTGACTTGGTGTGGTATCATGTGTCACAGTATTGTGACATTGGTGTGGTATCATGTGTCACAGTAATGTGACCTGGGTGTGGTATCATGTGTCACAGTATTGTGACCTTGGTGTGGTATCATGTGTCACAGTATTGTGACCTTGGTGTGGTATCATGTGTCACAGTATTGTGACCTTGGTGTGGTATCATGTGTCACAGTATTGTGACCTTGGTGTGGTATCATGTGTCACAGTATTGTGACCTTGGTGTGGTATCATGTGTCACAGTATTGTGACCTTGGTGTGGTATCATGTGTCACAGTATTGTGACCTTGGTGTGGTATCATGTGTCACAGTATGTGACTGTGTGGTATCATGTGCACAGTATTGTGACTGGTTGGTATCATGTGTCACAGTATTGTGACCTTGGTGTGGTATCATGTGTCACAGTATTGTGACCTTGGTGTGGTATCATGTGTCACAGTATTGTGACCTTGGTGTGGTATCATGTGTCACAGTAATGTGACATTGGTGTGGTATCATGTGTCACAGTATTGTGACCTTGGTGTGGTATCATGTGTCACAGTATTGTGACCTTGGTGGTATCATGTGTCACAGTATTGTGACCTTGGTGTGGTATCATGTGTCACAGTATTGTGACATTGGTGTGATATCATGTGTCACAGTATTGTGACCTTGGTGTGGTATCATGTGTCACAGTATTGTGACCTTGGTGTGGTATCATGTGTCACAGTATTGTGACAATGGTGTGGTATCATGTGTCACAGTAATGTGACCTTGGTGTGATATCATGTGTCACAGTATGTGACTTGGTGTGTATCATGTGTCACAGTATTGTGACTGGTGTGTATCATGTGTCACAGTATTGTGAAATTGGTGTGGTATCATGTGTCACAGTATTGTGACATTGGTGTGGTATCATGTGTCACAGTATTGTGACCTTGGTGTGGTATTTGTCAAAAATGTGACCTTGGTGTGATATCATAAGTTTTAACTACACTACTGGTATATCTCTCATACAAATCTCTAAATAACTGAAATGCTGTTGGTTGAACCATAGGAAACTAACACAAAGACAATGGGGATTTGCGGAACTTCATTGTTTACAGCTATAGAGGGTGGAATTAGGATGTAATACAATGTTGAATCTTTTTATGGAAGAAAATCATTTTAATCCCTGGCTATTTATGAAGGAAAACATGGGGGGGAATCTTAACACTTGTCTATAAATACCCCTTGACCACTGCAGAACTTTTTTCACAGGTTAATTATGTGCTTCTTAAAGTCATAAAATACAACAAAAAAAAGAAAAAAGAAAACATGAAGAAAATCATTCCTCTTTTGCCACAGAAATACTTATTGTGAAGTTGAGAAAAGGTCAAGAACTGAAGGTGAAAGCATTCGCCAGGAAGGGATTTGCCAAGGAGCATGCAAAATGGAACCCTACCTGTGGAGTCTCATTTGAATATGATCCCGACAACGCACTCAGGCACACAACCTATCCCAAACCTGAAGAATGGTATGTATCGTTTGATTGCAGTTTTCTCTTAAAATCATGCTTTTAGGGTTCACTTGGTTAGCTATATCAATAAATTTGCAGAATACTTTTACCCATTCTGTAAAAAATATATAGTGTTCATTTGAAAAAGGAAAAAAAAAATATTGAGTCATTTATGCACATTAATTAAGATCCCTTCTCACATACAGCTTTGGATTTGCATAACATTTAACTAGGGTTGCAAAAATGCCACACATTGTCCTGCCCAGTGGCATCCTCTAATCACATACTGTTTTACAAATTGTTAAATATCATAATAAACATTTGAGGATCTCTAATGAAACTTAGCACACATACACACGCACACCGGTATTCACCTGGCTTTAGAAATATTTATACAGGTTTTGACATCTCTTTATACAGGTACTTTACAAGTGTTTTGATTCATACTAAATATTTTTTTCAGGCCCAAAAGTGAATTTACAGAATTGGAAGAGGATGAACGTAAGTACATGTATTTTCTCATAGAAAAATAATTGGAAAGTCCCTCAATCTATTATTCTAAATATATTTTCTCTGTACTATATATTGTTGAAATATTTTGATTTTGATGTTTTAATTTTGCTTGGCTGTTTTCCATGTCATTTTCAGGGACCATTCAGAGTTGTGTTCTCAGAAATTTCTTAAATTCATGCTTTTACTGAAAATGCTTTTTTTTTCTTTCCCAAATCCAGGTGTGAGAATGTGTGGCCTAATGTATTGTATAATGACATACATTTATGTTGTATAATCAGTTTTTGTTATTTGATAAACTTTAAACTTAAACGTTTAATTCCTTATTTCAGACCAAGCCCCTTTTGATGTGAATGGCTTCCCTAACAAGTTCTATTACAATGTGGAGTCTTGTGGATCACTTAAGCCAGAAAACATTGTGTTCTCAGCACTCTCCGGTCTCAAAAATAAGCTGAGTAACCTGCAGACCCAGCTGAGTCATGAGATACAGTCAGACGTACTGGCCATCTGAGGCTGGGAACCAAGGGTGGGGAGAGACCAGTGTGTTTGTGTATTTATACCAAGGACTGGGGAGAATTTAGTAGTTTCTGCAAGAGCAGATACTGGATTTCAAATGTGTAAATTTACAATTATATTTGACAAAAAGTATGCTGTAGCTAAATCACAGAAGAAGGACATTGTATGTTATTTTTTAGTTCTAAAGAGAAAAAAAAGTTGGAAATGCAGTGCATTTTACTTCAATATTTCATTTAGGTTGGCATTGATTTGTGTACTGAATATGTGTTTAAAAAAAAATTTTTCATTTCATTTTCGCCTAAAGCCTGGTTAATAATTTTCAGGGATGTAACAAAAGCACACATTTAATCATGTTCCTGATTCAGCTATGCACATTGATTTTCTGAATGAATGAACATTTCATCACCAATGAATATCATTATCACCTCCAGTACCTTGGTAAGTCTTATCTGTACCACATCAGGTTTCATGTCAAAACATTATTGTTTTCATTGTCAACATTTCATTTACATTTAATAAAACCTCATTTTATATACCTATGTTTTGTTATATTTATATACCTTATCAGAACAGTGTACTATTTACACGAGGATGCCATCTGCTGTTGTTTAGTAAATAAAGATTCATTGTTAAATGTTATTGGTGGCTATACTGTCTTTTTCATTTGGATGAACCTCCACAAAAGTTGCTAAAATAAACTTGATCCATGCAGAACTGGTTACCATGGCAACCAACAGAATTTTACTTTAAACACTTTAAAAATCTTTTCTCTGAAACCAATGGTCAGAATTTACTTTCCTTTGGCACAAATGTTCACCTCATAGTGCCCTATTATGAATGTTATAATGAAGTTGATCCCTAAAAAAGGGGAGCCCCTAGGAGGTTGGCTTATATAGATATACTCTAAACAAGAAATATCTTTAAACAAGAAATGTTTTTGAAACATATATGCCCCCCTCATATGCCATAATATGTATATAGCTATATTACATGCAAGGAGTTTGCCTTCATAATGTTGGCTTGTCACAAAAAATTCTCAAACTTCAAAAATTTGAGTGAAAATATCATATGCTAAAATGTGGAACTAAACATTTACTGAAATAAAACCAGACACAATGAGATTTTGAGTTATTAGTCAGACAGTGCTTAAATCATACAAAATATTTATAAGAATCCAACTTATTAATTTAAAACAGGGTTTTCTACATTTATAAGCAACAACTACATGAGGTTAGGACCTTAAGAGTAAAAATAAAATAGAAGTTATCACTTGGGCAAGACATTTATATAATGAAAATATATCAACATGTGACATTGTGAACTTGACCTTTGGATGTTGACACCCAAATCAATAGAGGTCATCTACTCATTATAAGGAACAACCACATATAGTCTGAAATAGAACTAAAATTTTATTTGGACAAGGCCAAGTCATCAAACATATATACAAATGCAACCTTGTGACCTTGACCTTTGAGGTATTGACACCAAAATTGATAGGGGTCATCTACTAATCATAAGCAACAACCACATGAAGTTTGAGACTTAAACGTCAAATAGAACTTCAAGTTATAAGGTTATACAAACAACTGTGCCTTGACCTTTGAGGTAATGACACCAAAATGATAGGGGTCATCTACTAATCTTGAGCAACAACCACAAGAAGTTTGAGACTTAAAGGTCTAATAGAACTTAAGTTATCACTCGGACAAGGTCTGGTCTACCGACAGACATACGGACCGACCGACATGAGCAAAGCAATATACCCCCTCTTCGAAGGGGGGCATAAAAAGATATTCGGCGTAGGATGAAAGAAAAACGAGATTTCCAGTCTTCTAGAACATTCCCAGGAAAAGCGCGCGAAAGACCGACGCACAACAAATTTAGTACGCTCTAGAAATAGTTCAGTATTTTTTCTATGAAATATACTTATTTATAGACGGTAATATAAAAATTTATATCTGTAAATAGGCTTGTTTGATATTTGTTCATATCATTAT
This sequence comes from Solen grandis, assembly GCA_021229015.1. Taxonomy (NCBI): domain Eukaryota; kingdom Metazoa; phylum Mollusca; class Bivalvia; order Adapedonta; family Solenidae; genus Solen; species Solen grandis. Next base: position 56,065,627 of record CM037783.1, read on the forward strand.
TGCATATGACAATTATGATATAAAGGCGTTATTAGTTGTTTTGGTTTTGGCGAATTAATTTTCAATGAGAGCATCTCGGCAGGCTGAAAGAATTCAATATACTTAGTAATTAAGGGGTTTCATGTCATAAACTTGGATTCTTTTTTTTTTAAAATTTATTTAACTTAAATTTTTTCTCAAAAAGAAAAGTAATAACACCAAGCTGAATGATATATACAAGCTGCACCCCTTATTTACAGTAATTTTATAGTCCATAACGATGCGTTAACCAATAACAGGAGTCCTTTTATTCAGCTTAGAATTATTTACCGCTGTTAGCGTACATTTGATTGGTTTAAGATGCGAGTTGAAATCGAAACTATACAGCTACGCCGAAAAAAATTCAAATTCTTCTTCTATGAAGCCAATGGTCAGAATTTAATTTCATTTAGCACAAATGGTCACCTCATGACGGTTTACCATAAATGTTAAAATAAAGTTGATCCCTTGAAAAGAGAGGCCCTTAGGGGGTCAGCTAGTTCTTTTTATATGCTAACTCCATATAGATTTCAAAATCTTCTACAAAACCAATGGCAGAATTTAATTATAGCAAAAATGGTCACCTCATGACTGTCTACCATAATTGCTAAAATAAAGTTGATCCCTTGAAAAGTGAGTCACATGGGGTCATCTAGTTTCTTTATAAACTCTTTAGAAAATTTAAAATTCTTTTCTTCTGGAACTATGTTCAAAATTAATTTTTATTTTGCACCAATGATTACCTTTAGGTTTCATACTAAAATTACGTAAGCATTTTCGATCTTCTTTGACATTTCCTCTCGTCCAATTAGGTGCTGATATTTGTAGATAATCATTGTGAACTATAACGCATAGTTCAATACTTTTTTAAAAGTCATTAAATGTGGACTACGCAGCCATTTAACTCACACTTTGTCGCTAGTGGAAGGAAATATGATGTGCTAAATAGCTTAGTTCATAGTTGCCTTTAACTACACGATATACTCACTCGGGCTCCACTATGAACTATTCTATACGTATCTGAAATTTGAATCTGTTAGCTGCTGCAAGAAACCAGGAAATCAAGTGATTTGAATTGTTTTAAACAAGCTGATGTACTCTGGTAAGCGATGTAGGGCCACTTGTTTTATACGTCCGTCGAACGACTGGACGAATTATTGTATGGCGCTGTTAGTATGTTTGTCTGTCCGTAGACATTTCGTTTTCTAGTAATAACTTTTGAAAGACTACACATATTGAATTCGTATTTGGTATGCAAGTACATAGTATTAAAATACAGGTCAAGTTCGATTTTGGTTTCAATCCACTGATTCGTTATAGAGTTATGCGCCCTTCATAGGCAAATTTTATGTGACCGTTTCCACGCAATAACTTTAAATACTTCATGTATTGAATTCATATTTAGCATGCAAGTATTAGTTTAATGGAATGATACCACACACATAACAAAATACTCTTGAAGAGGAAACCCCACTGTAAACCGCACACCTCTGATAAACGGACATTTTAACTGGTCCGAGCGCCGTGCGGTTTATGGAGGTTCCACTGTAATAACAATTGATTCTCTGACGAAGATTGCAATTTCTTACCTCAGAACGGTCGTCCCTGTTTTTAGAAACGCTACTCCCCGAATGACGTTCTATCGCTATGGATATGACGTAAGGTTTCTGAAACTACGTCACGACAGAACATGCTCGTCAGTTGGAAAACGTTATAGCGATGGACAACGGAATTACCCAAGAATATCCGATTGCATTTACGTAATACTCATTTAATTCACATGGATAAAAAGGATATGGACAGACAGAAAGACGACGGAAAAGTGATCACTATGTGTCACCTCTGCTTACAGCAGGTGACACAAAAAATAAAATAGGACCTTCAACTGCACCTTCACCACAAGATCACAATCAGTAAACAATTGCTAGCCATTACTATAGAAGGAGAAGACTGGATGGTGTACAAACATGTAATTAATAATAAGTAATGTCACTCATTGTTATGTTTACGGTCATACATACCTTTATTACAGTTATGATCTCATAGCCACTGGGTATCTAGCCATCGCCAAGTTTTGCAAAACAAGTTAAAAATTATTTTTTATCCAAGTCAAAATCGCTTGTTTTTTTCCTAATGTAGGCCTATTTCTGCTTTATCAATGCTAATTTTTGATAAAAAAAAATGTATATTATGATAGATATGTCATTATGTGTTCCCATTAACCGACAAATCAGCTGTGGATACTTCAGATTACAAAAGAATTGTGAAAATATTTAAAGGTAAAAGGATGTCAAGTTTACGAGTACGGACACAGGCTTAATATAGTACATGTATTTAAACCTTGGCCACAGGGCATTACGGAGGCGCTCTGTTGAAAAGGACCATTTCTAAAACTGTATACATGTTCTTCTAAACTTTGGCCAAAGGATGGCATGCCGCATCACTATGTTGAAGAAGGCCATGTTCTGAAACTTAAGTAAATATTAAGAGACCATGGCTCATGTCACAAATTTTGTCTTTGATACAGTGGGGAGGAGAAGCTATCATTGTCTCTTTTGCAGAGCTGATCTAAAGTTCTCCACCAGGTCTCCTCTCTTCCAGGTAGTTCCCGTCTTCAAAGGCTGTTTTTTCTCAATTCTATTGTTCTAATAGTATGAACTTCTTATTATTTCAATTTGCTTTAACGGATTGTTCTTCTAAATTTTTGCTTATAAAAGTTGTCAAGTCTTTGCTTTGATAATACGTTAGGATGTAATTTGGATGGATGACTGGGATCAACCCATTAACCACCCTGTACATAATTACCAACCTACTGTCGTCTCGTCTCTAGAATCTCGAGATCAATATTATGGAGCAATTTTGAGACACACCCCTCTTTTCTTGACCTGTAGTCAGTGAATCTGGATACTTTTGTTGTTATTATTGGGTTTACCGTCGCTGCGCTAGTATTTCAATCATATAGCCACGTCCAGTTAATTACAGGTGGAGGAAGACCCCGAGTACACAGAGGTACCCGGGTAGAACCACCGACCTACCGCAAGCTAGCTGGAAGGCTTCCTCACATGAAAAATCCGAAGTCCCTACCGGGATTTGAACCCACAGCAGTGAGGGGCTGTAGTCCACGACTGTAACCGCTTGGCCACGGTGGCTCCTTCCTCAGGCTACTTTTCTTTGTACCTTTTCATTTTGTTTTCTGCTACTGAAAATAGGTCCCAGTCAAGATTATTGCGCAATATTCAATAGATTTCACTGATCTAATCAATGAGATAAATATGCATTTTTTTTCATTCTTATGGGTGTGTGTGGGGGGTGGGGGGCAATGTCTGAGATTTCGTTTGAGGAAACCTAATGTAGAGCTTGTTTTTTCACAATGTTGGAGACGTGGGCATTCCAGTTTAGATCTTCATTTAACTGTAGGTCTAAATTTGGACGGTTGTCTATTTGCAATCTGACTAAAGTACACAATCTTACAGGGGAACATAGCTACAGAGAAGGAGTACTTTAGTAAGACTGGTGCACTTGTTTAAGGATATGGTTATTGAGAGCATACCATATTTTTTTTTTAATTTGGGTTTGAAACTTTTTTGTATTAAATCTAATCTTGATATTACAATGTCATCGTAACAAGTATGGGAGAATATTTTTTATATGTCAATCTTTAGGATAACAACAGCAACAACAACAAAATGATTGATCTTATCTTTTAACAGTGTATGGTCTAATTAAGGTAAAATCACGGAGGTACATTATTCACATCTCTGGTAAAATCAATATTTCTAAATGTACATGTAGTTTTCGTTGATTTTGTGGATGGTTTTAAGGGTTTCTAAGGCTTAAAAAATATGTATCTAAAATGCTACTTTCCTTGATAATTTTTTTTTAATTTAGTTTCACATTAACAGATTTCATAGATTGTCAAAATGTGTGTAATATCATCCTTCTGAGCCATATTAATTTATTACCCTTATCTATAATGTCTCTTGGGGCTATGCAATGTATGCATTATATGTGGTCTATGCCGGACAGCAGGCCTGGTCAGCTTTTTATCCCACTGGTCAGCAGGCCTGGTCAGCTTTTTATCCTACTGGTCAGCAGGCCTGGTCAGCTTTTTATCCCACTGGTCAGCAGGCCTGGTCAGCTTTCTTTACCTACCTGGTTTTAACATGAATATTAACCCCCACGAAAATTGTGCTTTCAGTATAGTACTATCCTCACAAACACATACTCCCACAAAATTACTTTTCATACAGACACAACAAAATCAAATGTCAACAAAGAAATACAATTTTGTGGAGATTAATTGATAATAAGAGCAAAACTATTCAATTTATCTTTAATATATAAATCACAAGGTCATGGGAGTGCCTCATCAGACCCATGCGTAATTTGCAACAATACTTGATTAAAGACTTTCAATTCATTCATCTATCATGAATGTACACCTATATATTCAAAACAAAGCATAAGTAGGAATAAAATACTATTATAACAAAAAAGAACACACATTAAAGAAATTTAACAAAAATTTAAATGTTACCAAATTGTGAATTCTCAAGAAGAAAAGCAATTACCATGTTTAAATTCAATCATCAAATATGAAACCTATGATAAAGCATTACACATGCATTTAAAACACAAAGTAAATGATTGGCTAGAAACCATTCCAATGATTTAATTTTTAGAAAAGAGAAATAAGTCTGAGGGAAGCTTTCAAATAAGGAAAATATCAGTAATACATGTGCATTTGTAAATAAAGATCTTGCAAACGTTTTAATCTTAATGTATAGTAACAAAATAACACCATAACAAAATTACATCAGAAGAATGGTAAAATCAAACATAAAACAAAATCAACTAATCGATTGATTTTAAAATCTAATAAATGTACATACAGTAAAATGGTAAACTGTAAAATACACAGAAGAAATTTCAAGCTTAAAACTAAGTCATAAAGGGCATATTTATTGAAGTCGTATCAATCAATAATGATAATAATGAGTTAGTTTAATGATAGGGAAAAATGATGAACACATGAATACATCATTCACTGGCCTTAGAAAAAAAAAGTGGCATCTTTCATGACTGAAATAATATAAAATTCCATCCAGAAAAAAAAATCCAAAGAGACAGTAGTTCATATAGCGAAATCATGCTAATCAAATGTGGAGGAAGACCCAAAGCTTACAGAGACATAGAGGTAGAACCACTGACCTACCAATGGCCAGCTGGAAGGTTTCCTTGTATGAAAAACTTGGACCAGACCAGACCCGGATCTCAGGGTCAAATATGGGTATCATACACAAATCCCCATTATAACAAATGGGCATAGTTTGAGTCCAAGTATGAAAATTATACTTCAGTATGAGTCTTATTTTCGAGAACACGGGGCAAGAAGTTGATGCCATAGTATTAAGTAATGGTAAGTCAGTGAATGTAACAATTCAGTCACAGAAGCCCCTAAATTCAATATACTGGTAAACAACTGAATTACATGAATAAACATTAAACTGTAGTGGTTAATTAATAAGCCAATGCAAGTTACTAATATACTCAAAATTACATAAGACTTTTATATATACATCACAACAGGTACAAACTCTTCCTGCCACCATTAGACTAAATATTTGCAAATTTTGTTACATTTGTTTCTTGATGATAAAGAATATGCTATGCAAATATCCTAAATGTCCTGGTCTTCAGTTCACATAACAGTTAACTATACAAAATAATATATCTAAATAATTTTCTGCCAGATAATGTTCATTTATACTAAATTAACCTTTGACTTGACAAATTAACTGCCCCACAACAAATAAAAAAAAACTAGAACTATCACTGAAGGTAGTTAATACCCTTGCATCCCATCTTGTCTTCATATAATGTGATAAACTCCACACAGTGATCTTCCTTGCAAGCAAAAAAATCACTGCTGTCACAAATGTCACCTGATGATGGTAAACTTACAAAATGGCGTCTCCGTCTGCTGTCACAACAACAAAAATATTTTTTAAAATGATTCATTTTTTTTACCAGGAGGCGATATTTGATGTTTATTAAAAAAAAAAACATACTTAGGGATATGACACTCGCAGTAAAATAATTTTTTTGGAAAAAAGAAAAATTCGCTAAATTCTGTTAGTTTTTACTTGCGCTGGCAGTGGTTATCTACAAATCTAAGGGGAGGTAACTACTGCGTGGAGTTTGGTAATGTGAGTGTAGGACAGGTTGTGACAAGCATGATTCCTATATAGCCCACACTTCTGAGATGCAGGGATATAAATAATAAAAAATATAACATTATACTCATCTGCAAACGTTTTCATAAACTATTAAAGAACTTTTCACATTAAAATATATTTGAAAGTACTTGTACCAGTATTTTCCTTTTATATTCTCAATTATCTAAAATATCTGCTACTAATACTGTATCTCTAAAAAATGCTTTTGTTTATTTATGTCGAAAAGACGGTCATACTGGTCCTAGCTGGCTCACCTAAATACAGTCAGTCAAAATGACATTGTATAAGTTAATCAAGATTTGGATTGGTTACAAAATTTCCCACAGGACATCAGCTAACTTAGAGATTTAACTGATGGATCAAGTTTTCAGCCACAAGACTGTTACAAGATTATCATTTGGCCAAATAAATTATTTTGGTTGCCATAGATCAAAAGAATCTTAACATCTTAGAAGAAGGCCAAGCCAAAGACAATCCATGCCAAGATTGATCAATTTCTGACAAAGTTTCAGAAATGTCATTAACAGCCAACTGTTGATGAAAGAAAATGACAGCAGGTGCAAGGCAATCCCACTGGCTCTATTTGACCATACTATACTTTGTAACTTGATGAGAATGTAGACAATGTGATAGTGAACAAGTATGTGAAGTTTGATGACAGAAGCTTTCATACTTCAGAAGTTATGACCAACGTTTAATTTTTACCAGACGCCAACGACGACACCTGAGTAATGACAACACCTCGACTTTTTTCTTTTAAACACACGACGAGCTAAAAAGGAAAATCAACATTTTCTAAATAATCTCTAATAATAAACCCTTTATCCCAAACAATCTATTGCTGATCTATACAACCAGTATTGATCCTGATCAGCTGGAAAGCATTTCACCAGCAGGTCAAAGTCACTTTGTCATACAATGAGTTTTGTTGTCTGGAGTTCCTTCCCTAACACTATGTTATCTGTGATCTTGAGTATGACTGCAAAAAAGACAATGAAATTCATTGTGTGAGCAAAGCACTTCTGGTCCTATGATGTTTACAAAAGAAACACCTAGCTGTTCATTACCAATACTGCCTATAGTTTGATCCTATACTATGGTGCATATAACATGGTGTAATTGAGCAGCAAGGACTAAAGATCAATCAACAACAGTACATTTTTCAGATCTGCAGCAGGGGCTGAGGTGGGGGTGAGGTTAATGGGTAGCCTTGTACTTGATGAAGCGGACCAGATTGTTTCTTGCAGTGGAAATGACTGGGTAATGCTCCCCCAAGGCTTTCTTGTTAGACTGCACCTGTAAGGCATAGGCATATAGTTCCTTATCAATTTTATTAAATTCACAAATATCAGTACTGATTTGAAATTACAGTATCTTCAAAAGTTTATTTTTTACTTTGCTTGGACAACTCTAGTATTTCAGTTATTTGAGGACTATGTCTACATGAGGCAGATTCAGAACCTCACAACAATATCACACTGCAGACAAGTGGCTTGATACCACAGTCACATTATTCTGAAAATGGGCCAGCAAGTCCTGAAAATACCCTTTATATATTGAGTGCCAAGCAAGAGTGATATACCAGTACCTTTTTTCATAATAATCTCAAATCTAACATCCAATTATTGTTAATAAATACATTGTAATGCTGAAAGTTTAAAACCATGGAAAAAAACTAATTCCAGATCAATTTAAACTTTTAGTGATGACAAAAATGTACTAACATATACTGGTAAAACTGGATATGATATTAATCCAGGTAAGTATTTTTTTACCTGACTACTAAAATCACTTATTATTATACACCATTATGACACATACCTTGCTCTTCAGGATGGGTGCCACAGCCTTCAGTTTGCTCACAAGATCAATCTCCCTAGCAACAGGGTCAATGTGATCCTCCCCAAACACATCAAATATTGCATCCAGTGCCTCGCCACTACCCAAAGGTCCGAGTCTTTACACACAATCTCCAGCAAAACAGGCCAATGTCCTAAATGTACAAAAACATCACTCAACAAGAGATATCAAAGATTAAGAATTCCCCAAGATACCACTCTTGACACATCTTATTGTAACATAGAGTTACTGTAACCATATCAATGATAGTCAAGACACAGCTGAAATCAGTTACCGCTGTGACACAGTTATATGTCACCATTGTCACAGAAAGTAAGAAAGTAAGTATAATACTGTCAATAATTCAATCATTTTGGCACATTTTCTGCTAGACAAAAATAGTAAGATCTTCTCAAACCTCTGTCAAACTTGATATTGTATTGATATTTTGTGATGCTTTCTGACAACCATATATGGTCCAATAGAACACTGATGCAGTTTTGGTAATTAATAAATCTGAAATGATACCTACCTTCAACAGTGGGTGGGGTGTGGTATTCTTGGCTAATATACTGCCTATAGTTGACACAATACGCAGAGAGTTAACCCGGACCTCGGACCACTGGCACTTTGTTGACATCTCATACATGAACTGGAGATCAGCTGGAGTCACCTGCTCAAACTGTTCAAACAGAAAAATATTTTACAATCATGTGGACCTCTCAAGTGTTTTATATATTCATGTATATCTGAGGAGCCCTGTGGTCCAGTGGTAACATACCAAAATACAGATCCAAAGGTTGTGGGTTCAAACCCCATTGGGGGCAACAATCTTACATGACATTCCCAGGCACAATGTACTGGTCCAACCCAGGAATGGTGGAAAGGGATTAGTATAAATAGTAAGAACTTGTTCCAAGTCAACATGAAACAAAGATGTATTCAAACTGTCTTACAGACTGTCTACTACACTGGGATAAAAGGTAGTCAATGGTTGACCTGGTTTACACAGGAACACATGGTTTTAGTTGAGATACTGTTTGTGAGCTGTTGACCTTGCCATGAATGGAAAAGACAGGACTTACATTTTCACTGTTAAAAACAGGAAAGGTGCAATAATTCACTATCAATTTCTGTTTCCTGAACCTCTGTTGATGGTGAGAGATGTCAAAAATTACTATAAAATATAAATATTTGTCCTACAATAATCATGTACAAGTATACATAAAGAGTTACCTAAAAAAAAAGAACAGTTTAAAGAATAACATTTTACTCACTTTAGATGGGTCCAGCTCTGCTAGTTTCTGTATAACTGCCCTCAAGGCACTTGTTGCTGCCTCCAGCAAAGTCTGGGATTGCATACCTATAGAAGGGATGAGAAAATATTTGTCAAAATCTGCTAAAAATTAACATTGCATATTCTAAGAATTCTGAACTGAAGTTGGGTCAGACTGATGTTAATAGCTTACTGTCAATTGATATTAAACCAGGGTCAGAATACATCTATCTTTTTGATCTTTATTTACTTTTAGTCAATATTTCAAAATCATTACATGTAAAAATGGATTGGATTTCCTGAATTCTAAATATTACATTCCAGAATGTAAATGAAATAGTTTTCATTATGAAATTAAAAACCGACTTTGCGAAACAAAAATGTTGAATTGTTGTCAAAAAAAAAAAAAGTCAAAAGACTAATAAATTTGTAGCCAGCTTATAGTGCTTTCATAAAAAAAAAAAAAAAAAAAAAAAATTAAAAAAAATGCATAGGTGAGATAAAACATTCAAGTACAGTGTAAAAACCTGTTTTTGTAAAACTTAAAAACAAACATTGGATATATCAAATGTTAAGAGTGACATACTGTGCTGGTCTGTTGAGAGTCTCAGGAGTCCCTCCCACATCTCGTACAGTCCTGCCACCCCACCCAGTGCCCCAGGGTCAAGGGAACTGACTAGATTGTTGATACACAGCAAGGCATTGGTTTGCTTTGTCAGGAACCTGAATCATGTTCAGTTAATAAAAATATCTATAGAGAAATTAAAAATTCTAATAAAAAATTCTAATTCCCTCTCAACACAATCTCATTAAAATCAAATTCAGTATGCTTAGTGAATCTACCCAGTTGTGAAGAAGGTCGTCTCAGATTGACCTTTGTGTAAGCCAATCCAATTGGCGCCAACCAAATTTCAGGTATAACCAGAGGAAGTAACCACATCAATGTATATGAACAAATAACAAGATGGTGTCCTGCAGGCAGAACTACCACTAAATCAAAGAGTGACAAAATAACTTCTTTTTGTTCAGGCTTTAATTCTGGTATCTATAATTTAGTAAGTTGTTGAGGCATCCATTTTCAATGTGTCACATTACTGATTACTCACAATAGGGTAGAGAGATGTTTAAGTGGCTGGGTAGCTCAGTCAGTAGAGCATTCCTAAAAAAGGCCCAGGGTTAAAGTCCCGGTCAAGCTGCACATTTTTCTCACCCTGTTACAAATGTTTTACTGAAGTCAGTTAGAAAAACGCTATTTAATTGGTTTAATACTGATCACTTGTTAAGTATATAAATAACTTCAAAGGTCAATCTGACGTGACTTTTGATGCGACATTGTCAGATCCTAATCACGGATAGTAGAGGCGCGCAAATTAAGATATGATTTTAATGAGATTGCTCTCAACAGTGAAAGAGAATGGGCCAGTACTTTGAGCCTTGGAATGCATTATAACTCCTGTTCATCTTGTGGTTATGGAATAGCAGTCAATGTACACTGATGTCTACCATTAGACCACAATACCTTCCAACACAGAACAAAATTGTAAGGAACTTTATGAGTCATATTTTTATATTTATATTTACCATACTGGTACGCTTATTTTCTGTAAGGTTATGCAAATTTTTCTTTTTACTTATTATGACAGTCATCATTCTTTTTGTTAAACATTTACATTTTGTTAAACTGCTATATTTTAGCCTTTGAAACAATCATCTGAAATGATGAAGCATACCTATATGCATCCGACACCATTTAAGTCATATATATATATAGTGTTTCCATAAGCAGGTTGCCTACCTTAATTAATATTTCAGAAAAAAACATCTAACATTTCTTATTCTGCAATACTTCCATCTAGCTGTCAATTTATTTTCCCAAATTATTTTACTACATTTCAGCAGTTTTCTTTTTCAATGAAGACATTCTAACTTTCAGCATGAAATATGTAAACATCATTAACTTGAACCTACATTTCATGAAGCTACCCTACCTCTCTGCTATACTCTCACTACCCTCAGGAAGAGACCCAAGTCTCTGGGACTGCTCTGCTGTTAGAGGCTGGGCTGCTTGTAGAACCTGCACAATACAAGACTGGGAAATACAGTGTGGATCCATCACAACACCTTCCATGATAAAGTGACAGTCAACATAACACAGTCTAACACATAACCCCTGATTTGTTTAGCTGTTTTCATATTGTTTTCATGGCATCCAATATCATGAGACATCTATACCAAAAACCTAAACATAGCACTATCAGTACATACAATACAGCTGAAATGTATGATATTATAGTATAACATAGTAACCACAGCATATTAATCTTTTTTAAATAATTACCTTCTTTTACCTATGTAATATATATTGCTAATATTTTTTTACAAATTTGCAAAACAAAACACCCAGAATTATAACAAATCTGCTAAGGGAATCAATGTCTATTAGGTTTTATCACTTACTTTCTTACCATCTCACACCCAACATAAGCTGCATGCAGTTCTGTGACACACACAATGGTACCTGAAACATGTAAACAGTTCAACAACCATAAAGACAAAGTATTAATTCACATACATGTAGCTATGCCTTAAAGATGCCAAACTGAATACTAGAGCTGTCACAGAAGGTGATGAAAAACCCACTTTATCACCTTGACTCAACAGTGGGATAATATTGAATTGTTTGTACAGCGAGATACAACAAGATGGGAAGAGAGGAACAACATACCTGATTCCAATATACACTCACTATATTTTGTAAAATGGCATTATAACAAGTACTACATAACAACCTAGAAGATGGTAGTTAGTGCCAATCTTTATCACAATAACATAAACATTGTGGAAGAAGTATGCATCACACACCTAGATACCATAAACGTTCATGTAAAGTGCACATTTCTATGACTTCTATTTCGATTTTGGAGAAGAGATGTGCACAATACATAAAAATTCAACTTTTTTGTAGTTTTTCCGAACTGTAGCCAACCCACTAAGAAGCTGTATCAGCGAAGTCTAGGGGCATATTTTATACTTTAGATCGGTATTAAAGCTTTATCATATTTACTTTCCTGAGAATTGTTGTTTGTTTGTGATATCTATCATGTTATTGTGAAATAAATGCTTAAGATGTTCAAATTTTTGTTTTTATCAATGCGATTCACCTGGAACTCATACAGTATTGTACCCTACAAAATAATTAATTGACGACTTATAGCTGAAAGAGATGTTCGCATCGTCATTACTGAGACCAACCATGATTGCCATTTATATTCTAATTATACAATAAGTTTACTGTTTTTAGTACATTCAGACGATATTCTAGCTAGTAAGTTTCATTTTGGACAGAACCGTTAGGTTTATGATAACTAGGTACTCCAAATACCAACTGGAAAGTGACTTGTGACAAACAAGCAACCAGATGTCAACATTTGAAGACAATTACTCAAACTATTGCCATAATGAACATTAATGTAACAAGCAAGCTGAATGTGGATACTAGAGGTGTGAATAATAATCGTCGCATGACTACTTGGGAAGCAGTAGAACATTTTTTACCTGTAGTTCAATCGAACATCCGCAAAACACCTGCCGCTAAATAAAATGGCAGCCCCCTCAAAGTACAAAGAATGGATGCGGATTATAGAAGGGAAATAGATTTTTTCCAAGGTTTTGAACCTCAAACTCAGGGTGCACACATACATGAGTGCACACAATACATGAGCGTTTATGGTAGATAAGCACTGACACCTCCTATATATAACCCTTTAAATCTGATTTTGCTGAGATACAACCAGTAAAGGATAAACATTAACGCAAACAAAATGAATGTACATAAAGTACATTGGTCCCGTGGCGGTAAACTTGACTGTGGGTCCAAAGGTTGAATGTTCAAACCTTGTTTGGGACATGAATCTTTCATGAAATTCCCAGCACAAAGTACTGGTTGGACAACAAGGAACCGAAGAGAAGAATAAGTTTAAGAATTAAGAAGTAAGTTTTAACTAAATTTCAAATGACACAAGGGGGGTAACTCCCACCACACCATACTGCAGCATTGTTATCAGCCATTTCCTCCTCCATGGGCATCTCAGCTCCATCATCAGAACTTGACTCGCTGTTCTCCATATCTTCCCATTCCTCATCTGTGTAAGAAGAGAACAGGAACAATGAATCTTACATCCTCTGACTCAAGAAATTAATTCATGTTTGTTTAATTTATTGGGTTTAACGTTAAGCCAACAGTATTTCAGTCATTTAGAGACAATATCTACTTGAAATAGGTATAGTGCTGCCACAGTGCAGTATCTCGCCACAGGCATGTCCTTTACTGAAACAATCATAGCAGTTACCAAACTAGCATTAGTTTTGTAATTTGGTGCTTGCTTTCTATACATTAACCACACAGCAACAGATTTCTTAAGGGCTACAGGTAACATTTTACAGCTTTTGTTGATAGGGGAATATAAACATGTTAATAGAAGCAGATACAAAATAAAAAATTTCCATCAGGTTAATTTCCTTTTTACAAAATAAATAATAAAATTTGGTTTCATTTTTTTTTTCAACAAGTAAGACACATTTATCACATAAACCAAAGCTATCACAGAAGGTGATAAATACCCTTTCTACATAGTCTTGACTCAAAAGTAGGAAAACATTGAACTTTTTGTAAAATGTGACAAATCATGACCTGACAAAGTGCAGGAGCTGTAACACTGTGTGTAATAATATACATGCACTCATTGCTTTTACTTATCCGAAATCAAAAAATATATAAGAAGCTATTACCATCTGAGCAGCACAGATTGGTTGCTATCTCCAGGGCAATCTTCTGTGCCTTCAATATGTTCTCCAGATCTTGCAGCTTCTCTGTGACAGTTGACTTCTGTATTAGAAGACAATACCGGGTTTAGCAGGTTGAGTTTAACATCCCACTGTCATTTTTTTCAATCATTTGGGGACTTATTGTATACATGAGATAGAAATAGTACTACCTGTGATATCAAGAGGCATGACATAAGACACATTATCTAGACAGAAGGTTAACCAGTTCTGGAACTAAGCTTATGTGTTAAACCCCACAATTATGAGTTAAACCCCAAGCACAAGGAAGGTGTTTATTCCCAAATATAAATACATGTACAGTAGAAACTCACTTAGCGGGCACCTCAATAATACGGGCAACTTCTAATTACGGACAAATTTCGCGGTCCGGATCGCTTTGCTATATGTTTATTTGCCCGCAAAACTCAATAATGCGGGCACCTGGCTATTGCGAAATGCGGGCACCATTTTCGGTCCGGATCGGTGTTTACAGTGCAAAATGAACCTAGCTAAAGTGGGCACCTGTCCAAGAGCGATAACACTTTCGATTTTTTATCTGACTGGTTACGTGAAATACTGTCGTAAGTTATGTTAACCAGTCTCAGTATTTTGCAAACCAGTCTGTGTGTTTCACGCGCCAGACATTTTGACACTTTCTTTTGTTTTGTTAGCAGTACACAAAGAACAAACTGACAACAGGTCCAGGTGTTATTTTGTTTCGAAAAATGGGACGTTAATGAATCCCTTTATCAAAAGCGGTGTGTATGATGTTTGTATCTTTTTGTCCAATAAATTTAGCAAAGGGCATTTAATAACGCTATGTTTTCAATGCATCGTCATTATCAACATCGAAATCAAACTGATGGTAATTAATACTATAATTAAAGTATTAGGGACATCTGAGCTACATTTAGTCAATATTCCTACTGAGATAATGGGTAAACATGTACATGTATGATATGATTTCTTTTGCAGCTTTTGTGTTGTTGCATGTTATTTTTATTGTATTTATTTTATATTTCTTTTGTTGTATTTAAATAAAGATATATTAAAATGGCTTATTTAATGAGTTATTTGAATAATTAATTGATTACACAAAACTCACGTAACACACACATAACACACAAGTGTAGGGTTGATGTGTCAAAGGGACATAATCCCTTTTGACTTTGTGAAACCTTGCTATTAAGGCCAAATTTCAAATTTAGGCCACTCGTGCCCGGTCCCACTCGTGGCCTTAATAGTGAGGTTCCACTGTACTTCAATACACTTGAAGGAACAACACTAGGTGTTGGTTTCAATATTAAGTATACATAAGTGTCACTGAAGTTTATTTCTATGTCTACTGTTTTCATGCCTGATCAAGATTCCTCTTAATGAAACCTGGTTGTTTAATGGCAGTTGTTTGTTAATGAAAGAGTCTTAAGCAGGACTTAAAACTCCTGATCTTCAGATAATGTAACAACCTTCCTCACTGTACAGATGATTCTGTAGGTCTAAGTTTGTAAATCTTCTATGACCTTTATAAATGTCTTACAGCCTGTAAGCACACTTAATAGTAATCCTGATCACTTTGTAACAGAAAACCAAACTGGAAAAGATCAGATTGTTTTGGTGCTAAAGCATGGCATCATTACAGATACACTGTAACCATACATAGAAGACTTCCATTTATAAACAGTTTTTTTATTCTAAAATAGTTTATAGTGATAAATCAATCATTTCATTAATTTTAGATTCAGAGATTTCCATCTTTGGATGATTGTTCAAGCTTGTCTAGGTTTGTTTCTGACCTGACCCAGACACCCCTGGGTCACAATCTTAGATCTAGCCCAGTGATAAGATTCTAGTAGTCCTTGTAATATTCCGTAAGATATTAACAAATTAATTATACA
>CM037783.1:56081817-56131817 GCA_021229015.1 Solen grandis
GGATGCCATTTGCAGTTCGGTAAATTAATTTTCGTATTTTTTTATTGTATACCATATAAATTTTCTGGCTCAAATACATGCAAAGCATGAGGTGCAAATACAACAAATTAAATTCTGTATTATGTCAGTGACAAACACTATGGTAGCGTGACGTTACTTTTGACTTCCATGACATCACTTTCTTGAAAAACTTGATAAACTTAACAAGAAGGCCATGATGGCCCTAAATCACTCACCTGAGAAATATTGCCTTCATTGTCTTTTATAACACAGTCATACTGAATACAAAATCCATGCAAAAGTACAGCAAAATAATAGCAATTCCACACAAAAACTGTACCTGTGGTCCAAAGTTTGATAGTAATAGCTATAAAATCAAGTGATCCTTGGGGTGGGACCAAAATTTGACCCAAGAGCCATGATTTGAAAACCTGGTTCTGGTCCACGAGGCCATGTTACATACCAAATATCTAAACCCATGATCTTGTGGTTTCTGACAAGAAGATCTTTTAAAAACTCCACTAAACGCGTGTATAAGTCTATGTTAAGTCAAGTGATCCCTGGGGCAGGGCCAATTTGGACCCATAAGCCATGATTTGAACTAACTTGGTAGATGTCATGTAACACACCAAATATCTAAACTCCAGGACTTGTGGTTTCTGATAAGAAGATTTTTTAAGCCTATGAAAAATCAAGTGACCCCTGGGGCGGGGCCAATTTTGACCCCTGGGCTATAATTTAAACAAACCTGGTCGATACTCATAAGGCCATGTTACATAAATGCATCTTAACTCCAGACCTTGTGGTTTCTGAGGAGAAGATTTTCTAGTTGTTTTTTTCTATACAAGTCTATGTTAAATCAAATGACCCCCAGGGCAAGCCAATTTTGACCCCAGGGCCATGATTTGAACAAACTTTGAAGAGATCCACTAGACAATGCTACACACCAAATATCTAAACTCCAGGCCTTGTTGTTTCTGAGAAGATGATTTTTCTTATTTCTTTCTTATATAAGCCTATGTAAAATCAAGTGACTCCTGTGCCGGGGCCAATTTTGACCCCTGGGCCAAGATTTGAACAAACTTTGAAGAGATCTACTAGACAATGCTAAGAGCAAATATCTAAACCCCAGGCCTTCTGGTTTCTGAGAAGAAGATTTTTCTATTTTTTCTTATATAAAAATCATGTGACCCCTGGGGCGGGGCCAATTTTGACCCCAGGGTCATGATTTGAACAAACTTGGTAGAGGTTCACTAGACAATGTTACACACCACATATCTAAACTCTAGGCCATGCAGTTTTGCAGAAGAAGATTTTCAAAGTTTGCATTTTCAAAATCTATTTTAAGCTCCTGTGACCTACTTTTTCAACCAATCAAAATAATTTTAACAACTTTGATAGAGGACATCATAAGGATGATTCCTGTGAAGTTTGGTCAAAATCCATTCAGCGGTTTAGGAGTAGATGTTGTTTAAAGGAAATTGTTGACGCCAGATGCACAGACGGACGCATGGACGACAGACGCCAGACAAAAGGCGATCACAATAGCTCACCATGAGCACGTTGTGCTCAGGTGAGCTAATAAAACCTGTGTAAATTGACTTCTTGTGTCTTGAATATTTATAGGTATAAAATAAAAGTAAAATTATGTTGCAGCAGCTTTTCCTGGCTTTGTGTTTTGCTACTCTGGCAGCATATTCATGAGGTAAACAGATAAAAAGCCACCCACCATCAGCTGTATGCCCTCAAACTGGTATGGATTAAAGGGAGCTACACTGTAGTTATACACCTCCTCATCCATCTCAAAGTCTAGGCCCTGAAAAAGGTTGGAGAATAATTTCTTCCAGAATAATCCAGTAACATATCCTGCTTCTGTTTGTTTGTTGTGTTTAACGTCCCACTGACAATATTTCAGTCATTTGGAGACTATGTCTACTTGAGACAGATATAGTGCTGCCACACTGTAGTATCACGCTGAAGACATGTGACATGATACCACACCCAGTCACATTATCCTGACACCAGGCAAGCAAGTCCTGGAACTACCCATATATGCTGAGCGCCAAGCATGGGGGTTATACCAGTATCATTTTTTATGACTTTTGTGGGGTTCCTCCTTTATATAAAGGTTGTGTACCAACATCACAGATAAGAATGCTATCTCACAGGCAGCAGAAGAAACATATGAAGCTATAAGATAGATAATAATAACAAAACATAAAATGATAAGTAATATCACTAAGAATACTGGTTTACGCAAACATAAAAATTATAAGACACTTCAAAACAGTCAAATAGTGAAGGATTTTCTAACAAAAATGCTATGTTATTTTGTTGAATTATTTTAAAAGGGACATTTGAATTTTTATCATAATCATAAAAAAAAAAAGATGAAAATTTCAACATGGTCTGCAGGTCTGTTTGTGTATATAGTTGGGTATTATTTATACTGTGCAATGGATGGACTTTTTGGATTGCAAGTAATATTATGTGTGAGAATATATATAGGACTCTCCTTTGACTCTTGTGTCTGGGTTTTGACCCTTGAAATTCAGAAACGATGCCTTTTAATTCTTAAAAAATAAATGGTCTGGGGTCAAATTTATACTAAGTAGGAAGACTCATAAAATCTTCTAAATATTTTTCTTTTTACAACTTTGAAACATACTGACACTTGACTATAAAGAGTCTTGATATATAAGCCTGACCAGACTTTGTCAAATTTTCCTCATAAAATTCCCCTTCAAATATCTGACTTTTCATTTAAGCTGAAATAATAATTTTCTTCATAAAATTCCCCTTCAAATATCTTACTTTTCATTTAAGCTGAAATAATATTTTGCATTATAATCCACTTAAGGAATTCATGCTTGCAATTTTACTATATAACCATTTCAAACGAAAAAGAAGCAAATTGAAACTTACTTATTTTGAACTAAAAATACCAAAAAAGAAAAATATCAAACAAAACAATTTGAACTTTAAGTCAAATAAAAATCAACTGTAACGGATCAGTATGCCACCTGGCATAGTAACTGAATCTGGTACGACAGTACCATGGTAACATATTAGGACTGCCATTACGTAGAATTGGGGGAGGGGCAGGAAGCAGTGCAGGGTCCTGTAGTAACTCACGGTCCCATGACGGAGTCTCCGCGGGGTCAGTCTAATGCCAAACTTCTGTGGGGCACAAGCACATGATCACAATTCTACACTCATGTTATAGCACATGCCATAAAGGATTGCAGGGTTTGCAAATATCTGACATAATACTGACATATGGAGAACCATTTCAATATCTACAAATATATTTAAATTAATGATCAGATCATTCAATAGCTACACTGAAAAACCATGTGATCAATGTTTTAAACAATGTTACACAAAATAGCACATGGGTTTGTTTGTGAGCAATGATCCTGCAATGAATGAAAAATATTTCTGTAACAAACAGTGAAGGTGGGTCTGAAATTTTCACAGCAAAACCTGGCAATGTCTATGGCTGTCAACTCATTCATTTCAGCTCAACAAAAATTATTTGTGATAATGGATTTTTTCATTACAAGCTTTCTTGCAGCAGTTTGTGTTTCCATGTATATATATTTGTTATAGCTAAACTGCAGTTAGTGAAATGGAGAAAGCAAATGAGCTGCGTGAACATCTATTTTGTACGCATACATTCCTGAAATTTTAATAGCTTTTTCATAGTCTACACAAGACAAGCATTTTTCTTTAATTTCAATTTCTTCATCCTCTTTAAAAAATTATCTATCTAGAAACATATAAGATAGGATCAGCAATAAACTGTTTGCAAAAAGGCTCAGAAAATAAAACTGTTATTGTCTGGGTATAACAATACCTTTCTCCAAAACATACAGACTAAAATTTAATATTTTTCTGGCTGATTAGGTCATGTAACTGGGTCTGACATGGTAACAGATTAAGTTTTGGTGACAACCATGATAACAATGAACTCACTATGTCTCCCTCTATATCTATAAACTCATCCTCTGACGAGATAGCTTCATAGTCGGACGGGTAGTTTTGTTCCATGGGGCTGCCCAGGTTGTCGGCAGACAGAGCGTCAAAACTGGACCCTGGCAGGTCAGACTCTGGTATATAGAATAGAGACATCATCGTTAGTTTTCTCATAACTTATACTTAGTGATTTTCATGCCTATTATTTAAGCCCACAGACAAAACATAAGCTACCAGTGTCATTTTGACAAACAAAAACAATGTCTATAACTTAGGCCAAAAAAAAAAAGTTCCGTTCCTGGTTTCTTTTTTAATGACCGACCCTAAATATTTGTTTGCCTTTCTGCCTTTTAAAAAATCTTTCCCTTTTTATAGCTTTCATTTCATGTAAAAAAAAAAAATCCCTACCTACCAACCATCTTTTCATTTTTTGCTGGAGACCAGAAACAAAACTTTTTTTTCTGCCTTACAGGAACAGCAAGACTACAGACTATTACAAGGTTGTTTAACTATTTTTTTAAAGTAACAACATAGCATTTTGTGTGTGCATGACATCTAGAAAATCAAAACATAGCCTTAAAAGGTCAAACTATATAAAACTTTCTGCTGATTAACACTCAAAACTAGTGCAACTGACAAAGTGTAACTGACAGATAGACAGAAAAACAAGAGTTGTCGGAACGACACATATGCCCCCCTATGCACAATTTTCACATTCAAGGTCACTGTGATCTTGCCCTTTGACCAAGTGACCCCAAAATCAACAGGGGTCATCTACTCGTCATGACCAATCACCCTATTAAGTTTGAGGAATACTCCAGTGATTTTCTTACTCGAGATCACTGTGACCTTGACCTTTGACCAAGTGACCCAAAAATCAAAAAGATTCATCTACTAGTCATGACCAATCACCCTATTAAGTTTGCAGAATGTGGGCTAAAGCGTTCTCCAGTTATTGATCGGAAACGAAGCAGTCTACCAACAGACGTTTGCAAAACAATATGCCCCCTCTTCTTTAAAGTGGGGCATAATAATCCCTATGTGTCACCTCTGCTTACAGCAGGTGACACAAAATATATTCGGAAACTTACACAAATTTTCAAAAACCAAACACCCCTTATACATACCAACTGGATCTTCCTCAAGGGACGGAGACATAGGATCCTCCATGAACTCCTTAGCTTTCATCAGTTCTTTCAAAGGGGACTCCTGCTGTCGCATTCTGGTCTCCCTGTAACAGACATACCATTCTGAAGTGCATTCTACCTTCACAAACTTCATAGAAACAGCCGTCAAACGTAATGTAAACCATACTGTTTGTTTTAAGCTATATTTACATGACAAAATTGTTTTTATACATGATAAAAAAAAATCATTTTTACACATTAACGAAACCTGATGGTATTATGGACAGGTTTTTTCTGGCTTTTTTTATCAAAAATAGGTCAAAGGTCAAGGTCAACTGTATAATGAAATGTTTCATCAACTTAAGCAACTGTCCAAAAACTGAAACAATCCAGTGAAGCACATAGAAGATATAGCAGATTCACCAAAAGTACACCTGTCCAGTGGCCACTTTCTTTATCAAAAGTAGGTCAAAGGCCAAGGTCAAGGTCAAATGGTCAAATGGTCAAATGCATGATGTGAAGGTCCATCCACTTAACTGTCCAAATACTGAAGCAATGAAGGACATAGATGTTATAGCAGATCAAAGAAAACAAAAAAATCAATACATATGCCCCCTACGCTCCCCCAACTCACATCAAGGTCACTGTGACCTTGACCTTTGACACCAAAATCAATAGAGGTCATTTACTAGTCATGACCAATCACCCTATGACCAATCACCATATGAAGTTAGAGGAATGTGGGCCCAAGCGTTCTCCAGTTATTGATTGAAAACGAAGTGGTCTACAGACCAACAGATCGACTGACATTTACAAAACAATATGCCTTCTCTTCTTCAAAGGGGGGCATAAAAAAAAAATATAAAAGAAAGGTCAACCTGAGTGGACGCCCAACACCCGACGACATCATCAATTTACAGCACAGAATTTTCGTTGAAAAGTATTTTAATTGACTTCAGTAAACACATCTCATATTCCATCATAACCAGTCAATCAATGTACCAACCTGACTGGAATCTGTCTTGTAGGAGACCTTGGCCAGGTTTCCACAACATTTGGCGAGGGTGAATGTGAGCTGATATGATCTGGGCTGTATGACCTTGACCGTGACCTTGAAGGGCTCCTGGGTGCCTCCGTCTCCATGTAAACCTCCCTGGGTGCTGCCATTTCCCTGTAATCCTCCCTAGTCCTGTCCCTGAATCCACGGGAGTCCCTTACTCTCTCAATCTCTCTTCCTCTAGCCCCCCTGTCCATCTCTCTCTCCACACCTCTTTCCCCTTCCCATTCCCTACCCCTGTCCCCCTCAGCATCCTGTCCCCTGTCCACATCCCTTTCTCTCCCCCTGTCCTGATCCCTATACCCCTCCCTCTCCCTGCCCCTGTCATAATCTTTGTCCCTATTTCTGTCATAATCCCTATCATAATCCCTCCCACGATCTCTGTCCCTCTCTACATCCACTTCCCTTTCTCTATCTCTATCCCTATCGTAACCCCTCTCCCGGTCTCCCTCCAAATCTCTCTCCCTTTTCCCATCATACTTAGAGTCCCTATCATCATATCCCCTACCCCTGTCCCTCTCTTTACTGTCCCTCTCATAGTCCAGTCTGTCCCTGCTTCCCTTCTTATCCCTGTCTTTGTCTTTATCCCGCTTGTCGCGGTCCCAGTCTCGATCCCGGTCGTCACGGTAATCCCTGTACTCCCTATCCCGGGAATCCCTGTTGTCACGATCACGGGGCTCTCGTGAACCCTCCCTGTAATAAACACAGAAGTTTATATAGATGTTGCCATATTCTTTCACTCAATAACTATTTCGTTGAGATCAATGAAACTCCTATAATCCAGCATGTAACATTTTGTACACATATGTCACCTGTTAAAAGAAGCATGACGGAAAAATTATGACAGACAGGCAGACAACAGAGATGTTGTCTAAAAGTGTCCCCTTTGCTAACAGCAGGTGACACAAAAATAAGTCTTAAGCAAGATGGAAAGAACAAGATTTAGCAAGCTTTCACCAGTTTTTGAGCCATCTGTGTCAATCTCAGCAGCAACCTTTCACTAACTTTCTCTATCCTGTGTTCACATATGGTTCTTATGAAACACCTGATTTAAGCTCAGCATTATCTGAGCAAAGTTACCAATAACAGTGTTTTTTTTGGCCAAAATATTCGGCGAAATTCGGCGGCATTCCCCCCTGCCAGAAGTATATATTTTTCCCCCTATTATGCTGAAAATTCCCCCACTTAGGGTTCATTTTGGGGTGCAAAATCATGAGTTTCTCTCATTAAATCAACAAATGTTGCACAATAAAATATCAGCTGAATATATTTCGTCTGCCCGGTTTACTGGGTATCGTCTGCATTATACGACAGATTGTTATATGCAGACAATACCTAGTAAACAGGGCAGATTGTCTAAAAATGGCAAAAAATAAAGTTAACTGGTAAAAGGTATGGGCCAGGTGTTGGAGAAATGTCATTTTTTATAATTATGTAACTTGTTTTTATGTGTTTTCTTGATTAGCATGTGAAAAGCATGCATTTTTACTGTTATGGTTGAATCTATTGTTTACTTCCGGTTTGTTGGTAGGAAATAATGGAAAAAAGCATGCACTGATAAAACTTGTTAAAATGTTTTAAAAAGCTTCAATAATGTTATCAAACATGTTATTTATGAAAGAAAACAAATTTTAAAAGCTGTCTTTAAAAAATATATTACAATATAATAGTGAAGTGGGTGGGGTAATGCATTAATTAATGAAGACAGGACTTATTTAAGATATATCTATACACTTTTTTTTTGGGGGGGGGGGGGGGGGGGGGGGGGCAAATGTTGTTTTCCTACACCAATTTTAGCCACCAAAGCCACAATTCAACAAATGATAATATATGAAGTGCATAATTTAATGTATAAAAGTTTATAGATAGATCTAAAAACAAGCCTGTCTTAATGAATTAATGCATTACCCCCACCCACTTCAGTATTATATTGTAGTTATTTTTTAACAGTTTTTAATGATGCAAAATATCTTTAATGATTCTGTGTTGAACAGATGGGCATCACAATGAAAATGTTGAATTTTATTAAAACAGTTAAAGCATACTAGTGCTTGTGTTGGTGTTAACTTAGAGTCAGTTTTATCATTTAAATAGAGATGAAAAAGTAATTTAAAATATACTGCCTTAATGATGTATAGAGTAAAAAAATTCCCCTTTTAGCTAGTTCGCACGTTTTTTTCCCCCTCAAATGGGCCCGGACCCCATTCCCCCAAAAGTGAAAAAAAACACTGAATAACATGAAGTCTAACAACAAAGAAACAAGGCTAGGTAAACGAGAGAATGACAGAAAATCTAAACAGTGTAGTGACCTGGATGTAGGGTAGTCCCGCCCCTCGGGCAGCCTCTCCCTGGACCCGCGAGGTTCACGGTCATGGTAACCCCACGAGTCCCTGGATCTCGAGTCCTCATACACACTGTCACGGTTGTCATAGTGATCCTTGGCTTCAGATTTGATATCTCGATCTCGACTGGATGGTCGCATACCTGGAAGTGACAGGAATTATAATTGTCTTTGAAAAGTTTCATATTGAAATAATCTTCTTCATCTTGCATTTTTTGAAAAATGGCATCTGATTTTACATTAACAGGAAAATGAACACGAACATTTAAATGTGAATTTCAAGATCTGATTTTTTTTAATCAGAGTGATTACACCAGTACCTGTAATAGAAAACATGGAAACTATGACAGAAAAAAATCCTGTCTAAAAGAAAAATGATGAGAAAAAAAAGTCTTATTCAGCCAAAAATAAGAACTTACCTTTGTCCAATGAGAGATTTAAGTCTATGTATAACTGGTTAACATTTTCACAACATTTTCCTTTTGTTTTGAAGATTTCAGTGAGATTATGCCCCCTGTTCTCCAAAGTAAAATTGGTACTTAAGTATGATTTCCATACTTATACAAAAACTATGCCTATTAGTTTTAATAGGGATTTGTGTATGATACTCAAATTTGAGCCTTAGATCATACTTAAGTATTTTCAAGAACACAGGGCCATATGTAAAACTTTGGGTAAATCCCACAAAATCTCGCCCCTAGACAATATCTGCAATAATGACAGGTGACTGTCAGGGGACAGTTCTGAGTGCCTAACCCACCTGGTGAAAACTGATCCTTCTCTAACGCATGTCTGCCATAATCGTCAGGGTGATACTGAAGTTCTGGTTTGATCTGTGTAGGTGGGGGAACACCCAGGGGTATCTGTCCCGGGGGTCCAACAGGGTGGGGCACCATAGCAACAGGGTGTGCCTGATGAGATACTGACACTGTGTGGGTGGCAGACTGTCAACAGATAGAATAAATGACATTTAACTACATATTCAAAACATATTATATCATCCTTATTTATCTTCCTCATCTAATTTTGTTTAAGCTATTGTAAATTATAGATGTGAACATAAAAACTGTATACTTTTCATGAAATTCTGTCGAATATTTTTTTAAAAAAGTGAGCTCTTAATTTTGCATGTTATTCTGGAATATTTGATATTCCTCTTAGTTAACCATAAAAATGGGCTAAAAATCAAAGAACCCCTCCTTTCAGGTTTTGAAGTGAACCCATATTATTAAAGTAGCTTTACATTATGCATTTCCAAATGGCAATAACCAAAACCTTTCTGTACAGATCATGGTCACTAGCAACACATTATAGGCACAGTTAGTCTATGATCAGGGATTTCATTAATAAGCCATTGCCAATCAGAATCATTGATTAAAATCATATAAAATTGTTTGTTTTTCAGCAATATTTGAAATTCTGAATGCCTGAAATTGGTCTCTTCCACCAGCCAAATCTGTTGTGATTTTTTTCAAAATCTGATGTTAAATTTATCATTGAAAACCCTATATGATGATCATGTCAACTAAGTATAGAGCCAATCAAAGTGAGTCTTTAGAAGGAATGAACCAATCAAAGTGAAACTTTAGAAGGAATGAACCAATCAAAGTGACACTTTAGAAGGAATGAACCGATCAAAGTGACACTTTAGAAGGAATGAACCAATCAAAGTGACACTTTAGAAGGAATACACCAATCAAAGTGACACTTTAGAAGGAATGAACCAATCAAAGTGACACTTTAGAAGGAATACCCCAATCAAAGTGACACTTTAGAAGGAATGAACCAATCAAAGTGATACTTTAGAAGGAATGAGCCAATCAAAGTGACACTTTCAAAGGAATGAGCAACCTGTATGCTGGCCTGCTGAAGCTGTTGCTGAATATAGTCTAGGGGATGCTGGGTGGTGTGAGGGGTCACAAGGGGCTGTGTCGGGGGCTCCCACTCCTGGTGGTCAGACCTGTGGTCCCTGCTGCCCCCAGACGGGGCCACCACAGTGGTCAGTTGTGGGGCAGGCTGGCTACTCACAGCTGGACACAGAGGTCATCATTTCAGTAATAATGTTTTATAGGATGGCACATTAAGTTTGTCATATATATAGTTTGGAAACAAATTCAAAGCACATGCTGCATGCAGAAATATAAGCATGATAAAACAAATTTATAAATCAATACGCATTAATCCTATTAACATAGATAAGAGATAGACATCAAGTAGATTGAAATAGAAAGGTTTAAAATTCTTAGGTACATAAATATTACAGTATATCTTCAACACAATTCATAGCAATGTCTAAAAATATAAAAGAAATTCCAAAATGACCTGACCTTGTGTTCATGGTAACATCTTTATATATGGAACCCAATTCCTCTGACTATGGATATTACAAGATAAATTCCCATCAGTTATAAAGCCAAGGTACCAGCAGTACTCACCCTGTTTCCTGGGTTGTGGAGGGGGTGGGGGTGGCAGTGCCTCAGGTTCAACATTGACATCAGTCAGCACACCATATATAGCAATAGTCAGTGTCTTATACCAGCCCTTTAGAATCAGTCCATCTGTTGGAATCTGCATAAGGTAACATATACTTTCACATTTATTTTGATATAAAACAAATATATTGGAGCAAGATCTATAAATAGATTACTTAAACCAGATTCATGACAGAAAATAATTCATAGTTTTCACGAAAAGTATAAAATATTTACAAACTGCTGTATTAAAGGCAAACACATCACTGTAAATCCTTCAAATTCAACGGAAGTACGAGTTGGAGAGTAGCATAAAAAGCCCTGTATTTTTCAGTCTTAGAATTAATTTTCCCCTTCAGATTAACTTAGTGACCTAGGAAGAAAACTGGGGTCCCCTATATATTTCAATACATAATTGAGCAATTTTTTATATAACCTTAAATGATTCTCATTATCAAAAGAGAAAGGCTAAAGATTGCAATTAGGCTTCGCCCTTTACCTCATGATCTATGAAATCTAATAAAATTTAAGTAGTATATGAAATATGGAATTTTCATGCCATGCAGAATATGTAGAACCTAAGCTACAATACTGTATGAGCAAACAGGGGAGACCCTGATCTTTCAGGAACTGTCTGATCTGGGTCTGCTCCATTTGCAAATTTGTCAAACTGAGTCTGAATGAGGTAAACTTAAGGGTTAAGGAAGCAATGGCACTTTGCATTCCTTCTCTTAAAATTTCCAAACTGAAAGGACTAGTCCAGAATTATTTAAGTGTTTTTTCAATGGGCTCATAGTCAATTTCATTAAATAAGAGTCTGGGAGTCTCAGGTTGTCAGACTATAAGATATTTATGTATTGAAGAGTGTCACCTTCACTTCTGTCACAAGCTGAATCTCATCATTTGCCTTGTACTCCATCCTGAAGACACAAAAATTAAATATAATTATATTTCTGTATACCATCAGACTGAGAAGTGTATACTAATGAGTATACCACAGACCTAGTATAAATTGTGAACATACTAAAAGTCCTATCAATGACATTGCAATTGTTTTCTCGGAATGTATAAAAGTTTTCTTTTCAGTTTAATATGATTTGTGTAATTGTTTTTAAGTCAATTGGTAAACATGTATTTATAACTTATACTAATCCCTCTTAACAGGTCCAGGGTTGTACCATTACTTTGCTTGTGCATTTTCATCTAATCTCATAATCCCTATCAAATATATGGAATAACATAGACTTGAATAAATTTGAAAACTGCACTCAAGTATTCAAAGGTATGTCATGATAAGCAATACCGGTATCATAATTTGGCAACTACTAAGTTTGTTTCAATTTTTATGTCTGGCCCCCAAATTTTAAAAGATGTTCCTTATCTCAAGGCTTGTGGGCCCACAGGGCCCCTAGATTGAACACAGAAGAAGGATAAGATTATAAAACAATAAAAATACTCACACTCCCAGCATTTCAAAAGTGGATGCATTTGGTCTGCCCAGATTGTTTACAAACAATTCCAACTTGAAATTGGACGGATTAGTAGCTCTGCAAAATATAAGAAAAAAAATAAATTTAAGCTATAAAATGTTAACAAATGGAGAGAATTGTATAAAAGTAAAATAGTTCATGAGTTTCCTTTTTTTTTTTATTAAATCATAAAAGTATATTTAATAGGAAAAGAAAACAAATCTGCAATTTCATACTAGCCTATGTTTGTGCACATAGTTTTTATCAGGACCCCTTCTAATTGCTTATTTAGCAAAATTTGAGTATGGAAAGATCATTTATGTACCACCATAACTTCGAAGAAGAAGAGCCGATAAACAATGACACAGGGTTAGATGAAATGAATTATCGGCACCCTCTTTCAACACCTATCATTGTATATTTAAGTGTTAGTTACTGTATCAAAACTTTGTTTATCTGTCATATTGGTAAGTATACAGGTAAATTCTACAACAAATCAATATTTTACATGACTTGAAACAACACCACTTTTCTTAATGAAACCAGTAAAGCTCGGTCAGAAAATATTGGAGGTGCTGTAATCGAATTTTCCAGCGGCAAAAACAAGGGGAAGTGACGTCATTCTGTGCTTCATGATACTGTCTTTGTTTATTACACGGAATATTACTGAACATGCCCATACAACCTGTTTTAGTTAAAAGTGCCGATAATTGCCGATAATTGAATGGTGCTGAGGTGCTGATGTTTTATACACTTATTCTATACACTTATTCTATGTTATAATGACAATATAAACTAAGTTTTAATGACTACACAAAATTCCAATACTTATACAAGAGGGACCATCATTTGCATTTATTACTATGGGATGCTAAATATAATGTAAAACCATTCTTATATAAGCATATTTTGTAAGTGACATACCCTAGCCTCTCACCACCCCGTACATCTGCCTGGACCCTGGTCTGCAGGGGAACCACTCTCACTTCTCCAATAACCACCGGCCGTGGAAACTGTACTAGGTCAAGGTTCAGCTCCTTTCAAAAAAATAAATAAGTATTACAAGTTTGCTTCATCAATCAAAATTATAAAGATACTGGCTTCATTTTACAATTTTATTTTTTGTTGTAATGAAACTTGAACCAGTTGGTGTATGACAAAAAAAAAAGAAAACAATTAAAACACAAGCACACACACACAGACATATATTGTCCTCTTATGTGAACATAATTAATAATGCTGATGCACAAATCCTGTGCCTCAAACACCATTTTTGAATGTTGAAACAAAAAAAAACTTATGGTACAAAGGTGAAATAATACTGACATGCAGAAATAAATCTATAGATGGAATGACTTAATTGTTAATTTATTTCCGTTCCAGTCTTTAGTACTGCGATATAAGGAAACACCATCCTACATTTTAAGTAATATAGCAAGACCTGCATTCAACCCTCCAAGCATTGACCTTACCCTACGTTGCTTATCTAAGCAAGTCGGGAATAACAAGTAACCACATCACACAAAAGCTAAGGCAGTTGGACAAAGGGATTAAGCCGAGGTTAAACTTATGCCATTATCGTAAACGTTCAAAATTTTACGTATCACACTTTTTAAATGCAGAATGAAACTGTGTTTTTAAAATTTTTGTAAGGTTATTTAGTCGGGTTGCAATCCATATGTATGCGCGAAGTAAAACGAAACTTGATGAAGCCCTTATTTATTTTTCAAGATTTCAATTCTAATGCTTAAAACAATACAACCAAGAAGTGTTTTGTGTTTGATTCATAAAGTTCCATATATTAAGTTATTGATGCGCGTTGTTATCGAATTACCTCTGCATTTTCATGTGAAAATGTTTCAAAAAATAAAAGCTCCAGATCTTGCCGGTTGTCCGCCATTTTGAAAATCCCAGTTGTCTCCCTGTGGTCAGGTCTAATATTAACATATATGCTGTTCCTGTCATCACGAAACTGACTAAATCTTAGTAAAATCTCGACATTTTTTCTGTCAGAGGCTTAGACCTTGGGGTCAAAGTCAATTGAAGGTCAAGGTCACCCAGGCCCGGGTCAAGAAAGTTTGAATGTGATGTGAGTGCTAGTGAAGTTTTTTATGTGGTTTTTTTTTTTTTTGGAAACTTGAAGACCATGGACCCACTGGAGAAAAATCATCGGCGATGTGGAAATACACAAATTTTCTCCCGATGGCATCAGATGTTTGGGCCAGAAAGACGGAGCAGTCCCATGAGAAGCTTCGGGATTGGTCCATTGAAACGTTCATTGATGTTTCGGTTATGGTACAATGGCCTTGTATTATAGGGGATGGCTCCCGATGCTCGTGAATTTTTTCCAATGATCGGGGAAGGTGCCCCGGAGCTTCACGGAATTTGAAACATCGACGGGGGAATATCCCCGTAGATAAGGGGATGTATCGTTGTATCGAACCATCCTAGGTGCCTCGGGGAAGATTATGGAGATTATGAGAATTTGGTGATGGACAAAATCAAGGGTAGACTTTCGGGGTTTATGAGGATGCTCCCAGCAATGTCCCATTACCTTTTTTGACCATCTCAGTCTAAAGTTGACCAGAAAAGCAACAAATTTTAGAGTGCGCTTGCCGAATTTTTTGCGAATATTCTGAGATTCGATCACAAGATCTGGAATGTGCCCACACATGCTGGGTGGGTGAATAAATGTTGTTTTTTTTTTTTTTTTTTGTTTTTTTTGTTTTTTTTAGTGTTTAAAGACTCACAGCCTTAAGCCAAGGGAGGCTCGGCATTATGTGAAGTCTTTTAATTTTGAATTTCGAATGCAAAATTTAGAAAAAAAAACTTTTTACTTAATAAATTAATCCCTAATTGCCAAAATAGTGCCAAATAGTTGAGGAAAGGTCTTGGAAAAAAGTTCCAATTTAGAATTTTGATAGCTTTAATTTAAGCTAGCAAGGATTAAGTCCTTGAAAATAGTTTGCCAAAAAATTGTTTTTAGAGATATCCGGGTGTACATTTATATTTTGTCCCTTTTGGACTGTGGTCCATCAGGGCTCATAAGGGTAGACTTTATTTTGTTGTCGGACCAGAGGGACCTCAAGCAGCGAGAGTGTGCTGCTTTTTTTGGTAGGTTTATATTGTAGTCAGAGGATAGATAGTTGTAATAGTTAGAAAAGAGTTGGCCTTATTCAGGTCGATGTACACCCTTCTATCTCTATTTCCGGTCTCCGAGAAGAGAAAAGAAAAAAGAAAGACGTTGGAGAAAAAAGAAGGGAATTTCCCTTTTTTGAATTTTGATAGCTAAATATGCTAGTAAGGAAGAGTTCCTTATAAATAGTTAAGCCAGAGTGCCTAAAAATAAACTCTAATTTAGAGTTTTTGTCGGCATATTATTACTTATAAAAGATGTTAAAATTATTCTTTAAATTTTTGAAAAATGCCGACTTTGTATTCCTATGCGTCCGTGGTTATGCTGTTTTTGTTTTTTTTTTCGCGCGTTTCTTGCTCATATTTACGGTTTGGCGTTTTGGGCATACAGGCTGTTCTGTTTTGCCCTCTACGTCACTCCGTAATTTCCCTTAATATGCTTTATATTGTTAAATTCGTCTTTCAATTTACCGCGCATTTATTTTGATTCCCTCCCCTTTTGTGACTTGTGACTGCTTTTTGACCTAGTGTCACTTGTCACCTACTGTTTTTAAATATCCCACCCTTCCCATCCGCCTCTTCTGTTAATATTAATTAATTTGTGCTTTATTTTAATCTTTGTTGTTATTTGTTACCCTTCAATATTGCATATCCGGGTAACTTGTTAATAATGCACAGGTCCGGGGGTTGGGATCCGGACCCTACTTGTTGGTTAATAAGGTTATACAGGTATTTTTGCTGGGGGGAAATGTTTCCGAAGGCAGCGAACGTCACATTCCTCAGGATTTAAG
The DNA here is from genome assembly GCA_021229015.1 of Solen grandis. Taxonomy (NCBI): domain Eukaryota; kingdom Metazoa; phylum Mollusca; class Bivalvia; order Adapedonta; family Solenidae; genus Solen; species Solen grandis. Next base: position 56,098,187 of record CM037783.1, read on the forward strand.
ATCCCGGTACTGCCCTCTTCGCATGTCCCCACCCACTTTCTGTTAGTTATGGTGACCTTGATTCATTTTGTTATTTTATTTTCAGCAGGGCACCTGTTTCCGGGGGAAGCGAGCGTCACGCTCCTCAGTCTTTTAATCCTGTTACTTCCCCCTTTCACACCACCACACTGCTTTATTTCCTATTTATTTGATTTGATTATATTTTATTAATGTATCCCGTTTCCCTCAGAAACTTCAATACATTCCTATTTCAGAGTCTTTGCCATCCGGGTACACTAGGGATTTGATAGTCAGACTAGTTATTCCTTCCTTATAAAGTCTATTTTTTAGGCCTTCTCTGAATTCTGTAAGTTGGTGACATTTGTTAGTGGTATCAAAGAAAACATGACCCACTGTTTCTGTTTCAGTGCAGAAACGACATTTGGTTTCCTCTGAGAAGTTTTGCGTTCGTATCCCAGACATTCCTAATTTTAACCTGTTTAGTGCTACATCTTCTCTCCTAACACTACTGTAATTGTAGCACTTATTTTTAATCTTAGGAACGAACATTTTCATAGAGTCGTGACTTTCTTCTCAGAGTTTTTGGAATTTTTCCTGCCCTTTTTGTTTAATGAGTGAATATATCTCATTTTTATTAAGCTCTATTTTAAGCGGGTAACCATTTTTGGAGTCTTGTTTTGCATTTTCGTCTGCCTGATCATTTCCCTGTATTCCCACATGGCTAGGGATCCAGACCAGTTTCACCTCTGTTATGCCCTTGGAATTTAGTTCTTGATGTATTAAATAAATTTCATTAATTATTTCTTGTCTATCTTTAGAGTAGCCTTTTTGAATTGATGTTAACAAACTTAGGCTGTCTGTAAGTATTGTAACTTTTTTCGGTTTGTTTTTTCTTTAATCCACTTATAAGCATTAAGGATGGCCATAAGTTCGCAGGTGTAGATAGACACTCTGTGATCAATTTTGAAATTGATATTTTTAATTGATAAATGTTTGTTTCTAACTGCTATTCCCGCACCCGCCATTTTCTCATGTCCATCCTTACTGCCATCCGTGTAGATCTCTATAGAATCTGAATAATTTTCTTTAATATATTTCTGAATAAATTTTTTATCATTTTCTGTGATTCCATGGGCTTTACAGATTTTATTGGTTAAACTGAGGTCTGGCTCAATGTTTGAGATTATGTTAACATCCCTATAACTAGGTTTAGTCATAGGAACGTTAGTCAGCCCGTATTCCTCGACCGTGCCCCGTATGGTTTCAGCATAAGGTGGTTTAGTCTTTTTAAATCCTTTTTTGTTGATTCTATTTTTAATGAAGTTTGAATTGTGAATTTCATTGTTAACTGGCAGTCTTTCTCCTAGTCTGGTTGACCTAGTCCAGTATTTTAACTGATTCATTTCTCTCATTAAATGTAGAGGTTTAACTGCTGCCTCAACATGTAATGACATAGTTTCTGTAGATTTGTGGGCTCCTAGGGCTATTTTGAGTGCCCTGTTTTGAATGAGTTGTAGTTTCTGCAGATAAGTTTTACAGGCTGATGCATAAACTATACTGCCATAGTTAATTTTACTTAGAATCAACGTTTTATATAACATTATCAAAGTGATTTTGTCTGCTCCCCAGTTTTGCCCAGAGACACATCTCATTAAGTTTAAGTCTTTTTCACATTTAGTTACTAATTCTGTTATATGTTTGTGCCACGTTAGGCCTTGGTCGAAGTGAATTCCTAGGAATTTTGCTGATGTCAGGTATTCGGGTGAATAAATGGGGGGGGGGTCACTTATATAAGGGTTTTGAGATGCCTTTAAGTGCTTTTTGGACCCCCCCCCCCCCCCCAAAAAAAAAAAAGTGACTATCAATTAGTGAATGTTTTGAATAGTCATCAGTTTTAAACTCAACATTGTAAAAGACAGTTTTATTTAAATCTGAGGAAAAAATCACTTTAAACATATTTTGTCAAATTTGTTGAAGGGAATACCGGGTATATGCTGTATTATGTTCGAACTTGGTAATCTTGACTGTCTAATTGTCGATCTGGAAGCAGTCTTCACACACAGACATCCCAGATAAAAAAATAAATAAAATCAGGCGTACGTTTTAGAGTCGGCGGTTGCAGAAGGTTTCGGCCCCTTCTGCGTGTCGACTTTTGGTACATTTTTATTTCTAAATGTTAAATCAGTGACAAAACAAACAATATTCAGTAATAAAAGATGTTGATATTTAATATAAAATCTTTAATATCCGTTTTATTTCGCACATAAAATGTGTTTTCTGTGCATTAGTATTTCGTTTTCATCGACATATCAGTAACATTGCTCAATGACTGATTACCTGGATTTGATTGAATAAGTGATCATACATAATCTACAAATACATAGTCCCAAAATATGGATTGTCCCAAAATATGGCAGATTGAAAATTTCAAATTCTTTAATTTCATATTCATGATTTTATAAATTTTAAATACATCAGGGTCTCTATTTCAAGAGACCATGAGTACAAATACATGTAGATAATTATATTCGTAAATATTAAAAAGTGAACATGGTGATGTATCGGCCTACTGTTTGTATTTATTCCTTTCAGGAAAAATATTTAGGAGTTAGTTTCATAAAAATAATACTTAAAAAGTTATGTAAAAATAGTAAAGCTGATGACATTTAGAAACACAGCCCATTTCTGATTAAGTTTAATTTGCATGGCTAGCGATAGGTATGCATCTACTCTGCAGTTTGCTACAGCAAAAAAGAAAAAAGGAAAAATCATTACTTTTTTTAACTTTTTCAAAAACGAAATCGGCAATTTTTCATACCTGAAAGTTTACCAACCTGCCGGCAGCTTATTAGCCCGCTTTTAATAAGATTTAAAACTTTATACATGTAGAGAAAAGTGAATTAAAAAATTTGTTGAGTAGATTTCGTCAAAGTAGTTTTTTTATTATTATCATTAATTCTTTTGGGCTCTAGTTAAATTGTTTCGATGCTAATTACATTTTAATGTCCAGCTTAGATGTTGTTTTTAGTTTAACTATTGTTATGCTATTTCTTAAACTACATTTGCCTAGAATAGTTTATAGTTGTAACTGATACAAACTTTTGGTAATTGCCTATTTTTACAAATTGTTAGATCGCTCGGCAGACGACATGTAAATTTCTCTCAATCAGTGAACGTGTCCGCAGTACCCTAAACACATGCTTATCACATAGTCATGGGCGACTGCCGATTCGGATTAACAGCAGGGGGCCATAAGACAATAGGAGTCTGGCTGGTCAGGTGGTTATGTGGGTGGTTCAGTACGGGGGCCCACGATGGGGATTTCCTCTAGACAACACTACTATGGTGTAATAAAGGGATTTTATAGCCTAGAAAAATGTATGACCAGGGAAGCCCCCTCGCCCCCGCTGGATCCGTGCCTGTTTAACTATACATGTATACATCTATGAACCAAATGTCTAAGTTAAAATGTTTCTGTTTATTTAGTTTGGTTCTGGAAACTACAATGAATCAAAAATGATAAAATTCGTAATTCACTGAATTAATTGCTTTTGCTGAGATAATTCATATTTACTTGAAATAAAATGTATAGTTATGTTTTATAGGCTAGATCTCCTGGTATATTCAGTAGTTAAGACAAAGACCTATGAAACAGAGATAGGAAACTACCATGGATTTTATTGTTTAGGCACACAACAGATCATTGAACTTTCACAAGAAAATATGTAAAAATCACAGAGGAAAATGTAATCATGTAAAATAATCATTTCTCTACTGCAATGAATTATTTTCAGTTTGATTTATTTAAAAAAAAAACTTTTAAATTATTATTTTAATTCAAGAAGTTTAGCAAAAGAATATATAACAACACATTTTATATAGTTATCATCATGCAGGTCCTTTTCTATTTTACACGAAACAATATTTCTTGACTTATATTAGCACATAATAATTTATTTTGAGCGTAATGTAATTTTACAATTTAAGATATAAGTTACTTCCACATACCTTCAATAAAAGGAAATATTTGAAAACGTGACATTGCGAGAATTGGACAATTTGTTGCGTGCTTTTGTGACATTTAGTCTTGTTGCCAATCCTTGTTCAATATGTCTTTGGTTAAGAGACCCTGAATAGACAGAGGCTATATATAGATTTAATGAAATCGGTCAAGATATGACAGATCAATCTCAGTACCTTATCTCTAGTATGCTGTCTAAAATTAATAAAAAAAATATCTCGAACTTTGAAAATTTATCGTACTCCTTTTGATAGAGTGAAATTATTAATAATATTGTTTATTTTATATATAAAACAAACTGAACTCCTATAGATACTCATGATAATTGTTCTGTTCTATTTTGATTAATATTTGTTCTACACTCTATTGCTATTGTAATTTTGTCTTTGTCATATAGAAGCATTAGTGCTTGCCATGCTGTTGTATGTCTGTGTATTTTAAAGTCAGACAAGATGCTGCCGATCTGTCATTATTAAATAGCTGTTTGTAGAGTATTACTGTATATATACAGATCGAGGTACAAACCGTAATAGCACGAAGCTACATTAAAGGTACATGGCTTCACAACTCTGGTAATAGTGAGGTACTCATTACAATGTGTGTGTGTGTGTGTGTGTGTGTGTGTGGTTTATACGTACCATATAGAACATTCAAATGTTGCTATAGCGCGCGTTTGTGTTTCTTTCAGTAACCTAAGTTTGATATATTCTTATATTCTTTTCAGATCAAGTCGGAAGAGTTCACATCTAACTGTCAATTTAAAAAAAAACGATGAATATATATGGACAGAATATCAATTTCTATTCTTTCAAAGAATATTACTGCGCATGTATTTGAACACATATCACGGGTATCCTATTCTTCTATTCTATTACGGTTAAAACAGTCCGGAAAAAGTCCGTACTGTTCGATAATGTGTCAGGCGAATGTAGTTTATTAAGTCTAAAAGGCCAATTTACAACGAATGTTCAGTTAGGATTCAGGCGAACATACCTAATTAAATATATACTGTCAACTTACAACGAATGAAAATGGTATTTTGATATTTATATAAATATATGTATTATACTTCGTCGTTCCTGGAGATGTGATAAAAAATCAATTTATCTTGCACCGACCGATCAGCGGCACAGAGGGAGGCATGAGAAATATTTCATTTATCTCGTGCGAACGTGTAAGCTTAACGCGCGCACTACATAAAATATTTTCGATGATAAATAAAACATTTCCGATGTCCCTTCTGTGCCATACCATACAGCCACGGCTAGGGATATATATAAAAAAAAACACTTTCAAATCTCTCTCGCCCTCTCTAAAATATTGATACCATATCATAAAGCTGAATGAAACCAAAACGAAAAAAAACTATTTGTTAAATTTATTGAACATTTTATATAAATATTCGACATGAACACAGTTTATGATATAGATCTATTGTTTATTGTTTAAGTGAAACGCATCCCTGCGCGAGACCCACGTGATGGGACCGCCGACTGAGAAGGAAAAGGGCGTCGACCGGAAGTGTCTCCTTGCATAGGTGGAGGCAATGGACGCGGGAACCCTGCTCCTCTAGCACTCGAACTTGCTGCAGGGAAAGCAGGTGGTGGTGGGGAACTTCCGGTGCGACCTGCACGTATTGCATCTTCGACAGCTGTAGCAAGCGTTCTTCCGTCGTTTCGCGGACCATTATAACTTACAGCCCTGTTTCTTGGAGGCATAGAACGTTGCAACGAAGAGATCTCTTCCGGTTCTAGATACTGAGTAGGCCCTCCGGATGAACCGGAAGTGGTGGTCCTCATGTCGAATGGAAATGTACGTCGCGACCGCGCCAGACATACGCGGGACTGTCTCTCACAGTATACGGGCTCTGGCTGAGGACAGTTGGGGCAGCAATTTGGGCAGGTAGGGGTCGACTCGTATCTGTACCAGTTGTCCAACCAGAACTGCTGGAGGCCCTCACGGACTGTCAGGTCAAAACCAACCATTGGCGCGTCAATATGGTGGCTGTCCCCTGTGGCGACACTGGGGTAGTTGCTGGTGGGGTCGATACCGCAGACGCCATACTGACGCCGCCGGAACAGTTCCCAGATGTAGTCGACAAATGCGTGGTGCATGTAGAAGACGGGATCGAAGCCGGCGGTGTTCGGGGAACTCATGTCGCCTCCAACCCAGTTGTTTACACCCCACTGCAGGAACTCCAAGTCATACCGGGATTGCGCTGTTGGCTTGGCAATCTCCTGAAATATGGCATTTTAAGAATAACAATAGGTTAAAGACAATGACATTTTGTTTAAAAATCATTTTATGTGTTTTGTCCGCGATGACCTTAAAGTCCCAGTATCATATAGTTGTTAGAGCTAAATCCGAATGCACATACAAAGTATATATGTCTCTGTGTGCATTTCATCCCCGAGAGACCTTGAGAAATGCCTAATTTACAAGAAAGATTCTATTAGAAAAATTACAAGTTGTGGCTGTCTCGTTCTACAACGTCAGCATAAAATTAACATACAAAAGGTTTTTCAGAAGTCCGTGGATTTTCTTCATATATCTTCTACTACGGTGTATCAAGATTTATTCAAGCTACAGCAAAATCCATGAACTTCTGAAACACCAAATGTACACCGAGACATCCGTGATTTTATTGAATAATGTGTTTCAGAACACGCTCCGTCCATTTTTCTCACTACATATTGCCCAGTCTGAACAACTAAAGACTCCGGAGGATTTCCCATATTCTTTCATGAAATATTTCATTATGTGAGCTTCATTAGACATAAAGAGATTAATCAAGCATCATTTTAGGTTTTGCTATTTCGAAATTTTGAAAAACATATTTTTCGCTTGCAAAGTCTAAGCAAAGTCGCACAAGCGCTTTAAATAATATGTCCACAAAACACGTAATGTGACTTGTCCTTACTAGAGGCTTGAAGACAAACTCAGTGAAAGCATCCTGATTTGGTTGACATTTCTCTGCAGATTGCTCAATATAAACAGAACATTTTCGATAGATGGGCGTCTGTAAAGAGCCAAACCTTTCGTAAAAGGTCTTTGTAACAGTGTCCCTTGGATATAAGTACATGATTTTTTATCATAGACAGATTAACAAAAACATGGATGTCTTGAGGGTCAGCCAAGGGAACAAGAGAAAATGACCGCTTAACAGAGTTGGTCGCTATAAGAGGGTTGAACATATGACAAGTTCCTACTTTTATGATATCAAAATTGACCGCTAAATGCAGGTTTACCGCATAATACAGGTGACCGCTCATACAGGTTGGACTGTAGCTATATAATACAAAGGACCACAGCCAGCCTACCCTAAGGTTACACCGTGTCAGCACATCTCGTATCATCTCCAGGGACAACAGGCGACTGCTGCGGCCATATTTCCGCTCTAGGTTCCCCTGGTCTGTGACCCAGCCTGCGAATGGTCCAGTCACTACATCACCGGCGCCGTTACCGACGTAGGCCGGGGACCAGAGGACGGAGTTGCAAGGGTTATCCATGTCGTCATCCATTGTACTGTCCCAGTAAGGTAGGGTAACAGTCGGGTCCACACTCCGAAGGGCTTCCTCAAATCTGACCACACAGGAAATATAATCAACTACTAAGAAGATATAATTTTAACATTAACACTGTGTGAATAATACGATTACATATTGGTTTGTAATATGTTCTTGCTGGTGCGCAAAGTTTTACTGTCGCTATCTTTTAGCGACATCCAGCTTATTATAGGTAGGGGAAGACTACCGACCTACCGCAAACAAACCTGTCGATGTTTATGATATAAAAGGAAATCTATACTGAGGGCACCGCCCTCGACAGAGCCTCATTCCCTCCATTAAGCAGGTGCCCAATACAGAGCCTCGTTCCCTCCCTTAAGCAGGTGCCCAATACAGAGCCTCGTTCTCTTCCTTAAGCAGGTGCCCAATACAGATCCTCAACCTCTCCCTTAAGCAGGTGCCCTCGAAAGAGCATTGTTCCCACCATAAACAGGTGCCCTCGATGCGGATGTCCCATGCTTTTCCATGATTGATATTTCTTCTTGCATATCTTAACACATGCAAGATTTGTATAGTCTTGTATGCAGGGCATGCAATTTTCAAGTTGTCACACCATTGGTAAAACATTCAAAATCGAAGCTACAGAAAATGATTAAATTTTAAATTATCAAATAAATCAAATGGCAGCACTAAATCTGTAGCAGAAGTCCCCAAATTACTGCCATGCTGTCAGGGGACGTTAAAATTGCACATGGAAGTATACTCACATCGCCAAAAAGACTCTGTGCCAGGGGAGGAAGGAAGGGCCGCCATAGTGGAGTGGGGCGGCGTTGGCGTGTAGACGGGCGAATATACGTATTACACCGTCCTGGGTAGAGGTAAAAAACAGTCATTTGTTTATGGGTCATGCTAATGATAAACAGACCATGTTTATTACATAAAAATAAACTAGCATGGAAATTTAATCCATTAATTTATTTATTTAAATCTTAGAATTAAGCTGTCATGAAATTGCAGTATCTATTTATTTATTGAAATTAATCTGGCATGGTGTTGAATTTCATCTACATGTATTTATTTTTTGTTTTTACTAGCATTATTAAAATAATTTTACTACGGTATGCGTACTTTAACATTATATATTGAAATAAAAAGTTAAAATTACTGAATACAGTCTGTTCAGGGCGTCATGAAAGCGACGTCGGTCTCCCTCGGATAGCGTTCGATACTCGTGCCTAACCCTGTATCCGCTAGGAGGGTGATTCGGGAAGGCCCTGCCCCCGGAGATTCGTGTTGTATTGAGAAGCTGTCTCAAGTAGTCGATATCCTGGGAGGTAAGGTTGTCGTCTGGTAGGAAGTTCCACAGAAGTCGCTGAAACACAATACCAGCCAATATTTGTAGAGGTTTTACTGACCAATACATCGTGGAGATTCCTATATATGTCCTAATGAGCTTTATTCATAAATCTCCAGTGTCTCAAGATTCCGAATTTAATAAATGTATCACACCGTAAACATATGGCATGATACTGCACCCAGTCACATTATCCTGACACCGGACCAACAAGTCCTGGAACTACCCTAATATGTGCTGAGCGCCAAGCAAGGAGGTACCAGTAGCATTTTAACGACTTTGGTATGTTGTGGTCGATGATCAAACCCACGACCTCATGCTCTAACACTTGAGCGAGGGATGATAATCAATTTCTAATTTTAATAACAGGAATGCATCACTGTGAATATTTGCAGTTATGAAGTCTGAATTTAAGACATGGAGACAGCAGATTGATGGTAAAGGTCTATGGTTACCTATGTGACGGGACAGAGTGGTTTTAGGCTTTCTCTCCACCTCATGGACAGTGATTTATATGACTTTTGTGAATAATTATAGAGTTTAAACTTTCAGTTTTAAGAAACCCTGACCCTTAACTGACAATGTATAAAGTTGAAGATGTTGGCGAGATTTACGGTGAATCAACCGAAATAAAATCAAATTTCTGGGGAACACCGTATGGTGGGTTCAACGTACTGTTCCAACATACGTTTATTGTGCTTTATTGTGCAAAACTATTTATTCAATCACCACCATTGTTGTCGTTGTTTCCATGATCTAATATAAAATATACTTGTTTTTCGAAGATATAGAATGTATTTAAACTCAAAGTGATATAATTTCAAAATAATATTATTTTTCGGTGAGATATACCCCATATCTACTCAAAACAAACCACTTCTGTACCTCAAACTGGCCCAGTATATATCCTGGTAACCCCTAGCTCACTGTTACGGGATACGTCGGGAGCTTAAACCAGGTCAGTAATACTACAAAAGAGTGCTCATAAAGGGGCGCGACATTTAGTATTGATGTTGCGACATATAGTGGCAGTACAATTTTTTGCGACAGTTGGCGTCACAGTTGCGACATATAACGTCAGGAGGTTTTGCGACATTTAGCGTTGGTTGCAACATTTAGCGTCAGCCTTGCGACATATAACGTCAAGTGCGACACTTAGCGTTGGTGCGACATTTATCGTTGCTACAGTCCCAATAAATATTTTGTCAGAAGTACAATTTATCTTAACATTCGGGAAAACCTCCCGAGTTCGTGAAATTTTGTTGTCATGAGCAACTTTCCTGTAACTTGACCAGTAAGAGAACGCCTAATCGATTACCGATTATCGAATACCTGTTTTACTACAGATTTGTATAACAGGCGTTTGTTTTCCCGTTAAAAACATAACTTCAATATTAAATGACAAAATTTTATAACTTCGTGAAGAAATCATTTTCTGCACTTAAATACATGTATATTTATTAATGTGTTACGCGAACTGTTTGCTTCCATTTTCGCCTGAAGTTAATGGAAAATGTCAAAGTACGCATTAAGCGAGTTTTTTTTAAAGGCTAAAAAGATTATTTCTACTAAAACCATATCCAATGTCTTTAAAAGCGTTACTTCAATATATATTCTTTAAGAATAATGGATATTTGGAAATTGCTTCCATTTTAGTTTGAAACGGAAGAAATTCGCGTTAGAGCCGTAGTTTTATTTTTATGTTTATTATACTGTAGTGGTTAATGCAGTAACTACAGGTGTCCGGATGGTTAAAGTGCCCGCCTCGGGAGCGATACCCGGCCGCGACATACCAAAGTCGTTAAAAAATGGTACTGGTATAGATCTTTGCTTGCCGTTCGGCAAGGGTAATTCCAGGACTGGTTGGCCCGGTGTCAGGATAATGTGACTGGGTGTGGTATCATGTCACATGTCTACGGCGTAATACTACAGTGTGGCAGCACTATATCTGTCTCAAGTAGACATAGTCTCCAAATGACTGAAATACTGTCGGTGGGATGTTAAACCTATGAACAAACAAACAGAAGTGAAAGTATACTTCTATTTGTATTTTAATGTTTATTTTTATTGTATGCAGAATGTCTAGTTTCATTTTCGTGTGACTGTATTTTCAAAATTGTTTTCTTTGGTTTTAACAGGTTATGAGATTGTACTAAATTTTTTATTTAATTGCACACCTCTCTCTAAGAACGATTAAATTGAAAGAAATAATTAGAAAAAAGTTACCAGTATAATTGCTACACAAACAGTGGACGCTGCTGTCATTGTTAAAATTATCACATTTGTATTGAGTCTCAGAATATCTTTGTTGCCATTGCACGTGTTCAATTTGCTTCGGCAAATCTTTGATGATGATGATGATGATGATGATGATAATGATACAAGAAACGATCCTGCTCTACAAACCGTTCAATAACTGAAATTTCTCCCAAAATATTTATATATAAATTACATACATAAGAGGGTCTGAAAACTTTTAAGTATTAATCTATTTGAATATTTTTATCCAGTTCTTAACAGTCAGAAACTTTATGTATATAGATATTGGTAATCTCTTCGGCTTGACTCGTAACATAAGTCATGATAAATTGGGTGTTTTAAATAATAAACTAGTTGAAATTTCAGATCAATATTGACAAATTACACATTATCTGCAACATGTCTGATCTGCTCTTTTAATCACATACTAGACAAAGTCCCGCGAAATCGGGGGAATGTTTTTCACAGTTGGTATTCGTTGAATAGATATGAGTATCATGTCCCAGTGTCCAACCACAGGACCATGGGTTTCACATAAATAAATCGGCCTTGGTGGCGCTTGCTTGTGAACCGAGGGTTGTTGGTTCGATCTACACTGGGGTCGGGCACGGTCTCCGTGATTAATGATTTACAATTTCTTTCGTCTCTTTCGCCGCTATACTTAGCTAACTATAGAGATGCGTACTGAAGTTTCAGTACTGTCAAGAGTTGTTAGGTGAACTTGCCATCTGTTAGCCTTTGATGGCATAAAACGGCGTCAAATAATTCAAACAGAATCAAATAAACCAAGTTTAAACACACAAGTTTAAACACACAAAACGAGAAAATGAAATTAAAAAGGACTCATTGCTGTCACACGTTTTAAAGGCGTGTGTGTGTGTGTGTGTGTGTGTGTTTAATTTCACGGGGGATGATAATAGTTGCAGCATTGGAATATAATGCAGAGTGGAATAATTAATGAAATATTTCAATTGCTTCGAACAATAATAGTTTATTGAGACCTGCATAAAAGAATTTAACAAATTCCAGAAGGAATGACAACCGAATTGAAAAAAAAAAGATCCACAGATATGCTGCTGACAAAATGCACAGGTTAATCTTGTTACCCGTTATCGACAATGAATCGGGTACGAATGACGCCAAGGGCCCCGCTTAACCCTTTCCCTCATAGAGGAAACCATGAAAAGAGTAACTCGCAGGCTGATCACGTTTTATGCTTTTCGCTGCTCCTCAGTGGTCTGGAAATGAGGATTTTGTAATAAAATTTGGTAAGGTTCAACTGTGGCTTTCTGCATATCAGGCTTTATGTGGTACCTATTGAGTGCGTCAGAATGAGTCTATATGAGGGAAAGGGTTAATACTGCACACAGCTATGAAGCTGTTTTAGCCTAAGGCCATACACCATGCTTTTCACGTGTACCTTATGCTGTATGAATACGTGAATACTGCACAGATTATACGATTCTCGATGCATTCCGTACGGTTTACGATGATAAATTAGTGAAAGGTATTCAATGTATTCAATGCTAGAGGATACCGGTTCGATTTTATTTTTGTGTGGTACCGGTATTTTTTATGTCATTTACAATGAATTTCACAGTTTTTCCATCATTTTAAATTTCTTTTAATTTCATTTTTTTACAATTTATTATTATATCTCAGTTAAAACAGTGTATTCACTATATTCAAGTTGAGCAGGTATAAACATCTCCCGGTAAGTGTTACTCTATTTCACTCTCTGTGTCTTTGCTGCTTTTATCGCCGGAGTCGGAAAAATTGTCTGATCAAAATAAGATACAGAACTTTCGTGATTCTTTTAAAAAGTGATCGCACAAACTCAAAACTTTATGAAAAGTCTTACAAACCTTTTCTCAGCCATCATCCAATTTAAGAGGATATTCCGTTTGTTTGTTTGTTGTTGTTATTTGTTGTTGTTGTTGTTGTTGTTGTTGTCACACAATTTCCATTGATATCTTTCCCGCCTACGCAAACAGGTGCACGTATATCTTGCTCGCTAGTGGGCATTCAATTTGGATATGCGGTATTGTCATTTTCGCAATCTGTTACAATAAACAACGCATTGAACCTGTATCCTCCAGCACTGAATAGCATAACGCTTACCCACTGTGCCACAGTGGACAATATACTGCTCCTAATACAACTTTTAATACTCTACCTTTCGCTAATTAATTCCTGAAAACCGCTCGGAATTAATCGAGAATCGAGCGGAAATAAATATATTCTGTGCACTGATCGTGAAAAGAATTCGCTTGTGACAGGTTAATAAAATCGGACAATAATTAAAGGTTATATAACTTCCTAAAATATTAATAGTCATTTGCATTAACATGACGCCTGAGAGGTTCAGTTGGTTTAGGAAAAAATGAATAGTATCGTTCAGACTTGACTTGACTATTTGAGTTTACCGTCGATTCGACAGTTTTTCAGTCGTATAGCGACGTCTAGCTAATTACAGGTGGAGGAAGACCCCGAATGCACGGAGGCATCCGGGTAGAACCACCGACCTACCGCAAGCCATCTGGAAGGCTTCCTCACATGAAAATCCGAATGACCCCGCCGGGATTCGAACCCACGCGGTGAAGTATCGTCCAGCAGGGGCCCGTTTCACTAAACTTCGCACGAACAAATTTGATCTTAGTCGTAAGTCTGTTGTCTTACATAGTGTCTACTAATGTCTAATTTTCACAATAAAAGATGAAGAAAGATGGCCCAATTTATTGGATTATGCAAGCACAACACTTTTTGCAAAGAAAAATATACAGGAAAAATACTATTGTACATCTGTGAAGATATTTTTTCGTACGAAGTTTAGTGAAACGGCAGGAAGATAAAAATGAAATGCATAAAACATGTTATGTATTTGAGTTTTTTTTGTTTTTTGTTTTTTTGTTTGTTTTTTTGGTGGGGGGGGGGGGGGTATTGGAAGGTAATGTGTTATATGATTACCAAAATGATGTTAAAAAAGGTTCAAAACTTAATGTCAAAGATTAATTAAAATTAATTTTAATTTTTTGAAACTGTTATACAGACTGTGCAGAACACATATTGTGTACATTGTGTAACATATCTTTCGATTCGAGAAAAAATACGCATAATCAATATAAAGCATAGTGTACACAATGTGAAATATCAGTCGAATCATGAAAATTACGCATGCGTATAGAAGTTACATCGTATGATGGAAACCTCGTATGCCGCTGGAATTTTACGGTAGATTGTCAGATGTTGTATTTATATCAATTGCTCATTCTTAAATAAGAAGTATCGGTACGCTTGATCTATTTGGGTCAAAATGCATCACACCGCAGGTGCTTGGTGCATTCCTTTGTCATTAATATAAAAATTGCAATGATATATTAGAAAGTATACTCAATATACATGTATTATAGTGTTATAGTTCAGTCGATTTGTATTCGATGACAGCGATGATAAAAACTATATGCATCTTGAATACGATTTCCTTCAATATAGCAGAAAACAAATATGTTGATGATTTGTTAATTTTTGAAGTGCAAGCTGTGACATAAAGTAATATATTCGTAAAATAATATGACAAACATATGATAATAAGTGATGTCCGTAAAAGATCATTTAAGTCGCATTAAAACGATCGCTTTAAATACGTCTTCTGGTCATTCAGAGACCATAATGCGAAGTAAGTGAGTTGTTTTCACTAATATCTTCAAAAAAATAGTGTCGGTAGGTCGACTAAACGTTTTGTTTTGATTTTTTCCATTTTTTTTTTTAAAGAAAGTGACGAAAAACGGCGTTTTGCATCCGTAATAGCCCGAATGCTACGAAAAAGGTTTAGGGTCGGTATAAAATAATAGGATCGGTCAGGTTAGTGGAAACAAGTAACTTTTTATTACGCTAAAACATGTACAATACTATACAACATCGATCCTGAGCGACTGATATACAGCGTGTACAGAGATGAGCAACAATTAACAAGGTATATACATGTATACACAAAGCAAGTATGCATCATATGCTCACATTAGACTTATTCGGAATCTGTTGGAATGAAGCATAATCAGCCGATATGAAGAAATTCACATTCAGGAGGGAATTTCAATGTTACCTAGATTCTTACAGCTTTGTAAGATTTCCGTAAAAATACATGTACTTGGAAGTTACCTCGAATTCAGTCAGAACGCTTCAGGAATTGGTCCCGAATATGTTTGAAACGTTCAAGAATTCAAACAATGCAGTTCGAATACTTAAAAGGTACTACGAGTGTACATCGAAAGTAACAAAGATGTCCCGATTGAATCCCCCTACGGCATATGAAATGCTGCTGAATCGAGCATTTCTATCAGTCTTAGCCTTTAATAATCAGAATAAATTATACATAGACCCTCTTGACCACGTTACTTTGCTCCAGATTGTTATTCTCCGACAGGAACTGGTTCATTGAAAGAGATGTAGAGGAGGTCCCGACGAGAACCAGGACAAGTAGATATCTGACCCGACTATGGCTTGCAGAGAAGAGGAGGAAACTGTATGGATGTTAAACTAGTTTAAGTCCGTCGTCGTGGGTTCGATCCCCAGTCGCGACAATTCCAAAGTCGTAAAAATGGTACTGGTATAGCTGTTAATATCATGCCACATGTCTACGGCGTGATACTGCAGTGTGGCAGCACTATATCAGTCTCAAGTAGACATCGTCTCCAAATGACTGAAATACTGTTGGTGGGACGTTTAACCCAACAAACAAACAAAAAAGAACTAGTCTAATGGCGGAAGTCCTTTTTTTAACTACCTCAGGACGGGGCCCGCCATGTTTGATAAATAGGTGTGACCAAGAATAGAAAAAGAGAATACGAAAATTAAGTCAATACACCAATGAATCTGGTCATATAACTGCCAGTTTCCTGGCAGCTAGCAGCGTCTTATACGGTTTACAGTTTTGGCTCAACTTGGAAAACTATCGTAATGTTCCAAATGCTGTCAGAATGCTGCTTAACCCTTTCCCTCATATAGACTCATTTTGACGCACTCAATAGGTACCACGTAGAGCCTGATCTGCAGAAAACCACAGTTAAACCTTACCAAATTTAATTACAAAATCCTCATTTCCAGACCACTGAGGAGCAGCGAACAGCATAAAACCTGATCAGCCTGCGAGTTACTCGCAGACTGATCTGGTTTTATGCTGTTCGCATAGGTCTTTTCATGGTGTCCTCTATGAGGGAAAGGGTTAAGACTATTTCGAATAAAGTAAGAGTGCAGTTAGAATACACATCTAATATAGTTACATTTTTCTCCGAATGCACCTTAAAAGTTTTACGCATTAGCATCATTAATCATCCAATATTTCAAACTTATTTGTTTTCCTTTTACTTTCCAAACGATAATATACTGCATATCAAATAGTTAGGTATGCGATGAATATATCCCATTGTCGCCTGTGTACATAATATTTCATATGGATATCCACCAAAAAGCCGCATGCGAATATGACAGTTTACAGGATTATATCCCCAAAAGTCTGTGAACCTAACATCTACATGCATAGATCCCAAAATGCCTGTGAACATTACATTATACTCTTAAAAATATACCAAAACTTTAAAATAATCCCAAAACCCGTGAGTTTCTTTAACTCCTGTAAACAAGACATTTTACATGAATATGTCCCCCAAACGCCCGTAAACATCTTACGTGTCCCTACCTACCTGTAGACACGTGACCTGTGCCGCCTTGTCTGAGATGGGCTTCCCCTGGAATGACCTGTAACAATCTTCCACGTCTTGGGGTACCATCAGGCAGACCTGGTTGGACGCTACCGGCGGGGCCTGGGTCCCCGCGCCAGGTAGCAAACCTACTGCCAGCAGAGCCCCCAGCGCTAACATCATCACAGTTTTAGATCTGCAATGATGGATTATTCTTTTAGTTCATGTAAATACTATGCAGTGCTTTACTTATCAGATACATTTGTATTTATGACCTGTCTTGACAATTGGAATCTACCAAACAAAATATATTATTATTGGGATAAAACATAGGTCAATCATGATCGGTAATTCATTCCGAGAAATAGTATCTTAGCTTGGCTAGAATTAAAATCAACCATACGTGACTTTACTGCTTATGGATGCCCTATTGCCAGTGGGAGGTCGTGGGTTCGATTCCCGACCGCGGCATACCAAAGTCGTAAAAGTGGTATTGATATAGCTCCCTTGCTTGGCGCTCTGCATAAAAGGATAGTTCAAGGACAGGTTGGCCCCGATGCCAGGATAATGTGACATGTCACATGTCTACGTCGTGGAACTGCAGTGTGACAACACTATATACATGTTACATGTAATTATAATTATGTTTCAAGTAAACATAGTCTCCAAATGACTGAAATACTGTCAGTGAACAAATATTCCCTATTTAACTCGTGAAACTATTTTTTCTGTAACCACAAGTGGTTTGGGCACACGTGGAAATACTTTTATTACTGCAACTCGTGGTTAAGACACTCATAATTTGGACGCTTGGGAAAATACTTTTTCTGTAACCTCACGTGGTTTAGATCATATGAAAAATGACCTGTGACCATTTCTGATTTGATCACTCGCGAAATTACTTTTCTTTGACAACACGTGGTTAAGACACTAGCAGAAATGCGTTTTTCTGATACTGCACGTGGTTAAGACACTCACGAAAATACGTTTTATCTGACCACACGTGGTTTAGACACTCGCGAAAATACGTTTTATCTGATCACACGTGGTTTAGACACTTGCGAAAATACGTTTTATCTGACCACACGTGGTTTAGACACTCGCGAAAATACGTTTTATCTGACCACACGTGGTTTAGACACTCGCGAAAATACGTTTTATCTGACCACACGTGGTTTAGACACTCGCGAAAATACGTTTTCTGTGACCTCACTTGGTTAAGACACTCGCAGAAATATTTTTTCTTTTACCACGTGCCAAATGAAATGCGATCAGCAAATGTCCTCTTTTTCAATACTTTATTAATACATATATGCATTTACTCTGTATTCTCTGTAAATTCTATTTCTCGTTTATTATTATTATCATTCCAAACTAACACTGGCGCACAACACATAAAAATAAATTTCCTTAGATACATACAATGTTATCCGTTTCAATATCGATACATTCGTATAAATACAGCCAAAGAAGACCTCAATAGACCGAAGGATATCTGTTCATATTTTTTTTTCATATACATGTATATGATGATATATGTTTGAAGCCGTCCATTGTCGTCTGCAGAATGTTTGAATTAAGGGTTCCCTACGCACGTCCGAAAATCACGTTATTTCTTAATCATCGCGTGTTATACAACGGAATGTCATTATGACAAATATCTTTCCGTCGTTATTAATTAAATGGTGTGTAATTACGTGAGTAAACTATCCATCATATGAAATCTCATGGAACGCTGGGCTTCATTACATGGTGTGTACATCCATCACATATCAAGAGATACTCTTGAGTTCGCTTTATGTACTATTTAATTTACCATTGAAATTGTGGGGAAAAAAGAAAGTTGTTTTAACTACGCATAAAGACCCATTATTTCTCCATTTACCGACTCAATACGTTAACTAATATAGCACTCCACTCTCTCTCCACACCCCACCCCCCTCCCACGCCCTCCCCTTAGGGTGCCCACAGTAAGAAGAAAACAATAAGTATGTTTTTTTTAAATTTTTCCATATCATTCTTACGCGTATTGCTACTACATAAGGATATATTTTTTAATATTACACAAAATGATAATTTTAGTTATTACACAAATATGCACTTTTATATTTTTTATTATTATCATTATTCAAATATCGCCGTCTTTTGTAATTTACTATAATTATAAATCATGCAGGATTTCTTTTACAACTATTTTTGTGTAAATGTATACTTATTATTTATTTGAAAATGAGCTTCAGATAATATTCAAACATTCTTTGTCTTCTGGGAGTGACAGATATTACATATAAAACATTCATTACTGCTGGGGATACGAGATATCCCATCTATACCGTTTCTGGCTTGTACAAATACTTAGATAATTTTTAAGTCACAAAGTCGAATGCCTAATTTTTAAAGGTTCTAAAACCTGGCTTGAATTCCATCAGCAATACATAGCGCTAAGAATACTTAAATTTTTAACCCTTTCCCTTTTATAGACTCATTTAACCCTTTCCCTCATATAGATTCATTTTAACCCTTTCCCTCATATAGACTCATTTTGACGCCCTCAATAGGTATCACATAAAGCCTGATCTGCAGAAAACCACAGTTAAACCTTACCAAATTTAATTGTAAAATCCTCATTACCAGACCACTGAGAAGCAGCGAACAGCATAAAACCTGATCAGCCTGCGAGTTTCTCGCAGGCTGATCTGGTTTTATGCTGTTCGCATAGGTCTTTTCATGGTGTCCTCTATGAGGGAAAGGGTTAAACTAGGTACACATTCCAACATTACTATTTTATGAAATATTCAAGTACATGACCAAGCTGAAATGAACTGTTACTTTAATAACGAACAATAATGTTAAGAAATGAAATATTTGGGTATTTTTATTAGAGAAACAAGATTGATGAAATTATCTCTTAAGTATTTAAGTTTTACTTTGCGTTAAGTATTGTTAGTGTACTTCGAGTCTGACCTTATAGTTTGCTTAGAAATCAAATCAGAGCACAAAGTTGAATCCATAACTTTTAATTTTTTTCTTAACCCTGAACCTAGCAAGCTAAGCCTTGAAATCAAAATAGATATATACGAAGATCCAGGAAGAAAGAATTGATATACCGTAACATTTTGTCATGTATTCCGACACAACTTCTGCTGGCTGTAGTCCTTTGTACTTTACAAACTAAAAACTAAACGTACACTACTGTTAAGGTCCTGTCTAAAGAAACAGTGTTATATAGAGATATTTTGAAGTTGTGTGAAAAAAAATCATTCATGTCCGGTCGGCCGATTTTGTTTGATTGATCTTTTTTGTTTCCCAACAGATCAAAAACTCTTCCCACGTGATATATCATGTTAATTACATATCCCGTTTGTATTCATTTACTCCCTCAACTACGACCGCGTCATTTGTTACAGCATATCATACCTGTTCATGTACGTTACCAGAGTCTTTTGCTTTACTTCATACTGTGTCTTGTATGATATCAATTTAACCTGACTGAGTGACCACCTCCCTTTCAGAAGTCAACCCGCTATAACGACCTGGTTCGGATGATTACGAAGTATGTAGTCCGCGCCTGCGCACGAGTGTGTATGTGTGTGTGTGTGTGTGTGTGTGTGTGTTACGTAGTCGAAAGACCTCGGATTTATGCCTCACCACTTTCGGGTGTATCAAGTAATCCGCCATTTGGAATAAACATACCTATGCAAAATACAGTGCACAGTGGAAAAATGAAAATAGCAATAGAATTAAATTACAGGCAGAAAATGTCATAGCTTCGGATACCTGGTCAGCAATTGTTAAATTTTAAAAAGTATGCCCATTCCTCTTCGAAATTGCCTTCTCTTCTTCAGTCGTAGCTTTCTGGGTGAACTTTTTCTACGCGTATTTCTTCACGCATTCGTTTTCCGACGAACAAAATGCTTAACCTTCCACGGACGGTGATTGGGTGACGGAATTGCCCAATGTATTCCGATTGTTATACTATGCAGTATTTGGTGTAACAGATGGCATTGTTTTACCAGTAGGTTAATGATGACCAAAACCTGCAATACTCATTCGTCATCAAGACCGATCGGTTTGCAATACCGACCTAGAAAAGAGTCATAGCAGTAGAATGTAGGTCAGAGAGAAAGCGTTCGGTTTGTATGAAGTATATTATCGCCACATTCAAAACCAGAGACCAACTGCAATCTAGCTGGGAGGCATCGTCGGAAGCCACGTTAGCTCAATACACTTTAAATTTCTTCTAAATCGACCATGGATTATTTATCATCAAAACTTTGTATTTACTAATTTTATTGATTAGGCAGTGCATTTGATCCGTTGCAAAAGCAGCAAGGTTCGTTTTACCAATGTAACGGCGTTTGAATTTTGAAAGTCAGCTTGTATTTCGATGAAAAGTATCCAAAGTTCTATGCGTGTTTTCATTGATCAGCAAGTACTAGAAGCTTATTTAGATATTCTTGAAAACGAAGTTTTGCCATTTGAAAACCCAAGGGATATACGGTGGTGATAATGGAATATATACCCTGGTATTTCACTATATGAATCGAGTACTCATATTTCTTGAAACTCTTATAGTGTGGAAAAATCAACGACAAAACGTAGGAAAAAATATTATTTGTTATTACTTCAACGTTTCGGCTAACGCCTTCATCGGGATAACAATAACTTTCAAACATAAACAACGGAAACGACGTCAACATGAATAACGTAACGTCAAAAAAGCGGGAAAGTGCAGACGTTATGCGTACTATTTATAACGTCAAAATGAGATAGGTACTGTTTCGGATATAAAATACAAACATTTCCTATAGCTTATTACAATAAAAACACATGAATAGGAAAAAACGAAAAACAGTACCTATCATACAAGTAGACATAAGTGACACATATTAATCTACTGTATAAAGTAGTTTAGAATTTAAACCTTCAGGAACATGAGTTCTAAGTTTATGTATCCAAAAGGTTTCTTTGCACAGGCGATCAATGTTGCGATTGATAAAATCAATAGGCATAAATGAGAAATCATTTAAATTATGATTTTCTAAATTAAAATGTAAAGCAACGGTAGAGGAAAATGCAGGGTCCATAAAATTACGAATATCAAACTTATGACTGTTCATACGTTTTGAGACATTTTGCTTGGTCTGACCAACATATTGCATGTTGCATTTTGAACATGTAATAAGATAAATGACATTTTTTTTTATTTTTTTTTATTGAAACTCTTATGAAAGACCTATCTGAAATCATGAAAGCCAATGGACTAGTTGCAGATTTTTGCCATCATCCCGCAGCAAATATTAACAGTTGTGTATAAAAGTTGTTGCAAGAAATAACATGTAAAAAAAAATGTTTTTCAGTCGGACTATTAAAAGAATATAGTCACTTTTAGCCTTCCGTATCATAGTTATAGTTTATTTCTAACTTTTCTGAAATTCTGCCAATAGTGATTTAATTGCGTATCTTTAGTTTTTTTTATATAACCTTTTACGTTTTCGAATATGCCTTTTATCTGATGTTATTCATAGTGAATCATTTATTCTTATTTAAACATATTGTTAGGTATATTATTTTAAGCTATATTCATAAAGGTATTAAAAAACTTAACTGTATAGATATCTATATCATCATCAATTCAATTATCCCAATTAGTTTTGGATACATCTAATCGAAATTGTTCATAATCACCTAAGTCATATCTCCATATATGTCTAGTATGATAGTGTACCTAGTTTATAAATTTTAAAACTCCATATACAGGGCAATGCTACATATGGTCTTGGCTAAGAAAATGTCCCATTACCCCAGAATGTATAAGTTTTAGATAAAAAATCAGAACATTCCGTAGGTGTGTATTTCATTTATAATCTGGTGAATTAATTGAATTGTTGGTGTAAGTAAATTACCTTACGAATTGTTATTTGTGAGAAGACATCGAGATTAAAACCAACCGTTATAATTATGTTTGATAAATCGGAGTCAAATGCTTTTTCAGTGGAGCATTCAATCATGTTTAAGTAGGAGAAATCAGAATTTGGTGGACGATAGAATGTTACAAATAAGATATACTTGTTATTATTTACATAAGCTTCATTCCATATGTATTCCAGAAAATTAATTTAAAGATCTAATCTACGCTTATAGTATATATTTTCGTTGACTTATATCCCGAGGTCTATCAAGCCTTATGATTATTTTTTTTAACATGAAGGTTCTGTGCATAGACAGGTAAGATTATAATGTCAAAGCAGTAGAAAAGAGAGGGGGCAGTATGCTTATGAAAAGCCGTCCATTAAAACATCTTGCTTTAATCTTTTCTTGTCTCTATTATATGACCCCCCCCCCCCACACACACACATCAGTAGTATTTGCAGAGATGTGTTTCTAGAAGAATATCCGCAATCCACATTTTCTGACCTAATTCGTGACAGAAAAAATATTGAAGAGACCATGTATCAAGGCAAATTTTCAACAACAAAAAAGATATTCGGCGCTGGTGGAATATAAATTGAATCGACTTTAAAAAAAAAATGGAACACATGATTTGAAATATCCAATTTTTACTGTTGCAAAAATATCGTATGCTACACAAAAAGTCATATTATTTTTACCATTACGGTTTCATTTCGTTGTTGGTCTTCGATGTGCTCTAACCAGACCCTTCACTTATTAGACCCGCATATTAACACCCTTGAATCCGCAGTTTAGACATGTCTTGTTCTTTTTCGTCCTCATTTATGTTCGAGAAATCATGAGCACGAGTAAAATAACATTTCAGTCTCGCCCGACGAAATTTTGGGTTTGAAATTCAGATTCATTTTTCAAAATCGTAAGTATGAAGACATTTGGTGGTCGGAAGGCTAGCTGTTGATGACTGTGTAATATAGAATTCTTTTTTCTTTTTTTTTTACCGTTATCGTTAAATTCACTCCTGTTTGATTCATACTTTTTTTTATTTTATAGCTTTCGAGTTATTTTTATCATAATCAAAAGTTTAAAAAATAAACGTTATTTCTGTTGTCATGTGACATTTTTATTTGTCATCCATTTGACCTAGGATAGTGAAGACATTTTTCACTTAGTGTAAAATTCACTCAATGTAGAACCGGTCCCGGTGGCCAATTGGTTAGAGCTTTCACACCGAGAGTCGTGGGTTCAATCTTTGGACGCGACATACCAAAGTCGTAAAGGGTACTTATATAGACCCCTTGCTTGGCGTCCAGCATATAAAGCCAAAAAAATAAAAATAAATAAAAAAAGTTCCATTTCTGGTCTCCAGCCAAATAAAAAAAGAGAGTCTGTAGGTCGCGACGGGGGGGGGGGGGTATTTTTTTACATAAAAAAAGGAAAGACTTTTAAGATGGAAAGGAAAAAAAACTTAAGCGTTGGTCAATAAAATGAAACAGAACTATTTTTTTTTTTAGCTTAGGGATACATCATATTCATAGTTCCAGGACTGGTTGGCCTGGTGGCAATGTAATGTAACTGGGTGTGGTATCAGGCCAGATGTCTACACCATGATACTGCAGTGTGGCAGCACTATATCTCAAGTAGACATTGTCTCCAAATGACTGAAATACTGTCAGTGGGACGTGAAATTCAATAAAGAAACTCAGTATAGAAAACACAATATTTTTGGCATCTTAGCTATTCCTGTACAGTTGAATTCCATAATGCTGGTGGCTCCACAGTACCAATGTACTTACAAAATCTATTTTTGTCGTAGCTTCACCTGCCAATTGCTTATTTGTACATGTTCTTAAATAGCCTCTGCCACTCAACCTTATGATAAAACTTTTGCCAGAATTAGAAGTGTCTGGTTATTCATTTTCAATAGATAATGAAAACTATCATTTCATGTTAGATACATTCATTAAGTACACCAGTACCATGGGGGATCTATATAATATGCTGTCTCTTTGTGATATTTTCTTTCTGGTGGATAGGTCCCCCCAACTAAAAAAAATATTGCAAAGCAATGGAATATTCATAGAACTAGCATTTAAGCTATCGATTTATATAGCAGAGATTTAATGACTTAATGTTGCTTTGTGAATATAGCTATTTTTGCCGCAATTGTTGCTTACGACCAGAAGGTGTGTCATGACCTTTACTTAAGGTCATATGCTCAAGGTCAGTGTCACAGACTTAGTAACTATCTATTTATAAAAAATTAGTATGGTCCTCACTGGTGCGGCAGTACTATATTTCTTAAGTTAAAGGGAACAAATTAAGTATGCAAATCTGAAAACAGCTGTATTCTAATATAAACTATTTTTTGAAAGATAATTGTTTGCCAATACTTTAGAGATAAAGTGATAACACTTTTGAACAATTGTGCTACCATGATGTAGATAGCCTTCTACAGCATGTGAAAAGTGTTCTTTAAGTTTGTGGACAAGAAAAAAATGACGCACACATGTTTATAATGCAATTAATTATTTTCATATTATTGAAATTGCTTCAATGTAATATTGACACACATGTAAAATATTATCTAAATACTGTAAACAATCGTAAAAATCAATAAAAATAAAACATTAACCCTTTCCCTCATATAGACTCATTTTGACGCACTCAATAGGTACCACATAAAGCCTGATCTGCAGAAAACCACAGTTAAACCTTACCAAATTTAATTACAAAATCCTCATTTCCAGACCACTGAGGAGCAGCGAACAGCATAAAACCTGATCAGCCTGCGAGTTACTCACATAGGTCTTTTCATGGTTTCCTCTATGAGGGAAAGGGTTAACTAACACACATACGCAGCAGTTTCGCAACGTTATTTGCTACAAACTTTATATCAACGTCACATCTTTTCAAAATACTCGCCAGCACAATGGACGCACTTCCAGTGATGCTGAATCCATTTCATGGAAACCTGCCTGAACCACTCTTCTGAATATCTAGCGACCACAGTGCACACTGACAGGTGTTCTAAGTCATCAAAGTGTTTGCTGTTTAAGTTGCTCTTCAAGCGCGGAAACAGCACCAAGTCCAGCAGCACGAGATCTGGACTGTAGGATGTGTGCTCAATACGTTACATTTTTCGAAAGTTGAAGGTCTCCAGAGCGTCATCTGCTCTATTAGCTTTAGTCACAACAAATTCCTGAAAATATAGACTGGACATCAGAGTTTATTAAAAAAATATATTTGCAATTTTTGTCAGATATTATTTTATTACTGTCATTTAAAGATAAGAAACTGTGGTAGAACAATGTTAAATGTTTAATTGTTATAAATATGCAGTTCAAAGATCATGCTTACCTTTTGACAATAGGCCGCTTGAAAGTGGTTCCCTGGGGAACTGCATACTGCAGGATTAACCCTTTCCCTCATGTAGACTCATTTTGACGCACTCAATAGGTACCACATAAAGCCTGATCTGCAGAAAACCACAGTTAAACCTTACCACTGAGGAGCAGCGAACAGCATAAAACCTGATCAGCCTGCGAGTTACTCGCAGGCTGATCTGGTTTTATGCTGTTCACATAGGTCTTTTCATGGTGTCCTCTGCGGGCATCCATGAAGAACATGAATTTTCTTGATGACTTGTACATGTGTACCTTTTAGGTAGTTGTGACAGGGTATGCTTCCACACCAAAGACTGTTTTTAAGATTCGGGCTCATACAGGTAAGGCCAGGTTTCGTCTGTTGTGACAGTGCGATTAAGGAACTGGCCCCCTTCCTGGTCGTAAAGGTTAAGAAATGCCATGGAATGCCTTATGCGTGTGGTCTTTTTGTGGTCTTTGTACCCAGTGAGTGCACACCTTGTTCATGTTTTGTATACGACATTAACGCATATACCATTCAGATATCACTTACCTCCCGCACTGCTCTTCACCTGTCTTTGCCAGTGGCTCCACAAATTCTCCTAAAGTCATCTTCGCTCCACCAAGTCTTTCCAGTTCTTGGTTTGATGCTAACGTCTTCCAAGCCATCTCTGAACTTTTTGTGCCAACCAAACACAAAACTTATTGAAACACCCAAACTCTCTTTCTCTTCTGCATAAACCCTAGGTATCATATTCATATTCACACAAAACTTGATGATGCAATGGTGTCCCACTCTTAATGATGTTGCCATGTTGTGCAAAAGTTAATTCTTTAGAATGAATGACTACTTTAAGTTTATCAAAGTGTGCTGTAATTACAGGGATCTGTTACTATGGCAATGATTATTTCAAACTTGTGGATAATGCACCTCAACAACTTTGGTATTTTAAATGGGGAAGTACTGAGCTTTATTGTAGTTCTGGTATATATTTTGATAAGTTTACTTACACATTTTATAAATAACAAACTTGTCCACAAGTTTACGAACACGCCTCATATTGTATAATTGTATGTCAGACAAATAGTACAATATATATTTATTTGATGTGTAACAAACGTTGAGTAATATGTGTATTCTTTGAATACCGGTATAGCATCTTACCATTTTTTTTGTTGTTTTTTTTTTTTAAATTTCAGGAAACACATGCCAAAGTGATGATAAGACAGATAATAAAGAAGCTGAGGAATCAGCAGGGCAAATTAACATACAGTCATGTTCGGGCAATTTTGCATCACTCACGTTTCCCACCCATCAACAGAATCACTACTGAAGGATGTTCTGTCACTTCTTCAGCGTCAAGTAATCATTTGATGACTGTTCAAAAGAGAAACTTAAATACCAGTAGTTGTTATAATTTTAATAGGGGATTTCACTGTTCAGTAAACCATTGTAACCCTAGGAATGCGAGCCATCCTTTTCTTAGGTTTCAAGGCACTGGAAATTTAGACAAAAGAATAAGCAAAGAGGATAATGATCAGAGAAATTCTGAGGAATTTGGAGGATCGAAATTTTGAAGAACAGAACTTGAAAACTTTAAGGAAATCAATAAAAAAGAGAATCCAGAAGAAACAGAGGAAGGCTGGAGCTATGTCAAGTCAGAAGATCCGTCATAACAAGGCATGGAGGTGAATATGATGCTGATATTTCAGATATGGAAAGGGGTATTAGTCAAAAAAAGGTTTTTAGAAACAAAGAAAGAACAGCCCAAAAATCAGCCAGGTTGGATCTGAATAAGATGAAAGTAGAAAAATCCCATATTGAGATAGATGATGATTCTTTTATGAGCTCAGAGATAACACAAAAGATGGATGTTGGACAAAGAGAGACAAGTCCATGAAAAGCCAATTTGGATCTATCAATGGTGGAGACACAGAATGTTTCATTTACAGAACAGTTTATGAACTTAGAAAAGAAAAGAAGAAGTCTTGAAAAAAAGGCTTGGGGTAATGAAAGGATAGTTCAAGAAACAACAGATTTGATTCCAGCAAACACTGGACATGTTGAGGAAGCTGTCTCAAGAAATGAATATGGTATTGAGCAGGTGGCTTTTCCTACACTTTACAATTTGGCTCCATTGGTTCAAGAATCGGAAATTCTCCAGAAGATGGTGGCATTAGGTGTTGATCTGTCGAAAATTGAGAAGAGGGGCCTGGCAACAAAAGTGATACACATGGAATTTGAGCGAGACATTCTTCCATACATTATGGTGTTTAATGATGTTGGTATACCTGCAGAGAAGCTTGGATTTATCATTAACAAATGTCCAGACATCTTAAAGATAAATGTTCGACATATAGAGGTAGTTAAGAATACTTTTCTTTATAGTTAACCCTTTTCCTCATTTAGGCATGTTTTGATGCCTTTGTGTAAAGAGCAAACCCAGATTCTGATCATATTATTTGGCATAAAGTTGTACTATACACATTTATAGCCAATAAATAATACAGTTTACAATAAAGTGAGGTAGTCTAAATTTTGTAAAAAGTAAAAATAACTGGGTGGTCATCAGAGAACGTAGCATATGATATGAAAGGTAGAGCTGGTTAATTTATAGTTATACATTAAATATGAAGATAATGCACAACATAATATATTCTATGCATAATTGCTTGTGAAAAGGACATAAAAAATAATACAATGCAACACATGATCTCTTCTGTTTGCTCCATACAGTATTGTGGAGTCTGTAGAGGGAAATATGAATATTCATGAGGTAAAGAGATAAGCTGACACACTGTAAAATCTTCTTTTCTTTTTTTTGTTACACTTTGCATAAAATTTTGTTATATTTGATTAATTTTCTTTACAGGAATTAACCTAAATGATTTTGGTTTCTTATTAAATTAGATATGTTTAAGTTTTTGGTAACCAATTACAAAAGTCATTATTATTTAAACTCTCAGAAAAAGAGGGAAATGGTAAAGCTGGGGGGGGGGGGGTTTGCAAAATTGAGAGAAAAAGAATGTATTACCTGAAAAGCTGCCATACTACATATATTGGAATAACTTTAAGTCTTTCACAATGTTCAGTCACAAAAGAGTTAAGGTTTTCATTTTGTAATGCATACAACCACACACACTGATTTGACCGTAAATGCTTGGATTTCATCTTCAGGTGCGAATTAACTACCTGAAATGTAAGAAAATAAAACCGGAAAACATCGCGATGGCCATCGAAAGGAAGCCCCAGTTTCTATGCTTAAACACTAGAGATCTGGATGCTAGACTTGGACAGTACCAGAAGTTGTTCCATCTCACAGGTAAATATCTGATTTCATTTATATTCTATTTGAAAATCAGTGTAAATATTACATATCATCACTTGACATTGTTTGATGATGGCCAAGAGGTAAGAGAGGTTGTGGGTTATCCTTGCGCCAGTATACCAAATTGGTACTGGTATAGCTCCCTTGTTGATGTTAAGCATATAAGTGTAGTTCCAGGACTGGTTGGCTTGGTGTCTGGATAATGTGACTGGGTGTGGTATCATGCCACATGTCTACGGCGTGATACTGCAGTGTGACTCAAGTAGACAGAAGTCTTTTGATTAAACAGCTCACTCTTTGTCAGTGTGTCAAAAAAAGTTAATATGAGTTAAAGTGTTAAGTATTACATAGCGCTAAATAAAGTTAGTCAAATGAGAGACGTATTAATGTGCAGTAAGTCTCAATATTGTCAACATCCTTCAGGCCAAATCAGTGACATCTCTTGTGATTTGAAGAAAAAAAAAGTTTGCCCTAGCAGTGGTAAAAATATGTTAAATTCACTCAAAAAGAAACTTATGAATGTGTTTTAAGGTTCAGAAGTGTTTTTAGCCTGGTTTTCATGGAAAATCCTATTAATTAGAAAGAGATTTCATTGTTGGGTGGGTGTCCCACATTTAGTTTCCATCTAATATCTCCTGTAAGAATGGAGATACAGTTTGCATACATAGTAGGTAAATACCTAATGGACAGTTTTCATACCTGAGAGGTAAAAGAGGAAGATTGGGATTGATTTTCAGAATTATTAGGTCAAGATCAAGGTCACTGTTGCTAAAAATATATGTAGACTTTTCATTTCATAAAAGTTACTTCCTTTAGGTGTGAGATATGATGATCAGATTTAGTAGATAAATACCTTAAGGGAAGAGGAAGATGGGATTGATTTTCAGGTCAGTAGAATGAAGGTCAAAGTCACTGTTACTAAAAATAGTTTTTGCTTGCCTAGGGCAACACTTGAAAACCTGGTTTCATTTTTTATATTTGAAGTGTATCTTGTTATATTTTTCAGGAAGAGATATCCGGGAAAACCTGCACAAATTATGTTACCTGTTGCCCAAACACCAGGATCACATAGTGGTAGGGTTTTAATTTTAGTACTAACTTATCACATGGCTACTCCATTCTTTAACACCTTATGCTTTGTTCACCATGGGAAAGCTAAGTAGACCATCTTTTACTCTTTATTACACCATGGAGGTCAGAGTAGATGCCCTTTTTCCTTTGTATTACACTATTGGAAGGACAATGTTGGTGAATGGGCAGCCATCCAGACTGTAACTTTGTCATGCATTGAGATATTTCAAGATAGTATGTATTCACTTTACTCAGGTTCATAGTTAAAAGGTCAAGGTCAAAGTTAAGGCTTGGAAGTAAAAAATGTGCTTGATAGACATTGTCCAGGCTGTAACATCATGCATTGAAGAATTAAATAGAATTGTTCATCATAATGAAATGCAGCCTTATGACCCAGTTCCAAATCTCAAAGTTCAAGGTCACCCTTTTAGGTAAAATATGGGTACATTACTTCCTGTTGTTGTTGTTTTGTAGAATTTCCACATCTTCTGTTATAAATCTGAACTACGGTAGATTCAGTCTAACCATTAGTCACATAATTCATAAGACTAATTACTTGTCCTCTTTTCTGATTTTTAAAAACTGCACCAGACAAAGTATAAATTGAATTTATAATAATTTATGATTTTTAGCTCACCCTGAGCAAAGCAGCTCAGGGTGAGCTTTTGTGATCCCGTCAGTGTCCATCGTCCGGTGTGCATCGTTCATCATCAACATTTTAGTGTTTACACTCTAGCACCTTCATTTCTTAAGCAATCATCTTCAAACTTTATGGCAATGTTTATGACCATAATGTCTCCATTGAGTTCAATTATGGTTGAGATCAGTTAATTAGATCAGGAGTTATGCCCCTTTTAATAACAAAAAATGCAAGATTTCACTTTGTTTACACTCTAGCATCTTCATTTTTTAACAATACTCTTCAAACTTTAGGACAATGTTAAGGCCAGTTAATTCAGGAGTTATGCCCCATTCAGTACAGAAAAAGCCAGCAGATTTCACTATGTTTACACTCTAGCATCTTTATTTCTTAAGCAATCATCTTTCTCAGGTGAGCAATTCAGGGCCAACTTGGCCCTCTTGTTAAATTACTGTGATTTTTATAATGCATCAAAATAAAAGATTATTATACAGTCAGACCGTCATATACCCAAGTCCTTAAAAAAAGGGTACGGGTATAGCTCCCTTGCCCTGCGCTCAGCATATAAGGGTAGTTCCAGCACTGGTTGGTCTGGTGTCAGGATAATGTGACTGGATGTGGTATTAAGCCACATATCTATGGTGTGATACTGCAGTGTGACAGCATCATATCTGTCTCAAGTAGACATTGTCTCCAAATGACTGAAATACTGGGACCCAACAAACAAGCATTATGCAGTCATGATATTATAACCTTATCATTTTACTTGAAAATATGGCATGAAAGTTTGATGTTCCTATAAAATATTTATCAGTTTAATCAGACATTTTAAAGCAATCATTACTGAGAATGATTATTTACCTAAAAAAAGGTGACATGACCTGGCCCAAAAATTAATAAGCAACATTAGTATGATTTCCATGCTCAGACCCAAACTCTGCCCATTAGTTTCAACAGGGATTTGAGTAAGATACTCAGGTTTAAGCCTGAGATCGTACTTGAGTATATTTTGAGAACACAGATCCTGGCCCCAAGTTCTTAAATAATACTAGTATATTATCTTGAACTCAAATACAAATACAGTGTAACTCAGCTATAATGTTTCCCCTTTTAACGCTGTTCTTGGTGTATCATGCTCAAATCTTTATTTAATCTAATAAACATATTTTGAGTTTGAGCACAACAGACATACTTAAGTCCAGTTTTCATTTTTGAGACCTTGGTACTTGGTGTCAAAATGCAGAATATAAAAAGAAATTATCATTTTATTGCACGGGAAACTTTTTTTTTTTCAGGATATGAAATACTTCCTGAAGAAAGACATGCAGTTTTCTAATGATGAGATTAGACAGATTGCAGTTCTGGAGCCGAAGGTCCTTTTAAAGAGTGAGCTTGTAATACTTAAATTGTTACTTTTAAAGTCACATGACCAGTTGTTCCTTGAAAAGAAAGCGCATATACATTGCAGAGCAATAGGACACTAGTTTGTGAATATTGTCGCTGTGACATTCATGCCACATAATTATCCTTATATATAACTCAAATGTTAATTAACGTCTGCAGTCTTAATAAATTCTTTTAAGGCTCGGTGCAGAACTAAATTATAATACATGTATACCAAGCCTTTGAAATGTAGTGATACAAAAAAACAAAAACCCAGATGGGTAATTTGGTCTGTCTATTTGTCACAAAACTTTACCCTTGACCATATCACGGAAGTCCTTCCACCTGCAGCCTCCTTTATGAGGTCTATCTGTCAGGAGACCTTGACCATAAAATGACCTTGAAACACTCCCACCCCCACCCCCCATTCAAACGTAGCACTTGTGTTTGGATTTTTGTCATTTCATGCTTGAAATACTGTATGCAGAATTTCAATTCTTTTGGTCAATAAATTATGGTTTCTTTATATAAAAAAATCCTGAGTTGAGGAATGTCTCTCAATTTGAGATGTTTTATGAACCACAATGCTGTATCCTCCAACTGACTCTTTCTGATTTCAGGTCACCTAAAAGTATACCATGCATTCAACTACTGTACCAATGTGATGGGGGTTTCCCGCGACCTGATTTTCAGTTACCCTTACATTTTCATGGTTTCTGAAAACAGACTCAAGTTTCGCCACCAGTACATGTTGCGCTGCGGGCTGGCTCAGTATGACCCCACCAAGGAGAACTATGTCGGATTGCAACCCTTGATTACAGTGCCAGACCATGTGTTTGCGGTTGAGATTGCAAAGTCATCACTTGTAGAATATACAAACTTCCTGAAAACAATATAGGTGACATTGCACACAAGTTTCTGAAAACAAGATAGGTGACAAAGAAAACAATATCAGTGAAGTGATTTGGGAAACAATATAAGTGAAGTTACTTGGGTAAACAATATCAGTGAAGTGACATGGAAAATAGAATTCAGCGACTTAGCAACACTGTTCCTGACAATGCTATTAGTGACACAACAAACTTGATTATTTAAAA
>CM037783.1:56131917-56181917 GCA_021229015.1 Solen grandis
CTATGTGTGGGATAGAAGATACTTTCATTATAATGTGAATTGTGCTTTTTAGCTCACCTGAGCACGTGTGCTCAGGATGAGCTTTTAGGATCGATGAATGTCCGTCGTCCGTCCGTCCGTCTGTCCGTCCGTCCGTCCGTCCGTCCGTCCGTCGTCCGTCGTCCACAATTTGTTCGTTTGCACTCTAGCATCTTCATTTTATGAGCAATTGTCTTCAAACTTTAAAACAATGTTTATGACCATAAAATCTCGGCCAAGTTCGATTATGGCTGATATCGGAACATTAGGTCAGGAGTTATGCCCCTTTTAAAATTCAAAAAAGCCAGATTTCACATTGTTTGCACTCTAGCATCTTCATTTCATGAGCAATTATCTTAAAACTTTAAATCAATGTTTATGACCATAAAATCTCGGCCAAGTTCGATTATGGCTGATATCGGAACATTAGGTCAGGAGTTATGCCCCTTTTAAAATTCAAAAAAGCCAGATTTCACATTGTTTGCACTCTAGCATCTTCATTTCATGAGCAATTATCTTCAAACTTTATATCAATGTTTATGACCATAAAATCTCGGCCAAGTTCGATTATGGCTGATATCGGAACATTAGGTCAGGAGTTATGCCCCTTTTAAAATTCAAAAAAGCCAGATTTCACATTGTTTGCACTCTAGCATCTTCATTTCATGAGCAATTATCTTCAAACTTTATATCAATGTTTATGACCATAAAATCTCGCCAAGTTCGATTATGGCTGATATCGGAACATTAGGTCAGGAGTTATGCCCCTTTTAAAATTCAAAAAAGCCAGATTTCACATTGTTTGCACTCTAGCATCTTCATTTCATGAGCAATTATCTTCAAACTTTATATCAATGTTTATGACCATAAAATCTCGGCCAGGTTCGATTATGGCTGAGATCAGTTGATTAGGTCAGGAGTTAAGCCCCTTTTAATATAAAAAAATGCCAGAAATCACTTTGTTTACACTCTAGCATCTTCATCTTTTGAGCAATCATCTTCAAACTTTATGACAATGCTTATGACCATAATCTCACAATCGGGTTCAATTATAACTGATATTGACTTGTAAATTTAGGAGTAATGCCCATTTCACCATAAAAAAAGCCAGATTTCACTTTTACACTCAAGCATCTTTATTTCTTAAGCAATCATCTTTCTCAGGTGAGCGTCCAAGGGCCATCTTGGCCCTCTTGTTTAAATTATAGACTTTGAAAACCTATTCAAATATGGCTGGCAAAAGATCCATCCCAGGTGGAAGGTCTTTCACTCTAAAGATTTTTATGACAGAGATTTGGCTCCAATATCATTTATAACCACCCTCATCGATAGCTTTTGTGATAACTGTATTTGATGAATCATTGTAAAATTATAAAGCCGTTATTTTTAGCTCACCTGAGCACAAAGTGCTCAAGGTGAGCTTTTGTGATCGCCCGTCGTCCATCGTCCGTACGTCAGTGCGTGCGTCCGTCGTCAACTTTTCGTTCAAACGACTTCTCCTCCTAAACCACTGGATGGATTTTGACCAAACTTCACAGGAATCATCCTTATCATGACCTCTATCAAAGTTGTTCAAATTATTTTGATTGGGTGAATAAGTAGGTCACAGGAGCTAAAAATAGATTTTTAAAATGCAATCTTAGAAAATCTTCTCCTGCAAAACTGTAAGGCCTAGAGCTTTAATAATTGGTATGTAGAATTGTCTTATGAACATCTACAAAAGTTGTTCAGGTCATGACCCTGGGGTCAAAATTGGCCCCGCCCCAGGGGTCATTTTATTTTTCATAGGTTTATGTAGTGAAAAACTTTAAAAATCTTCTTCTATGAAACAATAAGGCCTAGAGCTAAGATATTTGGCATGTAGCATCATCTAATGGTTCATTACCAAGATTGTTCAAATCATAGCCCTATGGTGATAAATGACCCCGTACCAGGGGTTACTTGTTTTACATAGAGTTATATAGGAAAATCTTAAAAAATCTTCTTTTATGAATCCATAAGGCCTAGAGCTTAGATAATTAGCTCACCTGAGCACAACGTGCTCATGGTGAGATTTTATGATTGCCTTTTGTCCGGCGTCTGTCGTCCGTCCATCTGTCCGTGCGTGCGTGCGTCTTGCGTCAACTTTTTCCATTAAACAACATCTCCTCCTAATCCGCTGAAGGGATTTTGACAAAATTTCACAGGAATCATCCTTATGATGTCCTCTAACAAAATTGTACAAATTATTATGATTGGTTGAAAAAGTAGGTCACAGGAGCTAAAAATAGATTTTAAATTGCAATCTTAGAAAATCTTCTCCTGCAAAACTGTAAGGCCTCTACAGCATGTAGAATTGTCTTATAAACCTTAACAAAAATTGTTCAAATCATGGCCCTAGGGTCAAAATTTGCCCTGCCCTGTTTATATAGGGAAAACCTAGAAAAATCTTCTCATCAGAAACCACATGGCCTGGTGTTAAGATATTGGGTATGTAGTATTGTCTGGTGGATCTCTACTTAAGTTGTTCAAATCATGGCCCTTGGGTGAAAATTGGCCCTGCCCTAGGGGTCACTTGATTTTACATAGGAAAAATAGAAAAATCATCTCCTGAAATACTGCAAGGCTTAGAGCTTGGATATTTGGTATGTAGAATTGTCTTGTGAACTACTACAAAAGTTGTTAAAATAATGACCTCTGGGTCAAAATTGCCCTCGCTCCAGGGCTCATTTTATTTTACAAAGGCTTATATAGGGAAAAACTAGAAAAATCTTCTTATCAGACACCACATGGCCTAGAGCTTAGATATAAGGCTTGTACCATTGTCTAGTGGATCTCTACCAAAGTTGTTCAAATCATGGCCCTTGGGTCCAAATTGGGTCCGCCCCAGGTGTCACTTGATTTTACATAGGCTTATATAGAGGAAGAAAGGAAAATCTTCTCAGAAACCACAAGATCAAGAGTTAAGATATTTAGTGTGTAGCATTGTTTATTACATCTCTATCAAGTTTTTTTTTCAAATCATGGCCCTGTGTCAAAATTGGTCCCACTTTAAGTATGTTCATATTATAAACCATTGAAAGCAATATATTTCTCAGGTGAGCGATTAAGGGCCATCATGGCCCTCTTGTTAGTATATAACATTTGACAGAGGGCGCCGTGGTCCAGTGGTAAAATATCCGATTACGGATCCGAGGGTTGTGGGTTCGAACCCCGTTGGAGGCAAGAACTCTTCACGACCTTCCCACGTGCAAAGTACTGGTCCAACCCAGGAACCGTCAAGAGGGATTAGTATAAGAACTTGTTTCCCAATCGACGTAAAATAAATAAGTTTAAACTAACATTTGACAGAAATAAATCTTCAATGTACGTGGTCTCCACAAAAGAAACAGTATGAATATTCACACTTATAATTTACAACAATATATTAGAACATGCATAAGCAACAATATTATAACAGTATCCCAAAAATAGAATGCCATTTAAATGATTTTTTTGTTACTGCCAGGAGAATAGATATGTATCTAAATAATATTAGAACACTTGACATGAAATTTACAGGTAAATCTACAGGGCCTTTGACAAAATATGAATGTTTGTCTCCACATATTAATTGTCCTGATATTTTTAAGTCCTTGCGATATGGTAGCCTTTTTTGCTGGCCCAGTTTTCCATTTTTCTGGCCTAGTTTTCCTCTTTTTGCTGGCCCAGTTTTCCTTTCAAAAAAGGTACCTGGATTTATCAAATTCCCTGTCATATAAAACACTTCTCTGTTTCATAAAGGTGTATTCCACTGTTATCCCCTTGTCTGTATTGAATTCAAATACATTATTATTTCATTCATATAAGGGACTAGATGAAACTTGTTACAAGGGGAGATTACTGTATATTTATCTGTTTGTCTGCGATTTTCTTGCTTTGAAATTGATTTACTCAATAAATGATGCAATCATTTGTTCTTATACTGATACACATCTAAACAAAAATGCTGTAATTTTTGAAAAAGCCCATGACATAAACTTGTGGTACAATAAATGAAAATTGAGATATGTTTGGGATAATTTTTTCTGGTTGATTCCAACTGATGATGGAACTATTTGTATATTTGATCCTGTTCACAGGCTAATGAATCAAAGCAAGTTTAATATGTAAGGAAATGAAGGGAAGCAACTTGTAAATACTATCCATATACATATTAACTGTAATTATCTCCCTTTATAATAAAAAAGGAGTTTTGGCAGACTAATATACCCCATTTTGTGGGTGATATCAATGAATAATGCTATGGATTACACAGAACTATTCCATCAGATAGAATAAATGAAAGTTCCTCACTGCTTATAGGAGACCTGGTCACTTGCACAAAAACAGAATGGCTCTCCTTTCTCTGAAAACTGGAACTCTACTCTTATATGCTGAGTGCCAAGCAAGGGAGTTATACCAATATCATGTTTACAACTTTGGTATGTCGCGGCCAGGATTGAACAACCTTTGCTCCCGAGGTGGTCACTCTAACCACTTGGCCACCAGGATGGTTATTATTGTACTAAAATAAACAAGTGTTGTATTTTAAGGAATTGAATTTCAAAAAGGTAGAATTCAGATTTTTAATTTAGGTCATTTATTTGAATTGTTGATTCAGTTTATGTGACTAAGATTAAAAAAAAAAAAAACCTCTTCAATTTCACATTTGAACCTGATGCAACTTTAAAATACTCATTACTGAAATTTCAATGAATGTAAATGCTCTAAACAATTTATGAAGAATGTAATTCATGTTGTTGTTGTTGTTTTTTTTGGGGGGGGAGTTATAAAGTTGAATTGATATTTCAGATTTTGATTTCTTTTTTAATTGTATCAAAGGATTGAGTTTATATGTGTTGAAATTTCTAGCTATATGGACAATAGCCATGACATGAATAAAAAATGAAAAGGGGTGTTTCTTTTTAGCTCACCTGAGCACAACGTACTCCTTTTGTCTAACATGCGTTCATCCGGCGTCAACAATTTTCTTTAAACGACATCTCCTCCATAACCACTGGGCCAATTTCGATAAAACTGCAGGAATGTTCCTTGGGTGAAGCTCTACCAAAGTTGTTCAAATGGTTCCAGTCCATTGCATATCTGGGTCACAGGAGCTAAAAATAGATTTTTAAAATGAAAACTTTAAAAATTTCTTCTCTGAAACCCCAGTAACTAGAGCTTAGATATCTGATATGTCACATTGTCTTATGGACCTCTACCAAGGTTGTTCAAAAGGGGTCAAAATTGGCTCTGCCTTTTGATTATACATAGACCTACGTAGGAAAAACTAGAAAAATCTTCTTGTCAGAAACCACAAGGCCTGGGGTTTAGATATTTGTGTGTAACATGGCCTAGTAGACTTCTACCAAGTTTGTTCAAATCATGGTCGTTGGGTTAAATTGGCCCCACCCCAGGGGTCACTTGATTTTACAATGACTTGTATTGGAAAAACTAGAAAAATCCTCATGTCAGAAACCACAAGGCCTGGAGTTAATATATTTGGTGTGTAACATGGCCTAGTAGACCTCTACCAAGTTTGTTCAAATCATGGCCCTGGGGTCAAAATTGGCCCCACCTTAGGGATCACTTGATTTTACATAGACTTGTATAGGAAAACCGTCAAAAGATCTTCTCGGGAACAACAGGGCCTGGAGTTAAGATGTTTACTAGTGGACCTCAACCAAGTCTGATCAAATCATGGCCCTGGTGTCAAAATTGTCTTATTAAAGCTGTGACCTTCAAATTTTGGATGGCAGGTAGTTTTTGTGTGGAATTTAGATGATCTTGCTGTAAATCTTCATGGATTATTTATTTAGTATGACTCATAATACTATAATATGCAATGAAGGCAATGTTTCTCAGGTGAGGGATTCAGGGCCCTCTTGTTTATTAGCTCACTTAAGCACGAAGTGCTCAAGGTGAGCTTTTGTGATTGCCCTGCGTCCGTCGTCGTC
Organism: Solen grandis; assembly: GCA_021229015.1. Lineage (NCBI taxonomy): Eukaryota > Metazoa > Mollusca > Bivalvia > Adapedonta > Solenidae > Solen > Solen grandis. The sequence goes on from CM037783.1 coordinate 56,137,893, forward strand.
CATTATCAACAATTTACTTTAAACGACATCTCCTCTGATACTGCTGGACAGAATTTGATTAAAACTTGGCAGAAATGTTCTTTGAGTGAACCTTCACAAAAGTTGCTAAAATAAACTTGATCCATATGGAACTCTGGTTACCATGGCAACGGAAAGAAAAAATTATGAAAACTTTAAAAATCATCTCCTTCAAAAGTATTGGCCAGATATAAAAATATTTTGGTACAGATGTTCCTTGGGTAACTCTCGACCAAGATTGCTAAAATTATCATCGGAAAAAAGGCCAAGGGGGGGGTTTTTCCCAATAAATTTAAATTCTTCGGAACTGGACAGAATTTGATATTTGGGGGGAAAAACGATCCATAAAAAAGCATGGCCGCCAGGGGCGTGGCTAATTTGCCTTATATGTATATAGTGAAATCTCCTAAGACATCTCCTCTGAAACTAATGGACAGAATTTGATAAAACTTTGCAGGGATCATCTCCTTCAAAACTACTGGCCAGATTTCAAAATGTTTTAATTTAGACTGATGTTCCTTGGGTAACCCTATACTCGGGCGAACGAACCAGGGTTATCATGGCCCTCTTGTTTCAGTATATTTATTTGGCTTGTTAACACTCTAGAGGCCATATTTTTAGGCCAATCTTCATGAAACTTGGTCAGAATGTTTGTCTCTATAAAATCTTGGACAAGTTTGAAATTGGGTCATTTGAGGTCAAAAAGTAGGTCACGAGGTCAAATCTAATAAAAACCTTGTTAACACTCTAAAGGCCACATATTTGGCCCAATCTTCATGAAACTTGGTCAGTAAATTTGTTTCCATAAAATCTTGGACAAGTTTTACTTTGGGTCATGTGGGGTCAAAAAGTAGGTCACGAGGTCAAATCTTAGTAAAACCTTATTAACACTCTAGAGGCCACATTTTTAGCCCAATCTTCATGAAACTTGGTCAGAATGTTTTTCTCCATAAAATCTTGGACAAGTTCTACTTTGGGTCATGTGGGGTCAAAAAGTAGGTCAGGAGGTCAAATCTTTGAAAAACCTTGTTAACACTCTAGGGGCCACATTTTTTGGCCCAATCTTCATGAAACTTGTTCAGAATGTTTGTTTCCATAAAATCTTGGACAAGTTCAAAATTGTGTCATGTGCGGTCAGAAAGTAGGTCACAAGGTCAAATCTTAGTAAAACCTTGTTAACACTCTAGAGGACACATTTTTGGCCCAATCTTCATGAAACTTTGTCAGAATGTATTTCTCCATAAGATCTTGGACAAGTTCGACTTTGGGTCATGTGGGGTCAAAAAAAGGGTCATGAGGTCAAATCTTGGAAAAAACCTTGTTTATACTCTAGAGGCCACATTTTTGGCTCGATCTTAATGAAACATGGTCAGAATGTTTGTTTCAATAAAATCTTGGACAAGTTTGATTTTGGGACATGTGGGGTCAAAAAGTAGGTCACAAGGTCAAATCTTACAAAAACCTTGTTAACACTCTAGAGGCCACATTTATGGCCATATCTTCAAGAAACTTGGTCGGAATGTCTGTTTCCATAATATCTTGGACAAGTTCAAAGTTGGGTCATGTGGGGTCAAAAAGTAGGTCCACATGAAAAATCCAACATATGTTGCTCATTTATAATCAGGTGAGCGATTCAGGGCCATCATGGCCCTCTTGTTTTATTTCAGTATATATATAGAGAGAGAGAGAAAGAGAGAGAGACACACACACACACACTGTACTGTACTGTGAAGGCCAGGGTTTACATGGGATTGGGTAGTTTATATGTGGTTAAAGACATTTGCCTTATGGTTTGTTCTCCGATACTGTCACTGAAAAATCATGAAAGTTGCACACATTTCACCTGCAAACTGACATGTGTGAATAGAGTACACATGTATTTACCGATCCCAGTGGCTGTGTTGTTAAGGTGTCCGCCGTGGAATCAGGAGGTCATGGGTTTAGCCCCCAGGCACGACAATCCAAAGAGGAAAAAATGGTCCTGGTATAGCTCCCTTGCTTGGCGCTCAACATATAAAGGTAATTCCAGGGCTGGTCAGGATAAAGAGACTGGGTGTGGTATCACGCCACATGTCTTCAGTGTAATGTTGCAGTGTGAAAGCGCTAAATCTGTCTTATGTCCCCAAATGACTGAAATACAGTTGGTGGGACGTTAACACACACCCACATCAAAATAGATATAGCTGATTGACTAGGATACAACTAAATATGTGCCCGGCTTCTTAGTGGGAAAGGAAAAAAAAAAACCACCAAATATACTCTTCAAAACACAGAGATGTGTGGCACTATATATGTCTCAAGAAGATGTAGTCTCCAAATGACTGAAAAACTCGGTGGGACGATATATGTCAACAAACAAAATATTGTTTGATGGGAAATATGTTGTTGTTGTATTGGGGTTTACCGTCGCTGCGATAGTATTTCAATCATATAGCGACGTCCAGCTATTTACAGGTGGGGGAAGACCCCGAGTACACAGAGGTACTCGGGTAGAACCACCGACCTACCGCAAGCTAGCTGGGAGGCTTCCTGATGGGAAATATGGGTACATGTAAATATTCCAACTTTTTTAATATTTTACAGCCGTAGTGGATGTCTTTGACATCAGATTATCAAATTGCTTTTAAAGGTTACCAGGCTAGGCGTAATTAATCGTAATGCGTTATTAAGGTGAGTGATTAGGGGCCACTGTGACCCTCTTATTTTATTTTAATTTGTTTTATTTTGTTATGTTTATAAAGTATCAAAGATTTTTTTAATAACAACCTTCTAATGCCTAGCTCATTTCAGGAAATAAACAAGGAAACAAAAATTGATTGAACCGTTTTATGTGTTTCTACATCCATTACCAAACAAAACTAAAAGTTTTTGCCCACTTAACCTATTGTTTAAAACCTTTTATCTGGTTTTATAATGAAATATTGGGATATTGAGATTGTTTATCATGTTATGTAAGCAAATTATAAAGTCAATTATAAAAAAAACATCCTTCAAAAGCCGATGTTTATCAAATATGAAATTTTATAAATGCTGCAAAAATATCCATCTTTCCTTCTTTAACTGTTAATCTGTCATTTTCCTTGGTCGTATTTAAGTTACAAGTGATTCATTTTATATGACATGGAAATGAATTTAAAAGTATCTTTTTGGATTTATCAGTCTCAAAACAAGTGTTAATGGTCGTATTACCTCTATACCTATTGAATATCAAATCTGAAAGCAAAGTGTCTGACAAACTAGCCATTTGTGTTACTGTCCGGCGTTGTCCTTTGTGCAGCTTTAACAGTTTGCTTAATTTTTAAAAATGGCTTCTCTCCTAAACCCACTTTGTAGAAATTGATGAAACTGAACCCTTTGCACAAATTTCCCCCCCCCCCCCCCCCAATAATTAAAATAAAACTTTAACCATGCAGAATCTTGGTAGCCATGGAAACCTACAAAATTTTATTGTGAAAACTTTAAAAATCTTCACTTTAACATGGCCAGAATTTAATTTCAATTGACACAAATGGTCACCTCATAGCCCTCTACCATAATTTCTGAAATTAGGTTGATTTCCGTGAGAATGAGGACCCATGGCAGTCTGCTAGTTTCCTTATCCCACTCGACGGTTCTTTGGTTGGTCCACTACTTTGTGCCTATGAAGACCATAAAATTCCCAGCAATGAAGTTCGAACCCAGGGCATCCGGATCCGCAATTACGTAGGTTACCACTGGACCTCGATGTCTTATGCTAAGACTGTAGTTTTTAGATTGCGAACGTGCATGCGCGAGCATTTTTTAGATTACAATATCAAAACGGCTTGGCTTATCATTTTATTTTAACAAAGACGTAATACCGACCTCGGTATTGTGACTGGGTGTGGCTTCATGCCAAATGTCTACGGCGTGATACTGCAGTATGGCAGCACTATATCTGTCTCAAGCAGACATTGTCTTCAAATGACTGAAACGTTAAACCCAATTTACAAATAAACCACAAACAAATACATAATAACCAAACAGAGGTCCACAACTCTGATAAAGGTAAATAGAAAACCACGAGAAACTCTCGTTAAATAACGTGTACGATCATTAAACCTCGAGATAACGTGATAAGTGTTAAATTGCTTACGGTATATCAATTATAAATATACTGTGTTTTCTTTTCAATTTGATGCTGATAAAAACAAATATATATGTCTCCTTAGATCGCAGAACTCTTTTCTTAGTGATACTGTACGTCTGTTTGGCATCTGCAGACGTCTGCAAGATGTAAAACGTCTCAGCGAAATCTCGTCCACCTGTTGTTGTTTTTTTCGTCACGAGATAAAATGATATTTCGGAATCTCTCATGAATATATCTTTGATTTTTAATTATTGTTAACGTCTGTTTTTCTTGTGACCTATTTTTTACATATATTAAATCATCCATTAACATTAGTGTAACAAACTCGACCCGGCCTAGGGTCGATTCCGGTCCGCCGGCGTGCAAGTCCAATACTCTAACCACTGAGCCAAAGAGTCGACGCAAAGGACTTGCACGCCAGCGGACCAGGTTCGATCCTGGGCCGGATTGAATTTGTTACATTTGTATGACAATCTGGCATCCGGTTCTCTAAAGCTACATTATGATTCTCACATAATCAATAATTTTGATGACATTCTGTTTATCGATGCGACTATGGGCCTTTGATTTTACTTGTTCATTTCTGCTTCATTTCAATATCGGCGATTGCTCACTACTTCGTTTTAAATAATTATAAATAAAACCTTATTATGTTGCAATGCTTAGCAAGAGTCTCTGGTCATTTAGCTTGGTATCCTGCTGATTTTTTTTTTTTTTTTCCTTTTTTCTTTATTCATTTTGTATTTTCAAAAACTAAAGAGTTTTTTTCCCCGATATCCTGTTGTTTTTTAGCTCAGAATATGAGGAACGAAGTAAGAGTCTTCATGCTTTTATTGCAAACGGTTGTTTTAGAAAATCCCAATTGAACACGTTTTTCATATTTTACATAAACAAATGATAGCTACAGACTTTAAATGACCACATTTCAGACTTATGTCAGATGTGTCATTCACGAAATGTTTATTTCACTTATCACTCCGCCCCCGCCAGCAGCCTGTGTTGCACGTGTCACTATGGTGACCGAACAGCTGGGCCGTCACAAGTAAACTTTTTTTTAATGTGCTTTTTGGACAGCCTCTAATGTCAAAGTTTAACACTCAGCAAAACAAATATAGTAAGAATGCCAATCGTTTGTCTGCTCTTCGTAATTAACACATTCATTCAGGATATGTTGTTTCTTTGGGATGTTCCATTTAAACCTATTAGATTAAATTAAAATGATTCCATTATATTGTTACTTGCCTTTCTCCGGGATTTTTCTGTACGTTTCTCCGGATTTTGTTGAGACTCACTGATGATGTCCAGGGATCTGTTCCAGATGGGAAGACTACCAGAGCTTGTATGTATCGAATTTATGTTTCTTCTGTTTAAGGAATTAAGAATGGATTTATTTCTCATCGTTTATCACATATACATCACTGCCATCCGAGGATCGGCAATACCTGGTTTAATTCGCTGATTTAAATTGACCAATCAGATAAGGTGTTTGGGAAGTGCTCGATGCCATAATTTACGTAGATTTACGTCTCATTTCGGAGTGAAATGGTCTAATACGTTTCAACCGTGGGATACTCTAGTCAGCGCCTCGTCGTTTTAAAGATATTAGATCTGCGCGCAGATGATGCAGAACTTTAGTACGTAAAATCTAAATAGGTAATAACATCACTTCTTGTCCACATCGTAATTTTTCAAGACTGTCTTTGAATAAAAAAAATGCTTATTTCAAAATGATCGCAGACAGTATTGGGTGGTCTAAGTTAATTTAATCAGTATAATTATCGTTGTTTTGCGATATAGTGACTTTATTGAGAGGGGGGGAAAATGCATTTCACGACCTTGTGTAAATATTTGAAACTGAATTAGGTGAAATATCTGACATATCAGCATTAATCAGATTTTTGTTTCAATTGTTAATTAACTGAATTGCGTGGTGTGTAGCCAATCAGTATGAAGGGTTAATTTAATTGGCGCAGACATCGCTCCCTCATTACCAGATTATTTCCGAGTGCATGTTGAACACATCTTGCTCATGCATCGGCGGTAGACATAACAAAGTACTCCTCTGCACGACGTTGACCTCAAAGCTCTGTATCCGGAAACTGCCTCGAATTCCACTAACCATACTTAACCCTTTCCCTCATATAGACTCATTTTGACGCACTCAGTAGGTACCACATAAAGCCTGATCTGCAGAAAACCACAGTTAAACCTTACCAAATTTAAATACAAAATCCTCATTTCCAGACCACTGAGGAGCAGTGAACAGCATAAAACCTGATCAGCCTGCGAGTTACTCGCAGGCTGATCTGGTTTTATGCTGTTCGCATAGGTCTTTCCATGGTGTCCTCTATGAGGGAAAGGGTTAAGCGCTCGCTAAGGAATACTTAAATACTTAGGGATGGGTTTCATCATACATGTACTTGTTCTTTCTCTAATAAAAGTACCCAATATTTCTTTTCTTGAAAATGATTTCTTTAGTTATTAAGGTTATAAACTATGTCATCTTAGTCATGTACTAGAATATTTAGTAAAACAGTGTAACAGGGTGGAGATAAAAGCATCTTCGGGGTTCTTTTTCAATGGGGGCCTCCGTGGCCGAGAGGGTAAAGTTGCTGACTTTAACACTCACTCAGCCCCTCACCGTGTGGGTTCGAATCCCGGCAGGGTCATTCGGATTTTCATGTGAGGAAGCCTTCCAGCTGGCTTGCGGTAGGTCGGTGGTTCTACCCGGATGCCTTCGTGCATTCGGGGTCTTCCTCCACCTGTAATTAGCTGGACGTCGCTATATGACTGAAATACTGTCGAAGCGACGGTAAACTCAAATAGTCAAGTCAAGTCTTTTTCAATGGTTTTATTTACACTATTGTAAATAAGCAGAAGAAGAAGGCCTGAAATAAATATAAATTAATGTAAGATAGTCTTATTAATACATATAAAGTGTTCAGGCACTATTATCAATAATATCAAACAATTAAATTAATTATATTTCGATAAATACAGTAAATGTAATATTCGTACAAAGCATAAAGTATTTAATGTTTAACTCTAAAGGTATAAAATAAACTCACCAGTACTAAGGCTATGTCTTAAGAAATCTTCTCAAATAGAATCCTAGATCTACTTGCGTTACGACAGCTACTGAGCGGAATGGTTAAAAGAATGGGAGACAAGATATATATAGGCTGGTTAAAATCACTCACTCACTCCTTGCAGTCAGCTCAAGCACCCTGAACAAACAATTACAGTGTCACAGACAAAAGAGTTCACGTTGACAGGACAGGTAGCACATGGACAGTTCACGTAGGCAGGACAGAATCACAAAGACAGACCACATATCAAACAACACCCAGCACTGACAAGAACAGACCTGTATATACAACTAAACAAACACAACAAAGACACCTTTACAACAGGAATGGTGGATATCATTTCTTTCAAAGTTTATGTATTCCATATACATGTACTCGTATAATCATGGGTCTTCAGATGCTTTAAAAGACTTCAGTGCATATGCAAGTACCCACTGACTTAGAGTTATAGGCTCTTTTGCTCAAAGACTGTAAATGCTTGCAATTACAATAAATTTCCCACGATCACTTGAAAGACTATGATCACAATTTTTATATAGTCAGCAAAAGGACATAGATCCCATGCATATTTTATATAAAGGATGTTGAATGACCATTCTGTCCGATGTGAAATGATTTTCCATTTTATACACACTTTCATTATATATAACAATGGATGTCAACAGTCATCCAAGAAAAACAATATTTACTTTCGTCTCTATAATCCACATAACACTTTAAGCCTGTATTGTACATTAGATATCTTTATACATATATTTGTTTTTATGTCTTCTCTCATATGTATAGTGCATGTGTAATGAAATGTTGACTATTGTTAACCTTTGTCTTGTGATTATATTCGTTTGTTTGTTGGGTTTAACGTCCCAGTGACAGTGGGACACAAAACAACTGTTTTGTGTTGTGATGCACTCGCGAGACTTATTTTTCACTAACTGAAATTCCTATTTATTTCATCATAGAATGATAAAATAATCCCAACTTTAAAAGATGGCCCAAATAAATTGCAGTTTTATGCATAAAAACTTGACCATTAGAACAGGGGCAATGAATATCTTTTGTCTGACCTTTCATCCGTAAACCATTTATCAGATGATATGTATCAAAAGTATCAAAAAGTCATTTAGTTTCGGTTTTGCCCTATTTCCAGTCCTTTACATGAGCACCACGAGGCAAATGGCAACGTTAACGGCGTGTAAAGGTTGGCAGGCCGTCGTGTACCTTGTCATCCCGGGGGTGAATGTCAACACTTTCTCTTTCTTCCTAACCTTTATTTGTAGCATTATTTTTTTGTCAAACTGGGTACAGATTTATTTGGAAGAGGTATGTTATTTTTTCCTTTGTTCCTATTTTTATTACCATTACTTTTATTTCATCATCATCATCATCATCATCATCATCATCATCATCATACTACTACTACTACTAATAATAATAATTGTTGTTGTTGTTGTTGTTGTCGTCGTCATCTATCAACAGCAGTAGAAGACAATATATACCGTTTCTGAGATACATCTATTAGCTCTCTTGTTCGTTCAATCAATGAAAACTTTTCCGACACAAATTGTAACACAAGGTCCAGGGGACGCTTATCCTGAAATCAGAAGATGGGCGATGTTTACATACACTTTGTAATACTGTTTACATCCAAACTATCAACTGTTAATTATCTTTCAATCGTGATTTTAATGACTTCCGGATTCATTTCCTTAGGTATGTCTTGCAAATACTGCAATGAATAACATGTTCATTGTTAAATTTATGAGTAAACTTATTTTGCTTTCTTTCAATATTCTGTTTTCATAACGTTCTTGTGAGTGTGTGTTTTGTATTGTTGTTGTTGTTTTTCCAGTGTAGATTCTTATGATTTGTGTGTTGATATTTGTGAGAATTTATCGTCTCTTTAGCTGTAAGTGTCTGTCCATTGAGCGGCTACGTACTCTTACAATTTTAGCTGTATTTCATATATTTCTTTTATTTATTTATTATTTTTCTTTTTGCCATCTGTGTATATTGACGAGAAATAAAAATACTATTCTAACTACTGTATTTCAAATTGGATCTACGTGAATTGTAAACTTTCTCAAAACTCATAAAATTCTTCTCGGCGGTTGCTGGGTTGGGTCAGTACTTTGCGCCTGGGAAGTTCACATGAGGTTCATGTCCTCACAACGAGGTTCGCTTCCACAACCTTCGGGTCCTCAGTCATGTAGCTACCGATGTTATTAGGCGCCATTAGGCTTTATTCAATATGACGTTGTAATGTGTATCCAGTACCATGAAAGTTGCCCGGAATGGTTGCTCCAATGGTAAACAATTTTGCTCTTTCTTCTTTTATTGTTATGGCTACCCGTCAGTTTCTGATTATTATGGCCATACCTTACGGTCAAAGTTTTTCCATGTGTGGGTCTTGCTTTTTGTTGAGGAGACGGCACCGGAAAAGACAGTAGTTGGAAACAAGCGAGTCTGGATGCGATTGCGAAAAGACCCCTTGGTTTTTTTACGTGCCCGGTGTATAGCACCGATACACGGGAGACAAGTTCCTTGGTAGACCCAGAACTGAGTACTCCGAGTTCCCAATAGTAACCCCATTTTGCCGAGTGCCGAGGGTAAGGGTGCACCCGGTACGTCTTAGGTTTGACGTGGTCACCGCAGGAAGTGCCCCGGCTGGGATTCGAACCCAGACATCCCGAACGCAAAGTGGACACTCTGTCACTGAGCTATTGCGCCGATAATCTTATTTTAACTACAGTACTTTGAAATACTTGCTGCAAATCGAATTCAAGTACTATTGTTGATGAATATTGACTGAGTACGAGTAAACACAGGACTACTTTGTGCGGAAGTAAAATTGCCTCTGTAAGGGTATGTGAACTGAAGGGAGTGTGAGTATCGAAAAGGCACAATGGAGGAGAGAGAGAGAGAAAAAACACATAAAATGAACAGTTTGTCTTACTTAGTCGTTAAATAAATGCTCATATTTCGTTCAAAATTTAAAAAATGTATTCCATAAAATGAACCGTGAGGTCTTGATACGGAGAAGATATGAGTGTGCATGGTGTGTATGGTACCTACGTAACCAAAGTGGATTATGGGCGGAGCTTGTTGCGACGTTGGCTGCTTTGTTGTGTTGTCATGTTGTGCTAGCTCGAAATATAAATTTACCCATTGACACTGACTCAGATTCGCGTGAAACTGTCAATCAAGTGGGAGGCGGGTCCATAATGGGAGGTCAAAGGCTAAGATGTTTGGATTTATCGCGCAACCCTTTTCGCGTCGCTTGCGATATATTCCCATAAAATTTAATTATTAACAGTAACTAATACTTACAGAATTGTAATCCATCTTTGTATTGTTTGCACTTCAGTATAATTTATTTTATAGATTTGTATATGAATTAATGATTATATTCAACAATGCGTTTCTTAAAACACCATAAATAAAAGGTCGGAGCAAAACTGATAAATCCCATCGTTTTAAAAATATGTTGACCTTAAAATTATTTTGAATAACCAAAAAATAAATATACAAGTATATAGACACAAGAGCAAATGATCCGGTTAAAATACGATAGTATCTGAAATGTACATGCCAGTCGCTCGATTAAGGAAAATAACATTGTTTTTGTTTTTTTTTCCGAAGAAAAAAGACAAGGTATATTGTCATCACTCTAGTGTCGTTGGCGTAGTCGTCGTGAAAAATTTTGACATAATATCTAAACTATTAATCCTTCTGTCATCAAACTTCACATACTTAGTCATTATCACAAGGGCTACGTTTCCACCAAGGGTCTTAACTCTTTGGTCTATTTTGACGAATTTTATCTCTTGTAAAAAAAAATACAATGAAAAATTTTAACCTTGGTCAATACTTCTAAACTATTATACCTTCTGTCATCAAACTTCACATACTTGTTCACTAACACAAGGGCTACATTCTCCTTTAAAAAACAACAAACAAACAAACGAGCGTTGGCATTCGCATGCTGTGCCCTCGTTTTATAAAATAATCGACGGCTACTTTTAAGATACAATAATTTCAGTTTTTACAGGAACACAGTGCGCTTGAAACACTGTATTCGTATTTTTGACATTTACGAATTCTGAATCTCAAACCTAGCCAAGGAGAATCTAAACACGTGCGAGCAATGTTTATTGCAAAAGGACACATGATGTAGTGAAATATCAGTAATGACCGGCACGCAAGGAAATATAAATATATTTCCTGGTATTCTGTCATGCTAACGTGGACATGTGGATTATTATAGGTTATAAAGGAGTAATCTTTAAATGACTGAACACTATTTCTGTCATATCAACGAAGCAGAAAGCAGTCAAATGAACAAAAGGAACAAGCGGACTGGCTTTTAATGTCAACACTGAATCTTCCTAAGATCATTTAAAAGTTTCTGTTTTTATGAAGCAATATCGTAAACGCCATTTTTTTCCCAATACGTTAATCCACATTTTAACTTTATATTTAACATTCAGATATCAAGTAAAGTTTGCTGACATCCCCCTCCACGTACAACATTTTTCATAGTTGACCCACACCCTTCCACACCTTCAAACACGTATTGTAAATTTTGAAAATCCTGTATCCGCATCTGTACTTATCATTTACATGTATTTTTAAATTAATCTAGCAAAGGATACCTTAATTTGTTTTCTTGTAGTTGCTTTCAATTGAGGTAGATATTATAAAGTAAAATAATTAGAAATAATGTCTACCATTGCTGAAAAGACCCCACAACGTAAGTTGGTTTACACGTCATTCGTGTAAATATGTAAGCTAAATTTGATCGCTTTTCCTACTAGGGTTGACACGAGTACTCGGGTACCCGCGGGTTGGGTAGAAAATTGTCGGTACCCGGATACATTATTACCCGTTACCCGATGTCGGCCCTTTCTATTGTGATACGTCATGTACTTCTTTTTCTATTTCTTACATCATTATGGTTAATAACTGTAAAAAGGAAAATAAATACCGCCCAATGTCAAATCTAACTTCTTTCCTGACTGCGAAAATTCTATCTACAAAACCGCCAAACATACCTATATATCTTCGTTAAGTCTATATGTGAAGCAGGAACGTAGCCAAGAATTGATAAAGGGAGCCAAAGGAAGAGTGTACAGCGCAATACCTCAAACTTCCATTAAGGACTGGTAATGGGGAAGCAATCCTCTTTCCCGGCAATCCATCTTCCTCTGTAATGAAAGGTATTGTTTCAGAGACAGGCTAACAATGCCTGGATCATTTCTATTGATTAGAAATTGTGTTCACGGCAATATATTCAGGGATATTTTTGTCGAAAGATGGCAAACTTTTGTGTACATATTTCATATTTACATTTGCCCACCGTCTGGCAGACAAGGTGAAGTATCTTTCAAACTCATTTTACGTTTGCGCATTAGTGCGCATCACACTTATCTAACCAATTCCCTGAATTGGGTTTTAGCACTAGAGCACAACGTACTCAAGATGAGCTATTAGGATCACCCTGCGTCCGTCGTCCGTCGTCAACAATTTGCTTTCTCCTGAAACCGCTGAACAGAATTTGATTAAACTCGGCAAGGATGGTCCTTGGGTGAACCTTCACAAAAGTTGCTAAAATAAACTTGACCCATGTAGAATTCTGGTTGCCATGGCAGCAGAAGAAAAAAAAACAAGAGGGCCATGATGGCACTGGGTCGCTTACTTGAGAACCAGGTATTAGTTGGAGGAAAAGAAACAGCAAATATCTTATGATAGTGTGGAAAATGGGCTCTGCCCCCTGTCAGCCATAAATCGAGTGAGTACTTTTGGTCAAGAAGATTTTTCAAATTTGTACTATTTACATATAAGAAAAAGGGGCTCGGCCCCCTGGCGGCCATGTTTTTCAACGGATCAAAATAATGAACAATATTGGAAGAGAGTGACCCAAGGAAACTTGCCAATAACTCACAGTACTTTTGGCCAAAAGATTTTTAATTTGTACTATATAACATAAGGAAAACGGGTCCGCCCCCTGGCGGCCATGTTTTTCAACGGATCAAAATAACTTGAACAATCTTGGTAGAGAGTGACCCAAGGAACATCTTTGCCAAATACCTTTGTCATCCAGACAGTACTTTTGGCCAAAATGATTTTTGAAGTTTTTACTATATACATACAAGGAAGACGGGGTCCGCCCCCTGGCGACCATGTTTTTCAAGTCAGTACTTGGAAAATTTTATTATTCCTTTTTAAATTTTTAGTTTTGAAGGAAAGATTTTAAAATTTTTTTCCGTTGCCACGGCAACCAGAGTTCTGCATGGAATCAAATTCTTTGAACAACTATGAAAAGGTTTCACCCAAGGAACATTTCTTTAAAATTGGCCCAGTGGTTTAGCAGGAGATGTCGTTTAAGTTAAATGTTGACGACGGACACCGGACGACGGACATTTATCGGTCACAATAGGTCACCTTGATCACGTTGTGCTCAGGTGAGCTAAAATATGAAAACTTTGAAAATCATCTCCTCTGAAACCAATAGTCAGAATTCAATTTCCTTATATACTCTTATAGAAAATTTCAAAATTCTTCTTCTGTGAAACCAATGGTCAGAATTTCATTTGATTTCGCAGAAATGGTCACTTCATGAATTTTACCATAATTACTAAAATAAAAATGATCCTTTGAAAAAGGAGGCCCCTAGGGGGTCGTAGTTTTCTTATAGAAACAACTTGTTTTTTGTTTGTTTTTGTTAACTTAAATATCAGGTCAAAAGATACAAACAACTATATAAGGTATAATGGACTTCTCTGTAGGCTTGGGTATACAGATTTCTCTGTTTAGTGTTTGAAGTGCCTAATTTATGTTTTGAAGTCATTTGTGAAATAATGGACTAAGTTGCCCATGGTCTTCTACTGTCATTTTTTTCTAAAAAATATGTCCTGCTGATAGTTGGCTAGTCGTTCTTATTTAGTCTGTATAGAATTTGAAATTGTACTTTTTTATCTGGAATTTTAATCAGGTTAAACTGAATTGTCTAATGAAGTTATGGTACTCTGGTGAGCGTTCTAGTGCCATTATAGCCCTCTTCTTATACCATAATTATCACTTATGACATGTTTGGTTTAAACATTATTTATTCACATAATGCAAGCACATATAATATACATCAATATAACAAATACATTACTTATGGATTGGAAAACAAGTTAATACAAACTTAAATAAATTCCTGTCCATGTTTGATGAATAATTACAGCAGATAAATTTACATGACGACGGCAACAAATTAGATGGTGCATCAAAATTAGTACGGTATATGCAATACGCGTATAAAGTTAACAGATAATAAGTATAGAAGAATGATAAAACACGATGTTAAAGAAATATATGTTGTTTGAACTAGCTTGAAAATGAGATGAAAGAAAAAGTTTTAACGTAAACAAGACACGAAAATAAAACACAAAGACTAATAGTATTTGGCTCGCGGCCTGGTGGAAGGTCATTTCAAGAAAGAGTGCTACCCTAGAAACGGTTGGAGGCCGGTATAAACTGTTGAACTCTTTGGAATAGACCTTTACTTTGACATGGTGTCAGGTGCTCACTACCGTAAAGAAGATTTTCAATGGTCGGTGGATATGGAAGGTCAGATATTTCTAAAGTTGTTAAATTGGTCACAATCCAGCAGGTAGTGTTTTGCTGTTTCGACACTGCCACAAGAGCATAACGGGGTGTCTACAATAACTTTACGATGAAGATCATATTTGAGTGAACTACAAGCAAGCCTTATTCTAGTATGAAGATCAGACCCAATCTGGATCCAATGTAGTAGTGATCAGGTGCCACGATGTGCTTGGTTCAAAGCATTTTTAAAGCTTTAAAAAAAACACTATTTTTGACAGACTGAAGCAGAGCACTCTATTCACGAATCGAGGATGGCAAAATTGAGTTACTGTATAGCTGAGTGAGTGTGTGAACATGAGGAAGATTATCTTCATTGCGCAAATATCTTACTTGGGTGACAGAGGGTACTCAATCTGAGAGGTAGTTCGGAGAATGCTTGTGTTTCATTTTATATAGGAGGCTGTGCTTTTTATGTCTGGAAGCAAATGACTCCCAGCTGAGGTCAGCAAGAAGATTTTGGATGTTACACAGCTTGGTCGCACCGGTGACAATCCGTGCAGCCTCAGTTTGAACAGCTTCAATACTACCGTTCAATTCGTTTGAGCAGTTATCCCATACAACATCTGAATATTCGAGCAAAGGTCGGGTGAAGGAAAAGCACATTCTTTCGAGACTTGACATGCTAAGTTTAAACTTAAAGAGACTTAAGAATACCGATGCGCTGCCATGCCTTTTGAACGGATGACATATTATGATGGTTCAGTGAGCCTCATCACTGTGTGTCAGTCCAAGGTGTTTGTGGGTAGTCATGTTTTTTATTTGCACGCAATTAGAAGAAAGATGGGGATGCTGGTGTTTCTCCTGCTTCCTTGAAAAGACCATTGACTCATTTTAGCAGGATTAAAAGATACAAACCACGATTTGGACCAGGAATTTATTTTTTCAAGATCACAAATGAGTTGCTGGACAGAAGTGTCTGGGGAATCGACTACAATATAGAGACTAGTGTCATCAGCAAATAGTCGTATTTGAGATTGTATGAAGTCAACAATATAAAAAAAGAGTAAAGGACCTTGGATTTAACCCTGAGGAACATCAAACTAAGTAGAACACCAAGTGGAAGCTACATTAGAAAGGACGACTCGAGCAGAAAGGTATGATTCAAACCAAAGTAGCAATGGACCTTGAATGCCAACAGATGAGAGTTTGTGGTGAAACCCTCTATGTCACACACAGTCGAAAGCTTTGGAGATGTTGCAGAATACAGCACGTACTTCCTTACCCTAACTGAGAGAATAACGTATATCACTTTATATATATAATAGACGAAACATATAAGTACTCCGACTAAAGTTTTGTCTATAGCATTTGTTGTATTAAAAATAACAGATATTTTGGTTTTCTATAGCTTTCAACGAAAATTGGTTTCACAGAGTTGATTATGCGTCAAAATTATTCAAGCAGACAACAGATTGAGCCAATAAGCATTTTAATATTTACTGGGCATTTGTTTTGGAAAATATATCTTCTCTACAAGTTTGAAATCGGAGTACTTACAAGTTTCGTTAAGGATAAATATATAAAAGTTGATTAGTAGTGGAATCTCATTTTATAAACCGAGATTGAAGGGAAGTGAGGAAGGAGTTAGAGACAATGAAGTTGTAAGATATTTGTGTACACAGCGTTCCATAATTTTCCCGACACAGCTTAATAATGAAATCGGTCTATAGTTGGCTGGGTAGGATGTGTCAGCCTTTTTTCGGCGTAGCTGTATAATTTCGATTTCAACTCGCATCTTAAACCAATCAAATGTACGCTAACAGCGGTAAATAATTCTAAGCTGAATAAAAGGACTCCTGTTATTGGTTAACGCATCGTTATGGACTATAAAATTACTGTAAATAAGGGGTGCAGCTTGTATATATCATTCAGCTTGGTGTTATTACTTTTCTTTTTGATGTAAACATGAAAGTGATTTCAGTAAGTTAAATACAATCCTTTTCCATCAATTGAGGAATGCTACTTTGTGAAAATGATTTAAAACAACTTAATTACTATGTATATTGAATTCTTCAAGCCTGCCGAGATGCTCTCATTGAAAATTAATTCGCCAAAACCAAAACAACTAATAACGCTTTTATATCATAATTGTCATATGCAATAATGATATGAACAAATATCAAACAAGCCTATTTACAGATATATTTTTTTGTATTACCGTCTATAAATAAGTATATTTCATAGAAAAAATACTGAACTATTTCTAGAGCGTACTAAATTTGTTGTACGTCGGTCTTTCGCGCGCTTTTCCTGGGAATGTTTTAGAAGACTGGAAATCTCGTTTTTCTTTCATCCTACGCCGAATATCTTTTTTAAAGATATTTCTTGTTAAGATTGGCGTGACATTGGCAAACTTCCAGTTTGAGGGGAAACTAGACTTCTCGATGAGAAGATTGAAAAAGTTTGCTAGCGGTGTTGTTAGAGAGTTAACACCATCCCTAAGTAGTCGTGGACTTAGAAGATCGGGACCACTTGACTTTGAAACATTCATAGACATGACGGCATCAGAGACATCAACAGGTGTGACATTAACAGTGGATAAAGAGACATTAGATGTAGGAAGTAACGAGGGAGATTTACCAAGATCATCTATGGAAGATTGAGTACAAAAAAAAAGTTATTCAAAAGATCGGCTTTGTCTTGGTCGGTGTCTGTATGGATTCCGTTATTGTATTAGTTTGGCATTATGTGTGACCCCTGCTTTAACGTTAACTGTTTAGATAGTTTAAACCATGTTTTAATATCTATGTCATTAGAATTTAATTTAGCAATTATTTTGTCTGAGTCGTTTTTTGTTATACGCATGGGTTTAGTCACGTCTTTACTTACCTTTCCAAAGGTTGCCCAAGATAAATCAGAGTTAGATAATTAAGCTTTCTTATGAAGTTTATTTCTTTTCCTAAAAGTTTTCTTATGTCGTTATTCACCCATGGAATGTCAGTGAGTTGGTTGAATTGTCACTAGTTTACTGGAATTGTTTCAGAAGCAACTTTTGATATTGTGTTTGTTATATTCTTGGTGATGTCTTCGATAGTATTACTATTTAGCATTTCATCCCAATGAACAGACTCTGATTTTTCATTATACATATTATAATTACCTCTATCATACAGCCAGATGTGCCTTTTGTAACTAGTACTTTTAAGTTTGTTAAATTTAAGAACAACAACGACAGGACAATGGAATCGGATTAGATCAAACAATTTTTTTCAATAGTCTTCAAACATTTTAAACTTGACATACTAAAGCTTTTTAGTCGACGTAAATATCAATTGGAGATGTCTCGTGAACTGCTGGCCTGGAGGATAAACTGATTGGAGGTGGTATTATGCTAGAAGATGCCACGCAGCACCGTGAGTGACCCTTGTGTAGATGAATGGCTGTAAAACAGGCAAAACCACGCAAATAAAGAAAAAGTCAGCGGTAAAACGGGTTTGTCTCTTAAAGAAGCCGTTATCATGTTATGTTCTGAAAAAGTCCACACAGCAGACGGCAACAAAGCCGTATTAACTCGACAATCCGCAGTCCAACCCGTTCATTTCAAGGTTCCTACTGTTCGCCTATCTTCAAAACACTTGGTTCGCTGATCAGTCAGATTGACCAGACGGTGCCGACCTATATAACCACGTTATTAGAGGCCCATTAGCACCCTTCCACTGTGGTGACGATCTATGCTTATTAAACGCCTGTGATGCTCTGGAAATATACATCATCTGATATCAATTTATGAACGATGTCCCTCATTCCCCTGAAAAAAAAATCACTCACGTTTGTTCTCCGGCCTATATCTATATATGGATTGATTACACAATTATGTTTTTATTCAAATTATTGTCTCATATTTATCTATTTTAAAGGCATTCTATCAACCATTTTTCCTAAAGTTTCACTTAGTGATATATCATAAGCCTCTTCATTAGGTATGATTTGCGTATAGTCTTATGAAATCTGATTGATTAATTAAAAATGATTCACAATTTGATATGAGCCAGTCTTTAGATAAAGATTCACACATGGCGGGGGTCAATGCCGCTCAGCCTTTCCCCGGGACCGCAATGGTGAGTTCAAGGATGTTCTCAGGGGTTCAAATTATAAATTTCTTCTGGAATCTTTCGCACGCACGTGCGTGTTGTGCTTAATCGGTGATACGAACTTGTTAGCAAATGTAATGGAACTACTCATATAATGATAGTACTCGTAGATAGGATAATATTGTTGATATATGGACGCATGATTGTTGCCCTGTCCAGTTTTACAAAAAGAAAAAGAAAAAAAAAAGTTCAATGTGTTTTCGTATTGCTGAGTCATGGGGGTGTAGCAGAGTTATTCGTAATTCTCAAGGACAGTTGTAGCTATCATTTATATGTCAGCTTTAAGATAAAGTTTAACATAAATCAATCAAAAGATTCCGTATCGGGATATAGCCTATTGTTCCGTAATTGCAAGGTGGCATAAAAGGGATATATACAGACTATCGCGTGCGCACGAAATAGTTATTGTTTTCGATAGCGATAGTTATCGCGAGCGCACACGATATTTTTTCCATGTCCCATTTATGCCACCGTATGATTGTGTATACCTGGAATTTCATTTAGAAAATATATTCATATTGCAAGTTCTCCCCCTTCCCGCGCGTTCTCTTTATCCCATTTTCAATCAATCTTGAACTTGTCAGAAGAAGACAGTAACGTGGTGTGTGCACGTGATGATTAATGAATTTCACTGTTTAAATTACCAATATAAATGTCAAAGGAACAACACGGCTCTGTAATCGTCTCTGACATACAGGTAAGACTTCCTGTATATTAAATACTTGGATTTATAACTGCGCGGTAATCATAATCAATGAACGGAAAACATTAATTGTTAAAGAAGGAAAACTGTTTTAAATGCACGTTTGTATCTTAAACATTTGATGGGAATTAACGCCATTGAAGCAGATTTTACAGACGATATACATATAGTGAGAGGTCATCCGTGGTTAAATGATATTACTGCATGATTTTACAAAAACCAGTAAAAAAATTACTTTCTTTCACGGATTTTGTACTACGAATCAGCAGTTTTTAAAGGCTGATAGTACATTAGTACTTTTTTTCGGCGTAAACTGAATAAATTGGATATTGACCTATTTCTTAAGCCAGCCAAATCTTGGTTAACAACCGAAAAGTTCTAAAAGCACCCTTTTCAATGGTTTGCATAAATTAGTTCAGACTATTCCATCTTAAAATGGATTTTCAGGGTGCATATCTTTCTGCATGATTGTCAGTTGGCAAGTAACAACATGATCTACATATTTAAACATAAGAAACATCCAACTGAAAATTCAAATATAAAAACCACCTAGTTAGAAACGTAAACAACTACGAGCTTTCAGAAAACGTTGTAGTTACCTTGGTATAGTAGACTTATCCCTCTCGCAAAACTCGCAGTATGGATCCACATGTTAGCAAATATAACCTAGTTATGGTAAAAGTCACCCTGGCGCACAGTTGGTTAAATATAACCTAGTTATGGTAATAGTCACGATGGCGCGCAGCTGGTTAAATATAACCTAGTTATGGTAATAGTCACCCTGGCGCACAGTTGGTTAAATATAACCTAGTTATGGTAATAGTCACCCTGGCGCACAGTTGGTTAAATATAACCTAGTTATGGTAAAAGTCACCCTGGCGCGCAGTTGGTTAAATATAACCTAGTTATGGTAATAGTCACCCTGGCGCGCAGTTGGTTAAATATAACCTAGTTATGGTAATAGTCACCCTGGTGCATAGTTGGTTAAATGTTCGTGTGTTTAACTAAGGGCATTGAGATCGAGTCCCACCGATGATTTTTGTTTTATGTTTCCATAATATTACATTTTTGTCCTTAGTATATTATATCTCTTAAATTTAGCGACAAATACGATTTCTCTCAAATCTCTAACCATTTAAAGGCGTATTTCACAAAAGCGGTATTTTACTTTATAAACAAAGAAGAAGAATCAAAACTAACGGACAGAATTTGTTTAAAATTGGCATGATTAAAGAAAATCACACTAGAAACAAATTTATGGGATAAAATATGGGGGTCACTCTTGTTTATCCCATGAATTTGTTCCTAGTGTGATTATCTATAATCATGACAAGTTAAAAAAATCTGTTCACTAGTTTTGATTTTACTTCTTTGTCTATATAGTAAAAAACTGCGATTGTGAAATACGCCCTTAAAACTTGCCACTGTTATTATGTGTTATATAATAACACTTTTAATTTCTTTGATTTACATATCTTCTTTTTTTTTACTTACGCTGAATATCCTTGTTAAAGATGTTTTTTGTTGAAAAATCGAAGTTAATAATTTAGCGATTTTTTTTTTATTTTCTCGAGCAATTGTTCGATAGAAATGAAAAAAAAATATGACCATTGCCTTGCGTATGGGTAAACCACTTAATCACTGTGGAGAGGTCTAATGGCCTTTCAAATAACTATAGGTCTGAGGGACTTTGAGTTAAAAAAAGGGCCAAGAACATTATCGAGTTTTCCTCTACATGTTTTATACGACATAAAATAAGTGAAAGTCATTTAACCGATGGATGCTTCCAATTTATATGATCAGTAAGGAAAGCAAGAACCAAGCCCAAATAAATTGTTACATGTGCACCGATAAAATCAATTGATATAATTTCTAGTAAGTATAGTACATGCGGACACACAAACAGGTGAGGGTGCTTTTTTATTTGTTAAGAAATTCACTGAGTTACTAAAAAAAGTCCAGACTAGATTTAGATGCGAAGACAATGCGGCAGAGGGAGTATAAATCATTAACTAGAACATACTGGTATATGGAATCTAAAATCATTGGTTTAGAGGAAGATTTGACTGTTAAAAAGGGGTATTACTTGATGTGTGTTTGGGTGGTGGCGGATATTCTAAACAAATAGACCAGAACAATACTTAACCCTTTCCCTCATAGAGGATACCATGAAAAGACCTATGCGAACAGCATAAAACCAGATCAGCCTGCGAGTAACTCGCAGGCTGATCAGGTTTTATGCTGTTCGCGATCCTCAGTGGATCTGGTAATGAGATTTTACAATTAAATTTGGTAAGGTTTGAGTTTGGCTTTCTCCAGATCAGGCTTTATGTGGTACCTATTGAGTGCGTCAAAATGAGTCTATATGAGGGAAAGGGTTAATATACATGTATTACTTCATCCAAGTACATTTGAACAATAATATGGATACTGTAAATATAAACAATACTCACATTGAAGTTTCCTGTGTTCTGATGAATATTGTCAATCACGTAATTTGGTTCACGTGATATAATTTTATCAAGACTCGTTGTATTGGTGTTACCGTCGCAGCGATAGTATTTCAATCATATAGCGACGTCCAGCTAAGTACAGGTGGAGGAAGACCCCGAGTACACAGAGGTACCCGGGTAGAACCACCGACCTACCGCAAGTAAGCTGGAAGGCTTCCTCACATGAAAAATCCGAAGTCCCTACCGGGATTCGAACCCACATCGGTGAGGGGCTGAGAGATTTGTAGTCCACGACTAACCGCTCGGCCACAGCGGCCCCCTATCAAGACTCGGTGGACATTCTCTTGAACAGACTATAAGTAATAATAAGAATAGAATTTATGCGTATTTATTGTGATTTACTACAATGTATTAATTTATACATCGCACAAAAAGTCTTATAACAAGAGCACCGCATGCCATGGCTCGTCTGTTTGACTTTTTAAAGGGAGATAAATTAGGTGAAAATGGACCTAAGAATTATGTCCCTGATAAAGCCCCTGTGATAGTGAACATATTTGAGAAGTTTGATGACAGAAGCAAAGTTAAAGTTGTTCACTGTAACTTTGTTTTGTTTTAAAAAAAAAAGGAGATAAATTTGGTCAAAATGGACCTAAGAGTTGTGACCCTTGATGAAAATGTAGCCCTTGTATTGACGAACAAGGAAGTGAACTTTGATGACAGAACCATCACTAGTTTAGAAGTTATGATTAAGGCTAACGTTTTTCACGACAAGGAAGTCGCAAACAGCAACAACGACGACGCTAGAGTGATGCCAAACCAAGACTTCTTTTCTCTGAAAAACAGTCGAGCATAAAAAAAATAATAAAAAAAAATAAAAATCTCTTAGCTAGTCAAAGGTGGATTTAAGGAGGTTGGGGCAGCACCTGGCGTGTAGTCAAACAAGAACTACACCCTTTTCACGGCTCGCCCTCCCCCGACTGAACTCCTGGATCCGGCACTGCCAGTCTCTGCTTTTGACTGAATATCACTTTCCGTTGTCTCATGTTTACATGAAATCAGCATTTGATGAGTATTGGGTTTGGCACCATATTTATGGCTACTGATAATTCCCCGATTAATATAACACTACTACCGCCATTATTTCTTGGTTGCAATCGATGTTTTATCAGTTGTTTCACGAGTACATCACGTGTTAAAACAACAGGTGAAGCAATTATATGAGCTCGTCGAAAATGCCATAAGTACTAATAATCTTTCTCATTACCGCTGTCTACAATTCTTTATTCAATAGAGATATATACATGAGTCTGAATTTATAAACGTTAAAAACAACAACAAAATAGCAAACGACGATTAAATGATATTTGAAGTCTTTATTTTTATATAGTGACGTCGACACATTATTCGTAGATAGTATCGTTATATCAGTCTCTTTATAAAGTAGTAACCAGTAAAGTGACCCAGGTCTTCTCCGATGTGGCTTCAAGTCCCGTTTAGTCACTATGATTCTTTTTATATGAGACAGCCATCCAGCTGGCTTGCAAGGTCGATGTATTCTTTCATGGTGCCTCCTTCTTCTTTCCAAATGTAATTAACTAGACATACTATTTTCAGAAGAAAAAACAGAGCGATTCTAAATGAAATTATTGACTTGAGATTAATTTGTCAAGAATGAATATGATTGCACAACAGACTAATGTAGCCTGTGTTTCTAGCCTTTCACATGGCATGCACGAGTGTAAAAGGTATTGCAAGCATTATGACAATAGATAATATAGTAATATTGTATTACAGGAAGAAAATAAATGAGAAAAATAAAAGCAACACTGTTTAAAGGTTTAAGCAGATGAACCAATATTTATCAGTCTTGGAGTACAAAAGTGCACAGACTTATTTTATTTTTTTATCATTTTATCGCTCTCTTTACAAAGGCCCCATAAAACAGTGCCGTTTTGATGTATGGTTATTTCACAAACATCGTTTACGATACAATAATGGTACTTGTATGGAATGTTTGCCTTGCTCTCGACTTGTGATATCACATACGAGGCTACAGTTGCTCTGTCAATAAACCCTCGGGCCTCTACTGCTTGGAACTTTGAGGTCAGTTTGTGAAAAAAACATGCGCATTCACTACTGTTTAAATGCTGTACTGACATGATTCGTCAGTAAATACATTTTTTCCATCTCTGGATATGTTAAGTGTAGAATCACATATTGTATGCGGAAAGTAACATATATAATATGTGAAAATGAAACGTGAATTATTGAACCCAACAGGACGGGAATCGAGAATTGAATAGTGCAGCTTCGTCATTGTACGCGAGATACATATGTTCTTACTGTGGGGATTTGTTCTATAATGGAATGTATTCAGGTTTGTTACTTTATGATTTTTATTAAGTCTATATTTATATTTTAGACATTTATGTGTTGAAGATAATGATATTGTTTTATTCATTCTTCCATTTATTCATTCTTGTGAAGGGTTGATTGGGTGATAGAACAATTAATTACGACTGTATAATTACGTAAACCATGGGACATTAATCGTTAATTTCGGAAAGATTTTCATAAATATTTTCATTAATTTTTAAAAGTCATTAATTCATGAACCATCCATGATTTTATCATCAAAATAATTTTTGAACATAGGCGCGGATCTAAATTATGGTGGCCGGACACAACTCCTCTGGGATTTAATAAGACATGCACGACTTTATCCATTAAATTCTAGATCTACAGGGTTTTCTCTTATATCCACCTATCTATCTATCTATCTA
This sequence comes from Solen grandis, assembly GCA_021229015.1. Lineage (NCBI taxonomy): Eukaryota > Metazoa > Mollusca > Bivalvia > Adapedonta > Solenidae > Solen > Solen grandis. The sequence goes on from CM037783.1 coordinate 56,162,794, forward strand.
TATATACTGCACAAACTCCCCTTTCGGGTATTTCTGGCAGGTTTATATCTATTCACATAATACTATAATTACATACATATATACGTGCGTACGTACTTACGTACGTACAGATATAGAAGGAATAAAATCCTGCCTGGTGGGGTCTCTCGGACTTAAATGTTAAGAAGTCCTCCAGTTGGCAAATGGAAGGTCGGTGGTTGGGCCTACTACCCGGTGCCACGGGTCACTCGAGGTCTTGTTTCACCTGGAACTAGCTATTTCTGTCAATGCGCTCGATGGTCAGCACGTTTATGATGTTGTTTTTTAGTGGAAATACGCACTGGTAATCAGCTGAAATCCAACTTGACTTGCTTCAGGTATAAAGAAAAATATATAGAAATAAGTTTCCCATTCTTTGTTAGAAACTTCCGAGATAATGCGATTGAACATAATGGTCCTGGGCACGTGAAAGCAGGTAGTGTTTGTACGTCATTTATCTTAATTTAAAAGTGTAAAGTTCGCCCCCATTCTTCATTGACACCAAAAAATGCAATAAAGCTCGTGATTAAATAACCACGTGTGTCCAATTTACACATGCAATGTCAATATTATTAATAGGCCAATATACCGCACAAAGAAACCCTGTTGATGAACTTATTCATGTTTCGGTCTTGTCGCAAGGGTTTGTGTTTTCATAATTTGAAGTCAGATCAGATTGATAAATGTTATAAACGTTGGTTCTGTTTGTATTGTACTACCAGAGGCTCGAAACGTTTGGTTAGGCTTAGATTATATACGTTTTAATAATTTTCTGGTGTTAGAACTATGGATTTGCTTTAAGTCTGATGTTATTGTGTGTTTCAAATAAACTAAATTATGATGAACACCTTGAAATGTCTAAACATTTATATTTACTAATCCCTTTAGATATAACCAATCCATCAGTAATTTGTGTTTAGTAATTGCCAGCCTTTATAGAATTTGAACAAAAAGAACCATTCTCGTACCCTATTAGGGATGTCTGGTACTGTGTTAATGGTCTGATTCATAATTGCTGATCATTACTGCTTTTGTAATATAATACATAGATCTTAAGTCAAAGTTCTGTTGTTTGGATCTCGGAACACACAAATACTGCCTTTTCTTTGCCATTTGATGTTTATATTGACGTTCTAGAAAAGGCGCCAGGTCATTAACCTCATCCTTTATCCCTTTCCCTCATATAGACTCATTTTGACGCACTCAATAGGTACCACATAAAGCCTGATCTGCAGAAAACCACAGTTAAACCTTACCAAATTTAATTACAAAATCCTCATTTCCAGACCACTGAGGAGCAGCGAACAGCATAAAACCTGATCAGCCTGCGAGTTACTCGCAGGCTGATCTGGTTTTATGCTGTTCGCATAGGTCTTTTCATGGTGTCCTCTATGAGGGAAAGGGTTATTGTTGTTTTTGTATGGTGTTGATGTCGTTCAATGGTGGCTGAACAAACTTTTACCATGTAGTGTTTTAAAACATTGATTTTTACCTTGACAAAGGCAAGTTTTGCCAAAATGATTGAGTGCATGACTTCAATTGTTTAATGAATGATTTCCCCCTGGAAGTCCTACATATTTATTCCTTCATAATTTTGCAATATAAGATAATGGTCTGTCTTACTGACTGAATCAAATGGCGGAATGGAAAAATCCTATCAAATACAAGATTTATAATTCACAATGAAAAGCAATTGCAAGATGTTTTTGTCACTTTGTTTGTTGAACCCTGTAACTGAAGATCACAAGCTTGTAAATTTCTGATAAAAGTCTCGAGTAGATCCGTAAGCGGAATAAAAATATATTGATCCAGATAAGATATATAGACTGTCTTATTGTATATATTGAGCTAATTACATGAGCATACCCGGACAAGTTCAAATTGTATGCCAAAATAGATAATTCCTTATCTCCTGTACAGTACTTTATGGAATTTTCAGCTTTCAAATTTTCTCTTTTTCTATTTTTTTTCCCCAGAAATTATGAAAAAATAAGTAACATTGTTGAGGCCATGTTTTAAGGTCTTCTGGTGAAAAAAAATTTGGATTCAGTAATTAAAATTATAGATTAAATAAGTCATCTTACCAATATGAATTTCATACTTCATCTAAATATGCCTTTTTTTTCTCCAAAACCTAAAAGTTAAAAGTGGCCTAAAAATTTTTTTTTAATTTCATGTTGGAAAGATCGAGTAAGATTATATCTTTATAATCTCAGTTTTGAAAATATTAAATGTAATTTCTGTTTATATGCAGTATTATGCACTGAAAATACATAAACATGCATACTTTTACAATTTATTTCAACTATGATTTGTTTAAGGCCACTTTTAACTTTTAAACTTAATTTATGCATTTTCAGTGACTGGGAAAGATTTTTGATCAGTGTAAAATTTTGCGTTATGTTTATTTTTCACAAAAGAATCTTTGTGATGTTTATTCATGGTTCACACAGGTCTTGAAAAAAACCTTGAATTTGATGACTGTCTTAAGACTTGACTATTTGAGTTTACCGTCGCTTCAACAGTATTTCAGTCATGTAGCGATGACCAGCTAATTACAGGTGGAGGAAGACCCCGAATGCACGGAAGCATCCGGGTAGAACCACTGACCTACCGCAAGCCAGCTGGCTGTCTTGAAAAACCCATGAAAATCACATTTTGCTTTATAAACCGTTGAAAAACACTGAAATTTAACTGAAAGGTCTTGAAAAACCATTGAATTTGAAATTTCATTATATATATTGATCACAAAAAATTGTTTATTAGGTTCTAGGGAAAAACGAGGTTTGTTCCTTTCATGCCTTATTTAAACCATAAGTTGCGGATTATGAAATTCATTAATTTTGAAATTTAAGGCCTTAAAAAAAACCTGAAAAACCCTTAAAGTTTGCTTCAGAAAATTTGTAAGAACCAGGTTATTATTTTTAAGTGACAATCTTTAAGTGACATTTTCTTTTCTGTGACTTTTTATCATCAGGACTCTCTCCTTTTATGGCTTTTTCAGATTTGTTGTGATCATGTATCATATGATATTTTGTTGATTTAATCAAATTCTTATCATATAAATTTTTGATTTTGATTATTGAGTCTACACATTTCTAAATGCATTTAATCATCAAATAAAATTTTAAATGGAACTAAGAGGTTGACATGCACATGATTTCACCTTACCAGCACATGAAATTAATCGTAGATTGTACAGTCCTATCAATGTTGAGCTGACCTAGGGAAATTAGACATTATTTCATTTTTTTAAGTCCAAATGGCTTGCTGTAGGTTGATGGTTCTACCCGGGTACCTCTGTGTACTCGGGGTCTTCCTCCACCTGCAATTAGCTGGACGTCGCTATATGATTGAAATACTATCGCAGCAACGGTAAACCCCAATACAACAACAACAAGTCTAAATGGCACCATAGGGCATTAGCAATTTCTCAAAATCCCCCCCTCCCCCCTGGGGCTAGTACTATATAAATTGTTAAATTCCCGCCCATAGTGAATGGTCTTATTCAAAAAGACCCATGTATGCCTTGACCGCCCCCATCCTTGGATAAAACATTGATTGGTGCATAGCTAATGGTGCTGATTTTGAGCTGGACTTACAATGGAGCAAATATAAATTTTAAATGAATACATTCAGATTACATAACTTATCCTTATTCATGGTTTCTGTGTCAGTGCAATGTTCACTAGCTGTAGATCAAATTATATCACAACATTGGGAAACCTGATTTACTTTGATTAAAACTACTCCAATGCATGTGGGCTGTATTGAACCATTGGGTAATGAATTGATCCCTCCCCCTCCACACACACACACACACACATACACACAGTCCTTCTCTCTTAACTCCCTCTGTCGAACTCAGAACACCCGATGTTGTTATGGTATAGACAAAATTTTACTGATATTTTGTGTGTGTGTGTGTCACTAGTACTGTGATGGAGTTACATAAATGGAAATGATGTCTCATTAGAGACCATTGAACATGATGCCATAGGATAATTCATGCTGGGAATTCTGGTAATTATATATCTTTAACTGTATTAGATTTGTTATATTTAGATTGATTTGTTTCGTGGAATTAGATAAGTTACTAGTATAATAATTAATTATTCTCCAGATTTGTTCCTTGAAGGGAAAATTTTATAACTTTGTGATTTGTAAACAAAATATTGACCAAATGTAGAGTCCGTTTTTAAGCTGTTTACATTGTCAATATTATGTGGATATGAGATTATCAGGAAACAATTTTTGATAGTGTCAGCAACAATTAGTTACCAGCAATAGACAAATTGAAGTTAATTACTGACCTGGAATATATTGATAAAATATAATAACACTACAAAAAAAAATTGTCACTACAATTAGATGTTGCCATATAAAAATATGCATGTAGTAGCTTTTACAAGCCTCTCAAAACTGTTATGCAAATTAATTTGTGAGTTTCATCATTTTTAACCATTGAAACAGTGATATTTATTCATGAGTGACTGATGATCTTTTCTGTTTTATAAATTTGATTGCCATTTAAATAGGTAAAAAATTGGGTTTGGCAGCCATGCTGAAAAAAAAATTAGCCGTATATTATGTGGTAACGGAGACAGAAAACTCTCATATATAGTCATAAAGGTATAGGATTTAAATGTTGGTGTAAAAACGAAATGTTTATGTGGCTGGTATTTGATTAAATTTTATCACTTGTTTTATCACACTTGATTCCTTTGACCTTTAGAGACAGTGGCAGGATAGAGTTACTGGCACCAAACCACTTTTCACCAATGCTTCCGGGTTTGATTCCTGGCTTGAATTCCATCAACCATTCTTAGCGCTAAGTGATACTTAAATTTTGTTTCTCAAATTAAGTATCCAAATAGTTCATTTCTTATTAACAAATATTATTAGTTATTAAGGTTATAATTCATATCATCTTTTGAAGTCATGTATTTGAATATTTCATAAAACGGTGGTAGAATGTGTTATTCCTAATTAAAGAATTTGAATATTGTTTAGCACAGTTGTTTAAAGAGACCCGGCTTAGAGTAATGCAGGTCAAATATACAAGGAGGTATTTGGTGGTCTCGACAAATTGTGTTTTATCCTAGTTTTTTCATGTGGCCACAGTTTCCCATTGACCATGTGTTTGCTGTCAGGAATGATTTACATTCACATATTGGGAAAAACTATTTTGAAAATGAATCAATAAAAAAATTGTGTGTACTGTTACTATATACCGGGCATGTTAAAGAACCAAGGGGTCTGTTCGGAACACTCGGATCCCTTGCATCTGCATCTGTTTCTGTGTGTAGGTGCACCTGACAGTAAAAGTCCAAGAGCACCCCAAAGTCAGAGATGCTGGGCCTTTAAGGTGTTTTCTGTCAAAAAACGTATATACAATTTGCAAAACAAGATGAAAAATGTTTAAGTTTAGACATTATAAGATCATCTGAATTGGGAGCCATAAACACATTATTTATGGGTTTGTTCAGATATTAAAATGCTATTTTGTTATAGTAATTGTACCCTGTACATCAGAGATGATAAAGAGCCAATTCTCGGAAGTAATGCTATTCAGGAAACGATACATTGAGACATTTAAACAGAAGGTCATGTCTGTATTAGACAGATATATTATTGTCATGTGATGAACATTTCAGCTAAATTTGACATTTTATTGTATGTTTTATGATTTGGCAACCTATAAAAAGTTTGATTTTTATAAAGTTTATTGTGTTATTAAGTTTGTAAAATCATTTTTAGAGGGACAGAGTAGGGAAGAATATGATCAGCTTGTTTTATTTTCTGAACTATTAAATACACACTTGAAAACATCTGATGTAAGCAGAGGTGACACATAGGGATCACTTATCCGTCATCTGTCCGTCCATTTGTCCCTCTGTCTGTCCATCACACCTTTTCTGTCGTGCTTCAGCATGTGACAGGTGTTTCAAAGAACACTCTTGTTTTTTTTTCAAATGGGAGTAAAGTGACACCTTGATAATTATATTATTAATGAGACAAATCTTGAAATATTAGGGAATCGTTTAGGTATAAATGGACAATTCTGTACATGATGGAAGACCTGAAAAGTATTTAAATCATAACTTGGCAGGATCGTTTGTTATGCTTTGGTATAATTAATTAATGTCCCAATGACAATATGTCAGTCATTTAGGGTCTGCATGAAGTAGATAAATTGCTGCCTCATATGGCTAGTGGCATACCCAATCGCATTATCCAGAAACTTTGCAAACTAATCTTTCAAATATCCTTATGTACTAAACAACAAGCTTAATGAACCCTTTACTTCTTTTTCACTTATTTTATTGCATGTGGCAAACAGAGTAGACCCAGACCAAACTCTTATAGGAGACATCTGATCAGGGTCTGCTTCCTTTTCTCATACAATATTGGAGCTCAGATTCAACACCAATCTGCTAAAAAAACATATGATCTTCCAACGGTACTCATGTATAGCGCAGCGTATATAGAAAAGATGTACTTCAGTCAGATTGAATTTAACACAGTCTGTGTGGCAAAGAATATTTATTTCATAATTCATATGCCATTTAAAGCTCACTAAAATCCACTAAATGAGAGAAATCCCATGATAACTTGTTATCCAGGCTCGAATTCCACCGTCAATAATTTGGTGCTAAGTAATACTTAAATTCTTTAACTAAGTAGATACACATTCCACCATTACTAGAAATATCACTAAGCTGAAATTAATTATTATGTTAAGAAATGAAATATTTGAGTATTTTATTAGAGAAACAAGATTAACAAGATTAATGAAATTCGCCATTTTACTTGGCGCTAAGAACTGTTGGTGGAATTCGACCCAATCTACATAGAATTTATATATCTCACTGGATGAAAACCAGCCCTGCATTCAGTTAACCATAGCGCTTGCAACTGTTATGGAAGTGGTTCACTGCTTACGCTCTATATGATACGATAAAACAGGGATGCAAACGCTAACGTTAAGGACTTTTATTGGTAACTGAATGCCAGGCTGTACTCACTTATTAAGGGCAAGCAAGATTTTTTTGTTTATGATTTTTTTCAGACAGATTTATCCCTGTACCAGTAAAAATCTGTGTTAGGCCACAGTCTCAAAAAAGTTAGGTAGGGTAAGGAAATCCAGTCATAACAATGAAAAAAAACACAAATCCTAACATACATTTGGCGGCCCAAAATGGCTGCTAAATCCTTTACAGTCAGCGGGTTTCACAAGAATTTTTAATCAAACAGAAAATACATATATTTGTTTGCATGATAGCTTCATTAACCAATATATTCAAATTAAGTTATCATATTATCCAATTAGCTACAATCTGATATCACAATTATGATCAATGGATAACCTGATTTATACTAAAGAGCATGTGTTTGTTGTATTGTTTTTTTGTACAGTTGATGTTTTAATGAATGGATTGCAGAATAAAGGATTTCAGAGCTGATAATGTTTTTATTTGTTTGGCAAAAATGACTGGATTTAATTAAATTTTTGGATGATTTTTTTAGTCCCCTACAGGTGTTTACACTGGAAGGGACTATAGGTTCCAGAAATATGAATCTGTATGTACTTGTATAAGTTATATTGATAAAACTTCATATATGAATAGATGGAGATATATACATCACTTTTTTTAGCTCACTTGAGCATAGCTCAGGGTGAGCTTCTGTGATCACTTGATTGTCCGGTGTGCGTCAACAATTTCAACAATCTTCTCTGAAACTACCAGACAGATTTTCATCAAATTTTGCCAAAATGATACTTATGATAGCCTAATGCAAATTCCATGAAAAACTCTGGTTGCCATGGCAGCCAGGAGGGAAAATCTTTAAAATGCCTTTTCTCAGAAAGATATAGACCTACAGATTTGATATTTGGTACATAGCATCAGCTCATGTTGCCTCAACATCAGTGCAAAATTTTTGCCCCTGGGATCACAATGGGTCACGCCCAAGGACCACACCCAGATTTTTGTATAGAACTATATAGGGAATTCTTGAAAAATCTTCTCTTCCGAAACCACTCCATGGATTTTCACCAAATTTCACTAAAATGATACTTATGTAAGCCTGAGGTTAATTCCTAATTTTAATTGAATTTCATGATGAACTTTGGTTGCCATGGCAACCAGAAGACATAACTTGTTTGTTGTGCATCCACAATTTCAGCAATCTTCTCCTCTGACACAGCCAAATGGATTTTCATCAAAATTTACCAAAATGAGACTTATGATTGCCTAATGCAAATTCCTATTTTTTTTTTAAATGACATGAAAAACTCTGGTTGCTATGGCAACCAGAAAGGAAAATCTTCAAAATGCTTTTTCTCAAAAATATAAAGACCTACAGATTTGATATTGGTACATAGCATCAGCTCATGTTGCCTCAACATCAGTGCAAAATTTGTGCCGCTGGGTCACAATAGGCCACGCCCATTGCCACACCCGGATTTTTATATAGAACTATATAGGAAATTCTTGAAAAAACTTCTTTCCAAAACTAGTCCATGGATTTTCACCATATTTTACTAAAATGATACTTATGTTATCCTTAGGCTAATTCCTAATTTTTCTTGAATTTCATGAAGAACTTTGGTTGCCATGGCAACCAGAAAGATATCTTCAAGATGTGTTTTCTCAGAAACATACAGACCTACAGATTTGATATTTGGTACATAGCGTCAGCTTCTGGTGCCTCAACACTATCAACAAATATATGCATCAGGGTTTACATGAGCACAACCAGATTTTGTATGGAACTATATAAGGAAAATAAAAAAATCTTACTTCTGAAACTATTGGTTAGATCATAAAGAATATTCATTGCCATGGCAACCAGAATGCATAACTATAAAATGCCTTCTCTTAGAAACATACAGACCTACAGCTTTGATATTTGGTATAAAGTATCCTCTCATGGTTCCAGCCTTTCTACAACAAACCAAATTCAGGTGAGCGATTTAGGGCTCTCTTGGCCCTCTTGTTTTTTTTCTGTGGATTAAAATTATGGTTGCTATGGTAATAGAAGTAGTCAAGATGTGGCTTTAACAGATGGATCCTTTGATAACCCAAGAAGTGTACAAGCTAGGTTAATGAAAACTAGTATGTGAATAGATGGACTTTATGCACCTTAACAGTAGGGGACTTAGTTGTTTATTGTGAGCTACACTGGAGACTTGTTCTACACTGATTGCAAAACATTTTTGTCACAATGTAAGTAATTCTATATCCTTGGTGCAGATGGCTGCAAATGTGTGGTCTTTAAAGGGAGGAACCAAGGGTACTAACAATAGTAAACCAATGTCTGGATGGATGACCTTTGAACTTATGTATGCAGTGACCAGGTATCCATTTGATAAATATGTTATCCTGGCACCCATTTTTTGACCTCTAGAAATAAACATTTTTACCTAATGAATATTTTTGTTGATTAATCCTGAAATGATTTATGAAACAATGAACTTTTCTTTGCCTTGCTGACTGTGTAGAATCTGAGCTACAGCCCTACCTAGAAGAAGCTGTCTGATCTGGGGGGCTGCCTTGTTTGCCAATGTGTCAAGACCAGTCTTTGTGAGATAAGCAGTTAAAGCAGCTCATTCACAGATGATTGATGGAAATTAAAAAATATTTTTCTACTCTCCCTTGTTAATGCTGGTGAATCCATTGTTTCCTGACAAATAAACTTGGAAAATGTAGGTCACATTGCATGGGAAAGTGCTATGTTCATAAATGCAACTTTAACGAAATTGGTTAAATTTAGAATACAATATCTCCACAGGACACTTTCTGTAACATGGCATCTTTACATGTAACAGTTCAGGGTAGTAATTTTGTAAGTTCATCTTATGAAGTTAGCGCATCCGGGAAAAGTGAATGAATCTAAAATATAGATTTTATCAGTCTAAATATAGTTTCAATACTGTTTGTGATGGCCTGTAATGGGGAAACCACCCATTTTTAGCTCACCTGAGCGCAGCATGCTCATGGTGAGCTATTGTGATCCCCTTTTGTCTGTGCGTCTGGCGTCAACAATTTTCTTTAAACGACATCTCCTCCTAAACCACTGGGCCAAATTGGATGAAAGTTGCCTGTGATGTTCCTTGCATGAAGTTCTACCAAATAGTTCCAGTCTGTTGCATATCTGGGTCACACAAGCTAAAAATAGATTTCTTAAGTTAAATCTTCAAAAATCTTCTTCTCTCAAACCGTAGGGCCTAGAGCTTAGATATTTGGTGTGTGGCATTGTCTTATCTTATGGACCTCTACCAAGATTGTTCAAATCATGGCCCTGGGGTCAAAATTGGCCCCACCCTAGGGGCACTTGATTTTACATAGAACTAGAAAAATCTTCTTGTCAGACACCACAAGGCCTGGAGTTAATATGTTTACTAGTGGACCTCAACCAAATCTGTTCAAATAATGGCCCTGGTGTCAAAATTGACCCCACCCCAGGTGTCACTTGATTTTATATAGACTTATTAGAGCTATGACCTTCAAAATTTAGATGGCAGGTACAGTTTTTGTGTGGAATTTAGATGATCTTGCTGTACTTCAGCATGGATTATTATATTCAGTATGACTCATAATACAATTATTGGCAATGAAGGCAATGTTTCTCGGGTGAGCGATTCAGGGCCATCTTGGCCCTCTTGTTTTTTTACGATCACAGATGGATGCATTGGGTGACATTGTGTCTGTAGATGGGTATTGATAGACACAACACTCATATATAGTTAAAAATCAAATTCTTAGTCAAAGACCATCTGTGAATGAGCTGCTGTAATGGGGGACATTAACAACTACTGATGCATGCTTTTTCATTCATAAAATGTTTTAGAAAAGTCCAAAATGAATAATCTATGTCTGCCCTTTCAAAATGATTCACCATAATCAAACTCTGTCAAATACAAAATATTTATACCTTTTTTTTAGCTCAGCTGAGCACAACGTGCTCAAGGTGAGCTATTGTGACCGATGAATGTCCATTTTCCGGTGTCCATCATTTGGCGTCTGTCGTCAACAGTTAACTTAAACGACATCTCCTCCTAAACCACTGGACCAGTTTTAACGATTTGTTTAATAAAAATTGAATTATTTTGATCTGGTGAAAAACATTGCTGCCAGGGGGCAGAGCCCATTTTCCTAATATGTATATAGTACGAATTTGAAAAATCTTCTTGTCCAAAAGTACTGGCTAGATTTCAAAGTTTTTTGGCAAAGATGTTCCTTAGGTCACTCTCTACCAAGATTGTTCAAGTTATTTGATCCACCGAAAAACATGGCTGCCAGGGGTTGGAGCCCGTTTTCCTTCCATGCATAAAGTTCAAATTTGAAAATTCTTCTTGTCTAAAGGTACTGGCTGGATTTTAAAGTGTTTTTTTTTTTGGCACAGTATTCCATTGGTCACTTTCTACCAAGATTGTTCATATTATTTTGATTTTTTAAAAAACATGGCCACCAGGGGGCTAAGCCCATCTTCCTTATTTGTATATGGTACAAATTTGAAAATTCTTCTTGTCCAAAAATACTCATTTGATTTATGGCTGACAGAGGACAGAACCCATTTTCCACAATATCATAAGATATTTGCTGTTTCTTTTCCTCCCAGTAATACCTGGTTCTCAGGTGAGCGATCCCAGGACCATCATGGCCCTCTTGTTTTTGATAATTATCAGTGGTATTGACATTTTGGATTACTACTCTATGCATGATAACAATTTGAAAGGTTAATTGCTTGATCAATATGATGCCTGTCTGTTTTACAGAAATCTAAAAATGCCAGTCAGTAATGATATGATACGTACTGTTAACTGGATATTTTGATATCAAAGAAAGAGAATCATATTATTGTTATAGCATGTCATGAGTTATATTGCATTGACTGTTGAATCTAATTATATCTGTAAAAAAAGGATCTTTTTATCCAGGTTTAATCTGGTTATTATGTCTCCCCCCACATTTATATGGGGATGGGGGAAGCATATTGTTTTTGTCACTGTTGTCTGTCATACAGTTTTTTTCCAGAAAATAACTTCTCTTCTACTTATTCTATTGTAGTGATCTCATTTATGGATAGAACTTGTTTAGAGGAAGTGTCATGCACAAGATCCATAACTCTGCCATAACTATTTTTGCACATTTTCTTGTCTCATTTTGTCTTAATTTCCAATCAACACTGTACATTATAGATATTTATGTCTCCCCCCCCCCCAATCAACCCTATATTTAGATGGGTGAGACATTTTGTTATATGCCGCTGGAGGCGGTCATTCATTGCCGTCATCTTCTCTGTCTGTCCATATATTCATTTCTTTTGAACCTAACTCCTCCTTTTAAAACTTGGTCAATGTCATTACTATAATGGGCAGATGTGCATGAAGCAGTGATTTTCCAGTTCATTGATTTTTGCAAGAGTTACGTACCTTGAAACTTAGTCTCTGTAGCTTATTGATATTGCATCCTCGTGAACGCAATCCCTCCTGTTTCTGACTGAATCTTTTAAAAACTTGGTCATTGTCATTACTATAATTGGTAGATGTGCATGAAGTAGCGATTTTCTGGTTCATTGATTTTTGCAAGAGTTATGTCCCTTGAAACTTAGTCTCTGTAGCTTATTGATATTGCAGCCTTGTGAATGCAACTCCTCAGTTTCTGAATGGATCTTTATGAAACTTAGTCAATGTCATAACTATAATGGGTAGATGTGTATGAAGCAGGGATTTTCCAATTCAGCGATTTTTGCAATAGTTTTGCCTTTCGAAATTTGGTCTCTATAGCATATTAACTTGAGAACGCAACTCCTGAGTTACTGAATAGATCTTGATCAATGTCATTATTATAACGGGTAGAAGTGCATAAAGCAGGGATTACCCAGTTCAGTGATTTTTGCAAGAGTAATGTTCGGGAAGAAAATATGATACATAGTGACACTGCCATTTGCCTAATTTCATTCTTTCATGGAAAATACTTGATGAGAGGAAGTGTCATGCACAAGGTCCATAACTCTGACATCAGTATTTTTGCAGTTGTCTGTCACACTTTTTTTCCCCCAGAAGATAACTCCTCTTCTACTTATGCTATTGTAGTGAAATTTCATTTATAGAAAGAACTTGATGAGAGGAAGTGTCATGTAATCAGTAATCATGTAATCATGGCATCAGTAATTTTGGAGTTATTTCCCCCTTTTTACAATTTGGTGTCCACAAAATAACTCTTGTTCTTCTTATGCTATCGAAATGAAATTTCATTTATGGAAAGAAATTGATGAGAAAAATTGCCATGCACATGGTTGATTACTCTGGCCTCGGTAATTTTTTAGTTATTCCCTTTTTCACAGTTTCTTGACTGCAAGACTCCTATTCTACTTAAGCTATTGAAACAAAATTTAATTATGGTAATTATGGAAAGAAATTGATGAGAGGAAGTGCCACAAACTCTGGGCTGAGCTTGATCAATATTTACTAGTAGTCATAGGTTCATGCCAATTTAGTCACATGCCAATGATATGAAATCAAATGATATTGTATATTGTATTATATGGCATATAAGGGGGTCATACTCATATATACTTGATTTACAAACATTTCTTGTTTCATATACCATTCAATGTCCACCAATATTCATCAAGTATTAAATTTGTATTTGTACAAAAATATTCTTTGGTAAATATACTTCATATTTCTGTAAAAAAAAACGAAAAAAAAAAACACTTCAAACCTTTTATCAATTAAGGCAACATTTTGATATAATTTCCCTTCAGAAGAAATCAATTAGTAAGGAAACTGCTTTCCTTTGTAATTTGATTTCAGAGATCATTAAGGATTTCTTGGGAGTTCATTATCCTATAAATAACCTTGCAGTCTTATAAAAACAAATTACAGTCTGTCTGTTAGTTGTTTTGCTCACAACTTGTTCTATTTGCTGCGATATCTATTTATTAATAGGCCAGAAGAATCTGTTGCTGTATATTTAATTCATTTTTTTTTTGCTGGTTGTAACGGTAACAGATTAGCAGATTGATTGATTTCATCATATCAACCGTATTTCAGGGAAGTGCTGCATATCACTGCTGTATGCCATGTCATAGACAAGTATCATGATCAGGGCAGCTGGCAGCAGATGTGACCTTCTCAAATTCTTTTCTGGCAGTGCTCAAATTTGCCAAATTTTTAAAAAAAAAAAAAAAAAAAAAAAGGTAGGACCTCTTAAGGAAAACCCTGAATGACATCATGCCCAGTCAAATTATCATGACACTGAGCCAAGCTTGAAGTAATTGTACAAATCAGTATCATTTTTAACAAAATTGGTCTAACCTCTCTTTTTAATGGATAGACACTCATAACACTGGGCTAAATACAACAATATGATTTCAGAACTGTAAATTCAAATTCAATTTGAAAATATGCTTTTCTTGAGTCTTAGTCTGAAAATGACTTAAAAAAATTGACTTAAATGCATACAAAATACTTAATGTCATACAACTGTGTCCTGTTTATATACATGTAATTGTCTTAAGGTTTTATTAGAAGGATAAAACACAAATGAATGTGGCTAATCTCCTTGAATTACATTATTTAATCACATTCTGTAAAGATAAAAATTAGAAAAGGTAACAACAGTCTGTGAAAATTGTACATACAGAAAATATTGTTGCATAAAGCTGGACCCTATGCAGGACCCTGTTTCACAAAAGTTTTTTGTTGTTGTTTTTTGGAAAATTGAAAAATTTTCCAGTTCTATAACTTCCTCCCTTCGTTTATCAACATTGTTTGGAAAGTTTGTGTACTTATTTTTCACATGTTCTTAGGGAGTAAAACTTATTTTGAATATTATGGTCTTCAATTTCTTCAAAACATTCAAGATAATTTAATATTATTGATTCGAAGAAAATCTGAATAGAGGATCATCATGCAATAGTGTTTCAGCGTCCTGCACAATTCCTCAGAATTTGAAAACCTTTCTTGCATGTGCATCATGCGCTTGATATCTTAGATATAGGAAAGAGTCTAAATTAAGACATTTCTACAGAAAATAGATGGCCGAAGCAAGCATTATAAGGCTCTATTGTCTGGAGAATCTATTTGACTAAGAAATTGCCCTAAATTTGTGGAAACACTTGATTTTGTCAAAAAGATTGATCTATTTTGAACATGGAAAGAGAGAAAATAGAAAGGTGTTCTATTGAAATAAATCACAGATAAATCTGAAATTTGCTTCTGATTGGCCATAAATATAGAGTGATTTCTTGGAAAGAGTTTTACAGGCTTCCAATAAATGAGTATGAAGTACTGGCCTAAAAAGAGCAGAAGACAGCATGCCGATAGATAGAATCTAATATTTGAAATCTTAAATATTGAGTTAAGTTTATGAAATTACACAGAAATATCAACATAATACAAAATTTCTGGGATCAGGATGAAAACTTAGTATGCTAGTCTTATCTAAACTTGTAGCTCACCTGAGTATATGTGCTCAGGATGAGCTTTTGTGACCGCCTTTTGTCTGTCGTCAACAATTGCTTGTGAACACTCTAGAGGTCACAGTTTTGGCCCAATCTTCATGAAAATCAGTTGGGATGTTTGTCTACATGGTATCTCAGATGAGTTTGAAATTGGGTCATGTGGGGTCAAAAACTAGATCATCAGCTCAAATCTTAGAAAAACCTTTTGAACACTCTAGAGGCTACATTTTTGTCCCAGTCTTCATTAAATTTGATAAGAATGATGACTGCATGAAATCCCAGATGTGTGCAAATTTAGGTAGGATCAAAATCTTGGGTCACTTAGTCTTTAGATGCCACATTTTTTGTAATCATGCCTAACACAGCTATCTTACTCAGGTGAGTGACACAGGGCCATCTTGGCCCTCTTGTTTCCCGATATATTATATGCTTTAAAGTGATACAGAACATGGCAGATTGAGTCTTTGATAAATTCATGATAAATACAGCCAATCAATAAGTTTTTAAATTTCAGATCTAATAACCATTTTTAAAGTCATATTGTTTCCATTGGCAAATCTCAACCATTGAATTTCACTATTCTAAAAAATAATCCCAGCAAAGAAGCTCAAAATTGAATTCTGACTGTGTAAATTGAATTCAAAGAAATTAAGGTTTGATTTATTAAAAAAATCATTTGAAATGCTCTTCTTTATGATGTTTTCAAACATTAAACTGTCACTGATGAGAATCTTTAATTAGCATCATTTATCATATCCAATTTAGATATCAGTTATGTAATGGAAACTTGAATTATTTTTACATCCCTTAAATTTGCTCTAGGCCTTGTTGGCAGCCGTCTGCTTATAGCAGATTACCTAATCACTAATTATCAAATCGGATACACAGTGTCTGCCTGGGAGAGCATAAAGAAGGCCATTGTTGTAGTTATAATAGGCAGTAGGCCCAATCTTCCTTCCCAGGGATCATCCCTGTCAGTATTCATTTTCTAATTCGTATAATGCTGCCCCAACATCTACTTCATATTCGGAATCATCTAGATTTCCAAGTCATCTGGAGATGATTACCCGATATGTTCATAATTACACAGATAATGCCTAATTACTTTGATATATGAAATCTATTACATTTGATCAACATGCTCTACATTTGACTGAAAGCACAACCAACAGGAAAAAAGAGAGCCTGAATTATAATGGATTTATTTCAAGAGTGTTTTTATCATTCTTCAGAAATTCATCAGCTGTCTTTTGAGTATCCATTGTTGGACGTTCTTTAGTTGATCATTTCTTTTTTTTTTTTTTTTGTTGGCTCCGTTTGATTTCTGATAATTTATTTTACCGTCTGCTGTACAGAATGAAACCATTTCAAGAATTTCATTTTGTCCAGCTGTACTTGGCATTCAAAGTGATTTATTTGCTTCACCATGCATGCAATAATGCTAATCAGGTCAGCTACATGTGTTTTTTTATATCTCAGTATATGCTTTTAATATTCATAGTTTACTTGAGGGATACTAAAGTGTGGCAGAATGGTTACAGTCAATGACATACTACTTTTCCCATATGGTGGGCACGTTGGGTCACATGGATTTTTAGCTCACCTGAGCACGTAGTTAAAGTGAAATATTCAAAAATCTTCTTCTCCAAAACCTAGGCCTTGGGCTTAGATTTTTGGTGTGTGGCATTGTCTTATGGACCATTACCAGGTTTGTTCAAATCATGACCCTGGGTGAAATTGGCCCAACCCTAGGGGTCACTTGATTTTACATAGACTTATATAAGAAACTAGAAAAATATTCTTTTTAGACACCACAAGGCCTGGAGTTTAGATATTTGGTGTGTGACATTGTCTTATGGACCATTACCAAATTTGTTCAAATCATGACCCTGGAGTCGAAATTGGCCCCGTCCCAGGTTTCACTTGATTTTACATTGACTTGTATAAGAAAAACTAGAAAAATCTTCTTATCAGAAACCACAAGGCCTGGAGTTTAGATATTTGGTATGTGGCATTGTCTTTTGGATCATTACCAAATTTGTTCAAATCCCTACCCTGAGGTCGAAATTGGCCCCGCCCCAGGTGTCACTTAATTTTACAAGAATTTATATAAGAAAAACTAGAAAAATCTTCTTGTCAGAAATCACAAGGCCTGGAGTTTAGATATTTGGTGTGTAACATGGCTTAGTAGACCTTAACCAAGGCCCCAGGGGTCACTTGATTTTATATAGATATTGGAAAAACTAGATATGTAGATCCTGCTTTTACAAAAAAATTTGTTTGGAAAATTTGGCAAAATATTGATTAAAGAAAGTCTCTTAGGTGCCTCTATGTATTAGGGGTCTTCATTCCTTGGTTAATTTATTATTTGTTATGACAGACACTGTCACAGTGACCACTCCAAAACAACAAAATAGCAGAATAAGGAAAAAATCATGTGTTTGTAAAATTCCACTAACATCTCAAAGAAAAAGGTTTGGAAGGTCAGCAAAACTTATTTTTTATTTTCAACTTTTTTCTTATTTTTCTTTAATTTTATAGGATGTGATGAAGAACAGTGAAACTCAAATGGGAGGAAAAAAAATTTAAGGTCAGTACAAAAAAATAAAAAATAGAGTCTGTTGGGTTAGTGGAAACAAGTAACTTTTTTATTACACTTAACTCCTTGTCACATTTGCTTCAAAATCATTTAGAATATTTTCACATTGACCTTACAACTAATATTTTTTACAAGGCTAAAGACTTGTTAAACTGATATATAATTATTTTGCCAAAATATGCAGTCCCTCACAATGACATGCATTCATTCTGGTCACCAAATTCCAGTTTGACCTTTTTATAATACATGTACAAATTTATGTAGCCATTTAAAAAGTCAAGAAAAGTCAAGAAATATTGTCAAACTTTATATGAAGTATAAATTAAAACAACAGTTTGCAGCAGTTAATTATCATCACGATCTTTATCTCTCATCATCAAGTTTCAGCAGAAGAGTCATTTTGTTTATTTTGTTCATGTCCCGTTCTGTTTTTGTGGCAGTGGGTATGTTCCTTGAACATAGTATAATTATTTCATAATTCCATTTGTCCATGTCTTAGTTGCTATGACAACTTCTGTTCATATAAGGCAGTGATTGATTGCACAGTTCTCTGATGACAGACTTTGTCTTCAAGTCACGTAACCAGTCGACCAGTTAGTAATTACTCCGAGTACAGACGAGTTTGAGGATCTCTGGTTCAATATCTGACCGAGTTTCACAAAACATTTTAACCAAAATATTTTTCCAAAATGCATATATTTGACTTTTGTGTGTATATCTGATTGTATATTGAACTATGCACTAATATACCTTTTAAAGAATTCACATACTTGATTTATTTTCCAAGTTAAAAAAAAAAAAACAGTACAGTTTTAGAAATATAGAGAATTTTGATGGCAGTTGTGAGATCCAAATTGTCCTATCTAGCTACGTATCGAGGGCTGACCAAAAGGCTCAATTCTAAACGTATTTAGAAATAGAAGATGGAAAAGATTTATGGTCAGCCTCGGAATGGGAACAGTTATCTAATTAGGATATTACATTCTGCTGTTATTTTCTTACAGCGACATTAGTGTGTCGATATTAA
>CM037783.1:56182017-56231382 GCA_021229015.1 Solen grandis
TGTGCTTGGCGCTCAGCACATGAGGATTGTTCCAAGTGTACAACATGTATGTATAACATTCACTGCTCAATGTGGCAGAGTGGTTAGAATGTTTGCTTTATACTGTTTATCAGGGGTTCAGTCCTTGGTAAAGATGTACAAAGAAATCCTGTAAGATGGTACTTGTACTTTATAACTTGACAATGTCGTATTGAAGTGCTGCTGCATCATCCTGTTTCATGAAGAAAAATTTCCCTCAAATAGACTGAAATACTGTCTGTTGAACGTTAAACTTGTGCTCAGGGTGAGCTTTTGTGATCACTTTTTATCTGTCGTATGTCATCCGTCGTCAACAATTGCTTGTGAACACTCTAGAGGCCACAGTTTTAGCCCAATCTTCATGAAACTTGGTCAGGATGTTTGTCTACATGATATCTTGTATGAGTTCGAAAATGGGTCATGTGGGGTCAAAAACTAAGTCACCAGGTCAAATCTTAGAATAACCTTGTGAACACTCTAGAGGCCACAGTTTTAGCCCAATCTTCATGAAACTTGGTCAGGATGTTTGTCTTTATGCTATGTCGGATGAGTTTGAAATTGGGTCATGTATGGTTAAAAACTAGGTCACTAGTTCAAATCTTAGAAAAACCTTGTGAATACTATAGAGGCAACAGTTTTGGCCCAATCCTCATGAAACTTGGTCAGAATGTTTATCTACATAATATCTTGGATGACTTGAAATCGGGTCACATGGGGCCGAAAACTAGATCTCCAGGTCAAATCTTAGAAAAACCTTGTGAACACACTAGAGGCCACAGTTTTAGCCTTACCTTAATGTAACTTGGTCAGAATGTTTGTTTACATCAAATCTCGGATAATTCAAAACTGGGCCACATGGGGTCAAAAAGTAGGTAACCAGAGCAAATTTTAGAAAATCTTATGAACACTCTAGAGGCCTACATTTTTGTCCCAGTCTTCATTTAACTGATTGCATGAATTCCCAGTTGAGTGCTAATTCAGGCAGGATCAAATTCTAGGTCACTTAGTCGTTAGAAAAACACTTTAGATGCTACATTTTATGTCATCATGCCTAACACAGCAATCTTACTCAGGTGAGCGACACAGGTCCATCTTGGCCCTCTTGTTCACATTTACCTATGGAAATCCCTTGTCACTTTTACCTGTGTAAAGTTAATATGCGAAATCCCTTGTCAGTATGTCCTAAATGGATTTTTTGAAGAAACATCATTGAAATGAAATTGAAATACATAAAGTTAATATGGGAAATCCTTTGTCACTTTTACCTGTACAGAGTGAGTATGGGGAAGCCCTAGAAGTTAGTTTCAGCTCAAAGTGATACGGCCTGTGATAGAATCATCAATACAAAAATCACAAACGCACAATAATGATGATAATTAAGATTTCTCTGTGGCGACTGATAACAGTTTTGTACCATACAACATACAAGGGTTCTTCACATTGCAAAACCTTCAGGCATTATATATATATAATACTGCTTTGTGGTGCAATTGTCTTGATTCTAGTTACCTTCATCCTTTCCCTTTAAAGCAGCTCATTCGCAGAGATGATAAAAAGTTGTTTTTTTTCTCTACTTCATTAATGGCGATGAAGTCTCTCTCTTGACAAATAAACTCGCAAATGTAGGTCACATTGCACTTGAAACGCTATTTTCGTACATTCCTACTCCATGGAAATCGTTTTAATATAGAATATATCCCCAAAACAGATGCTTATCATATCATGTGACACGTTCACCAACATAACGTCTTAACTAGCTTGAATATGCGAGGAGTGAATGTGATCAGTCATTAGGCAATCATCTTCAAACTTTATGACAATGTTTATTACCATAAGCTCTTGGCCAAGTTTGATTATGGCTGATATCGGCCTATTAGATCAGGAGTTATGCCACTTTAAATATTAAAAATGCCAATTTTCTGGTTTTTTGCACTCTAGCATCTTCATTTCTTAAGCAATCATCTTCAAACTTTATGACAAAGTTATATTACATGTACCATAACCTCTCGGCCAAATTCGATTATGGCTGATATTGGCCAATTAGGCCAGGAGTTATACCCCGTTTAATGTTTAAATATGTGTGTTTCAAGCCATAATTTCTCAATCAAGTTTGACTTCAAATTTAAAACACAGGCACTGTTTCGTTCGTGGAATTGTAAATGATCTCATGGATTATGTATTTAGTACATCTATGCCTTTATTTAATAACTTGTACAGGCAATGAAGGCAGTTTTCTCAGTAGAGCGTCTTAGGGGCATTCTTGGCCCTGTTGTTTATGTTTTATTGTTTTTTCCCATATCTGTGATAGTTAGTTTGTAAAGCACTTTTTAAAGAATCATATTTTAAATTACATGAGCACAAGCTATAAGGATGGTCCGTTGTCTGTCATCAATCATCAGCAGTTTCCTTTCCGTTAACCGCTGGATGGATTTTAACCAAATTTCATAGGATTGATCCTTATGAAGCTCCCTTTCAAAAATGTTTAACTAATATTGATCACTTAAGAAAGTAGGTCGAAGGGGCTAAAATATATTTTGAAAAGACAAACTTTGAAAATCTTCTTCCCCAAAAGTGCAATACCTAAAGCTTAGATAATGATATTTAGCATCCTTTAGAGATCCTCTACCTAATGACCCTGGGGTAAAGATTCGGCTCAGCTCCAGGGGTCAATTAATTTAAATAACTTCTGTATAGGTAAACCTTAGAAAAATCTTGTTAGAAACCATTAGGCCTAGAGTTTAGGTATTTGTTGTGGGGTGTTATCGAGTGAACCCCTACCAAGTTTGCTCAAGTCATGGCCCTGGGGTAAAATCTGGACCAGTCCCAGTGCTAACTTAATTTATATGTATAAACTTAAATGAGATATTCATGTCAGAAACCTTAAGGTATGGAATTTAGATGTTTGGTGTTAAACATGGCCTAGGAGACCTCTGTCAAGTCTGTTCAAATCAAAGGGTCAAAATTGGCTTCGCCCAGGTGTCACTGTTTACTTACCGTATGTAGGGCTATGACTGTCAACATTTACACCATAGATACAGTTTTTGTGTGGAATTGAAATGATCTTGCTGTATTTCTGTAAAACGTTAAAAATTCATTACGACTTAGCATGGCAGACACATGGAAGGGATCACTTCTCCAGTCGTCATCGTCTCACTTTCTTTTCTGGAGCATAATTACACTTTTGCATGATTTCAATCCAAACTTGGAACATGAATACTTCATGACGTGCAGAGTAAAGTGCACAAGAACCGTAACTCTAGCTCATTTGACTTTTTAATTATTCTCCATAGTTGATTTTGTTAAAACAATAAGTTTCTTTTAAAAAGATATCGGCGTAGCTAAATTATGGTCAAATGTAAAACACATTAAAACTGTTATAAACTTGGAAACGTTAGCATATTTATAAATACCAATGTTATGGGAGGTATTGTGAAGATTTAATTTACAAACTAAAAAAGCTAATCTACCAACTTCCATAAATATTATGCACTTGATGATTTTAATAAAAGTAAAGACAATTCGCATGAAACCAAATAAACCGAAAGATCATACGTATTTCCGATTATGGTTTCCAGATCCGCACAATAAACTGCACAACTCATCCGCAGTAGCTTCCTCCCCTGACAAGTTAGGGGAAATTGTGGTCTTAAAATAGACTTACGCCTGTTTCTTATTTAGTTATTTTAAATCATATTTCCAAAGCAGCATTCCTAAATTGATAAGGAATTGTTAAATTTTCATCACTGTTTTACCGTTCATGTTTAAACTGAAAAATAAAACCATTTATATCGAGAAGAAAGATATATACAACCTGAAACTCCCAGTTTAAGTTGGAATATCCTAAACACCCTAAAAATATACAAGCCAATGAAAGCATTGCATTTATCTGACTTCATTTGCATACCAACATTTGATTGGTTGAGGAAGTAGGTCAAAATCATTTTTAAAAATGTATAGTGTTCAACAATGTTGCTTGGATTCACTCCAAGCTTGGAACATGTATACCTGACAAGGTGTAAAAATGCATTGTACAAAAAACATAACTCAAGCACATTATCCCTTCTAATTCATTATGTTAAAATAGTGTCTGGAGCATAATTTCAGATCCATTGGATTGATTCACTCCAAACTTGAATCCTGGATTGCTCAGGAACGTTAACTATACCCCTACACGTGTAAATCTGTAATTACCCACCTTTGTTCATTCTAAAAAATGTTGGTCCATAGCAAAACTTTAATAGACCATTTAACCAGAGGATCGACAATCTCCGGTATAATTTGTTGATTTACATTGACTGGGGACTGATCTCAAATGTATGTTTATTTACAACTGGACAATGTGTGGAACCAGCATATAGATTTGGTGCTTGGGAAGTGCTCGTTGATTAACGTAGGTTGTCTCATTCAGAGTAAAATTGTCTTTACTTTTTGAGGTGTTGAAGTGCAAGACAAAGAAGTCCTAAATCTTGGTTGTGCCCCCAGCATAGCATGGGCGACTGTGTGTGTGTGTGTGTGTGGTAAGGTAAGTATATTTATAATAATATAAATTTGATATTTTAATCTAGTAGTTCAAAATAAAGGGTGTTATACCCCAGTTCCTATCATCAGCGGAGAAAACCCCTTGCCCCTCTTTTATCAAGTATACATGATAATATCTTTCACGGATATATATTTCCGGATACACTCGTCAGACATTTTCATGAGAATACACTCCTCATTATAACATGTTCCTGGAAAGAAACGTTGATTATTAATTTATTAATCAGTCAATAAATCAATCAATTATCTCTTACTTAGCGTGGTTTCACTGATCATCAAGTAGTTGATTAATATTCATTAAAACGAAGCGATCCATTGTATATACGGAGATAATAGCCGAGTATATAGCGAAGGTTCTGGGGATGGTTATTCCAGTGTGGCGTCGTGTTAAATTAGTCGCGTTGTATGCCAGTCCATTTTCGACCAAACATTTTTAAGATTTTGTTCTATGTTTTTAGTAAGAGAAAAGAAAAGTGTTTGACCTTGCTAAAAAAATACCTCTATCCCGGTTCCAAGGCCCAAACTAACTTATTTATTGATGCAATACGCGGAAGTTATACGCTATACTTGGAATTACCATTTTCATTTTATTTTCCATTGTTATTGCGTGTATTACTAAAATGAAAACAGTTAAAACATTAAATCTATATATTCATACTCTACCATTTTTGTCTGGAAAGGCCATTAAATATCTGTAATTAATGGTAATGAATTAACACACTCATTGATAATCTATCACTGGTTTCATATTATTTTCTCACGTTAGAAGAATAAGGAATAAACATTTGCGAGGACATGTTGAGTGTATATATTTATTTTTTGTAAATATAATTTCATATTTAAGTATTTAACAAAAAAGTATATATTTAATCTCAGTTTTATTATTAAATTTATTAATATTTTATTTATTTGTTTCCTTCGGGATTCGAACCCATGCGGTGAAATTGGAATACATTGGTGACTTGGCGTCGCAACCACTACGCCAATTTGGAGCCTTATTGTAATCCGATTAACAACAATAATAACACTATCCTCGTGCTATTTGATAAACCCTTACGTTAATAAAAAATAATAACACAATAAGTTCTGTTATCAGTATTACTGAAATCCTAAACCCGTGCCAAAGATATAACACGAAACGTATATAAGGTATGAACTAATTTGTCCAGTTTGCATCATGTTTCTGCACAATGCAAATTATGCATATCTATATAGTTTGCTTCCGCGAACTTTTCCTACCTTAACCTTATATAGTTGAGGTCTCAAGCAAAGCATGATCCTAGTCGTGGGCTCTCATGCACAGTCCTCCGAACATTTTCCGCCTTTTTCAGTTATAAATGTTTACCCATTTTATTGAGTTTTGTTCTCATAAATAATGAGAATTGCTCATCCATATTTGGGAACATCACTTAACCAATTTATGACGAGTGATAGTCAATGATATAGGTGAACATAACCAACTGAAATAGGTGAGAAATCAAATTTAAATAGGTCAGCATTACTTTTAAATGAGCATAATTAAAAGGAAAAATTTTACCAAAATAAATTATCTTCATGTATATTTATTCACCGTATAATAGAAATAGTACTCACCTTATTAAGTGAGTACTGTTCACTCTATTTCATGAATATTACTCTTTAAAACCCGTACTGTTAACCCAATTATATGAACAATACACCCCCCCCTCACCTATTCAGTGTGTTTTGTCCACCCAGTTTTATGAATAGTACCCACCCTGTTCAGTGTGTACTGTTCACCCAGTTTTATGAACGGTACTCACCTATTCAGTGTGTTTTGACCACCCAGTTTTATGAACAATACTCACACTATTCAGTATGTACTGTTCACCCAGTTTTATGAACGGTACTCGCCTATTCAGTGTGTTTTGTACACCCAGTTTTATGAACAGTACTCACCCTGTTCGGTGTGTACTGTTCACCCATTTTTATGAACAGTACTCACCCTGTTCGGTGTGTTCTGTACACCCATTTTTACTATTCAGTATGTTCTGTTCGCCCCGTAATATGAACAGTACGCACTCTATTCAGCGTGTACTATTCAGTGTTTACTCAATTGTATGAGCAGTACCCAACCTAATCAATGTGTATTTCGTACCGAATTAGTTCCTTAGATATGTGAGCACTCTACCTAAAAGTCTCACCTTATTCAGTTAGCAATGCCTACTTATTGAATGACTTATGATCACTTATTTCAGTAAATAATGATCGATAATTTTAGTGACTTATACTCACCTATTTTGGCGAATAATGTTCAATGATTCCAGTAAGAAATACATACTTTTATAATGAAAACCTTTTCCAGTATGAAATGCTAACCTTTTCTAGTTAATAATGAATACTTATTTAACGAGTAATGGCCACTTATTCGAGTTAACAATGAACACATTTTCCAGCAAGTAATATTCACCAATTTTAGTTTATAATGAACACCTTTTTTATTTTTTCAGTGAGTAATGCTCACCAATTTGAGTTTATAATGAACACCCTTTTCAGGTTTTTAGTGAGTAATGCTCACTAATTTGAGTTTATTATGAACACTTTTTCAGTGAGTAATATTCACCTGTTTCCGAGCGTCTATAAAACTGTAAGCATATGCATTGCTGAAATCAAATATAAAATATAGAAAGGAGTAAGATGTTGATTAGGCCTCGACATACAAAATTGGTTAATAATGGTACGGTATATCTTCTTTGTTTGGAGCTCAGCATATAAGGGTAGATCCAGGACTGGTTGGCCCGGTGTCAAGATAATGTGACTGGATATGGTACATGGCAACACTGTATCTGTCTCAAGTAGACCTAGTCTCCAAATGACTGAAATACTGTCGGTGGGACAACAAACAAACTTGCACTGTACCAGAGGAATTCACTGGTATAGATCAAGGTACACTTCAGTTATTGGTCCCCTACCGGTGTTTACACTAGAGGGGACTATAGGTTGGCCCTCCATCTGTCCTTCCTTCCGTCTGGTGTCCGGAAATCTGGATCCGCGGTTACTTCAAAACCATTTAAGATAATATTATGAAACTTGATATATGAATAGATAGCCGTATGGAGATTCTGCACATCACATTGTTTTTATTTTCTCGGACCAATACTCTGGTTGCTATGATAATAGAATAATGGATAATGGAAAAGAATGCACCTCAACGGTAGGGGACTCGTGTGTTGCGTGCAACACCAGTTACTTGTTCAAATGGTCATCACTGATGTTAATACCATACAAACAAAATAGTATCTCTCCATACTTTGCGCACGAGTTGTTGTCACTACAACAGATAGTCATGCTATTACTGGTGAACTACCGACCAATCACAAGCCAGTTGAAATTGAATGTTAATTATCATTAGATATCAAAGGAATTACTGAGATGTAGTATGTAATGATGTGTACAGAAATGAATGTACCTCTCTATTTTTTTACCTAATTAATATGCATACCTATGTATACATGTATAGACCAGTGTGTGTGCTGTCCATATATGGAAATACCCTCATTAATATGCATACCTCAGGACGACTGTGAAAAGTTCAAAACAACAATTTATACATTTTTTTTCCATTTTTAAAGCGATGGACAATAAGTTGGTATGAAGTAATAAAGGTATATGAAATTCTAGGCCCTTACATCTTATATTCATGGGATACCATTTTACTGTTGCGCTCAGTTATTTACCTCACTTAGTGATATAGACAAACATGTGTGTGTGTGTGTGTGTGTGTGTGTGTGTCTTGGGCCTTGTTTTTGTTTAGTGATACCTTATATTGTAGGTAGTACAAACAATTTATCATTTAATGCTAACCTTTTCTTTGATAACTACAGGATTGTAGGCGACACGTGCTCCGAGGAACACCCATCTAGTGTTAAACATTGTGTCAACACCGGTCTGAATGCAAGCTAGTGACGTCTCAGTCTCTACTTTATAGATTGAAGAGGTAAATATCAATAAGTTCGATAAACATTATTAACTTATTAAAACAATCAAGGGTCATACAGTATGACATATATAATTACTATTATAAAACAATGCATGCAACACAATATATCAATCACCAATAAAGTTACTTCACTCGTATTTTCGAAAACACAATAATGTCAAAATTAGTAAACAAGAGCCATGTTGACATGGCCATCCCCCGCCGAATGCTTGCTCTTTAGAAGATGTGTTGGAGAGTAGAATATACCATTTTTCAAAAGAATTTTTTTGGTAATGAAGACTAATGTTTGAAGTGATTATAGATCTGAAACCTATGTGAAGACCTAGTAATTCCCCTATTTTGAGGTCTACAGGTAAAATGTCAAGGTCACTGACAAAAATTAAGCTTGAAAAATAACAGCGCATTAACTAAAAATTATGAAAGGTAGAGTTATCATTCTTGTGCACTGCACTCCTTCTCAAAAAGATCTATCCACCTATGAGGTTTCAAGTTGATACCTCAATTTTTTTTATACTTATGCTCCGGACAAAAATGTGGGACGGACGGTCGGAGACTATTACCATATTCGGCGGGGGATAATTAAGTCGATGAAGCCTGCTCATGTTACATAATTTTTACTTCCTCAATCATACCACAGGGAATCGACTCGACTATCCATATATACAGATAACATAATGTTATCTCTATATCTCGGCTGTATGAATCATACAATATATTTTCTGAAAATTGAAGTTGGCTCATGCGTGTAATGATATCACGGGTAGCACTTGCTGGACGACGTTTAGAACACAGTTCACACTATCGGATTTACTTGAAATCTTACGAACAGTAAGCAATTCTTTCATTTATTCAATTCATAATGTAGAAATCAGATATATGAACTAAGGTGCAAAATACAGTTTGATATGTGGATCTGTTAATCAAGGTTTAACCGTTTGTTTTTTTGTTGTGCGTGTGTGTTTTCTTTAGGTTTATATATCTTCTCTCCTTCGCTCAGTGTAAGTATCACGGTTCCCTATTGAATATCTTGATATATCATTTGCGTACCTGTAGCGTATTGAAACCGGAAAAAAATCATTGCCTCAGAAACGGGCCAATCTTTACAGTGAATGCATGTAGCGTATATTGAAACGGGTAAAAAAAATCGCTGCCTCAAAAACGGGCCAATCTTCACAGCGATTCCCTGCAATGTTATCAGACGGTTGACTTTTTTGCAGGTTTAAAACCGGCAGGATATTTTAGTAAAATATACGATTGGCAACGCAAATACGTTTTCTTCCGGTTGTCGCTGCTTTTCAGCACTGAACATAAACTTCATTTGTGGACAATTGAACTATTGAAGCGTATGAAAACGTATGTAAAGGGTATAATGCACCATATAGGACGCTTATGAATGTAAAATATTTTGTATAACACATATAACGTTGAAAATGGTCCAAAATGCGTTTTTCAATGTTACAGGTGTGTAGTTCAGTAAAGCATGTAATCAGTTTGTTAAATATCAAAACACAATTAGCGTAAAAATGCGTAAAATGAGACAATCCAACTAATATGCTTGTTGAAAGTACGTGTCCATTGTTTATGCATTGTGACAAAATGACCAAGGGTTGACAACTCCAAGGTAGAATAAATTACTAAGGCGCTTTTCTTTACAAGATTTTAATAAACATATTCAAATCAAAAACAATATCTACACAAATAAGAATATTACTTCTATCAATGCAAAATAAACGAAACACAGTACACAGGCTTTACACAGTTATTTTAGCTTCTTGAAACGTCCCGTCGAAAAATACTCTATGTGCGCAAATCACAAATCACTTAACTGTATTCACACCAGGAATACAAGTAACACTGTTCTATTTGTTCCTTCTGGTTATGGCTGTATATACACCTATTGCTAGGTGAACTCCCTAGTGTTCTGCGTCGTCCTAAGTACCGTCGACCGTAGTATATCCGGATCCCCGTCGTTCATGTAACGATACCGTAACTCAATCCAATGTCCGGATCGTCAACCATACAATGTCCGGATCGTCAACCATACACATGGAACTAGTCCGAACTACCCTGTCGTTCATATAACGAATATGTGGCGAACACGCTCATATAGCGGTGACCACCTGTGGTGTTGCTGTCGTTTATATGTTGGACCACGCCCTACATGCGTCCCAACTAAATACGGATACAAAAATATAAATAACTCCGACATGATTTACTAACAACACAATGAATTACACAGCACGTAATTACATAAAGTTGTGCTAGCCAAATACCAATTCAAGGTTACATTTAGTTTCATCTGTACATTATACCATAAAATGGATCTTCAAATATTCTAACCTTTTCAAAATTCTTCAATAAAAAATCTTTCCAACCATAAAACAAGTATTTCTGAACAAACGCGTTTGTGTACTCTTGTATATTTAAATAAAGGAACATACTTTGATTATTAACCAGGTTTTCCGAAGGAAAACTCTGGTTATTAGATTGGGGTATGTCGGCGGGCGGGTGAGTGGGCGTAAACAATTTCTTCTGTGCGCAACTCCTCCTACATTTTTCAACGGATTTGACCCAAACTTTTACAGAAGCATTATTACATAGTTGCCTGACGCATATTGTCAGGGTTTTGTGGTTCGACTATTTTTGATGCAGTTATGGCCCTTTGTTATTTTTTCACGTATGTAATATATAGAGAAATATTCTTCTGTGCGCAACTCCTACATTTTTCAACGGATTTGGCCCAAACTTTTACAGAAGCATTATTACATAGTGACGTGGCGCATATTGTCAGGGTTTTGTGGTTCTACTATTTGTGATGCAGTTATGGCCCTTTGCCCCTTAACGGATGTTATATAAAGGGAAATATTCTTTCATGCACAACTTCTACATTTCTTAATAAATTTTGTCCATACTTTAACAGAAGTACATTCACTAACTCACCCTGAAGAATATTACCTGTGTTTTGCAGATTGACCATTTTTGAGGTTTGCTTTATACAGAATTGCATTAGATTTAATAGACATTGAGCACAAAATTATTTGACTGATACAAATAATCTGTACTGGGACGAAACATTGCGAAAAGAAAACCTGGTTTCGTGACAATTCCTGTCACTTGTATATTTATAAATTAACAAATCAAAGTCTATCCAATTCTTCACAATAACTACAACATCACAGCGCTCAAACTACGGTCTTAGATTCATCAGCCTTCATCATCCTACATCCTAGTAAAACTGGTAGCAAAACAGCAAATATGCTATTACAATTGTAGACTTATTGTTTGACGAAAAACAACAATTTACCAAACTTTAAACTGGGTATTTGAAACAAATTCTTACAGAAATTAACAGAGTAAAACATAAAACAAAGATATAATCTGTACTTACACATACTCCGTAATGTATGGTTCACCATTCAACACTCTCTCATGATGCATCTCTATAACTGACACCCTTTCTCTTGAAAATCCCAATTTATATACTTAAAGAAACCTTTGGTTTATACTTTTAAAACCTAAGCAGCCTTTCCAAAAAAAACAACTTAAAACTTAACCAACTGTAGTAAATTTATAATAAAACGTTTGATTTTACATACAAAATTGATAATAATAATAATAATAATAAGAGAACCTATCATTATCCGCATACAAATAACTTAAAAGACAACAATTCTAACATGGTCTACGTGACATGACTTTCGTATAGTAGTACACTAACTCACCCCTGTAAATAAGGCCAAGCCTATGTTATTTTGTGACATGCATATAGGGTTTATTAAAGTAGTTAGTTGTTTTTTATAAGAAAGATCTGGTATTAATATAAGTTTTTATTGAGTCATTCTTCTTTGTGAGTTAAATATCCCCCCCCCCCTTTTTTTTTGGAATGGCGGGGAAAATAAAATTATTTCAGATATCCAGTCTCGTTTTAGAATCAGCTTATCATATATGTGTTTTGAGTCCAAGGTTCCTGTATAAAAAAGTAGATCATTAATCTAAAAAATGTTTTATTAAAATGACTTAAAATGTAATTTGATATTCCATCTATATAAGCATTTCCATTTTTCTTTTTGCGATTGGATAAAAGGTTACAAAAATGAGTGTTCGAAAAAGGGGAAATACTTCGAAGTTTGTAATACAAAAAAAAAAAAAAAACCTTAGCACTTATGAAATCCGAACCAGATGACATAGCGTTTTGCAGGGCCCTCGTATTTGCAAATAAACGTGTCAACAATCAGTCCTTTATACGAGAGGGTATTCTATACCATATCTTGCACTAAATAGTGTCAAATTTCATTGCTTTTTACCCATTAATTCCCGACTCCAAACTGTGTGCACATTCAAAATGGATAACATTCGAAACACCTCGGATTTTTGTTCTGAGAGTTGCCAAGAAGGGTGGATAAGTGGGGCAGTGAATTGAGGTGATCAAGCCATTCTACATTATAGTAAATGCAAGCCCTTATAGACTGAGCAAAAGAGCCTTTAACTCCAAGTCATTGGATGCTTGCATCTGCACTGAAGTCTTAAGCATTTGAAGGACCATGATAATTGAATTAGCATAAAGGACTTCTGATTAGCTAAACTATTTACTGTTTTTAAGTGTTTTTTTTTCTTTATTATTGTATCTTTTTCTTCAGGATTCATATATGTCTAAATTTCGCTTTTCATTTTTGATTTACGGTTTTCTCTACTTGATACTACGGAGGGGTTTGTACTGTTTATAATATTTTGTAGGTACATTAATAAATAACTGGAAAAAAAAAGTTAACAAATTGTTCATTTATGACAACAAAATATAATCAAGGTGCACTGACATTTACAGTATACTACAGCTTTATACGTGTATCTTTTATACCAGTACTTGTATATATTATTTGAAAAGGCATTGGAAATCGTTTTGACGCCTCCTAGCAGGTCTTTCAAAATTAAGATCTTAAATAGCATTCTACTTGTATGTTACGGTCCTGTTAAACTGGGGTCATATTTGAACGACTCGACCCAGCGTACTACGGATTAAATAGACCTCGATATAGGCATAACAGAGGGGTTCGATTTATTACAGTTTAATCGGTGTACGTCTGTGCTACATGAAATTATGAACATAATAAATAATGTTTGATTTAAGTTGATTTATTTTCTTACACTGTTCAGATGTTGAGCAAATGCATGTAAACATATCAAGTAGAAATAGAAGTAGAAACAGGACTTTTAATACCCGGCATATAAACTATATGTTCGGTTTTGTTCTCAAGAGGAAGTTTCATAATTCACCATTTTGTATCGAATTCAAAGGAATTAATAGCATTTCATAGATAAAATTGTGGTTGGGCCACGTACAAGATCTAGCGCATACAAGGGTAGTTGCAGGATTGGTTGGCCCGGTGTCAGGATAATGTGACAGGGTGTGGTATCATGCCACATGTCTTCGGCGTTATACTGCAGTGTGGCAGCATTATATCTGTCTCAAGTAGACATCGTCTCCAAATGGCTGAAAATGTCGTGGATTCGATCCCCGGCCATAAAAATGGCACTGATACGTATAGCTCTCTTGTTCGGCGCTCAACATATAAGAGAACTTCCACTACTGCTTGGCCCGGAGGGTGTTTGGTATCAGGTCATATATCTACATGCATTATACTGCATTATGGCAGCACTATATCTGTCTCAAGTAAACATGTGAATGCGATTTCCTCAAACTTACAATGGTTTCAGTTTAGGATTAATCACAGAATCCTTGGAACAAACGACCTTCTTAACCAAATGAAAATATAAGATAGTAATAGATGTTCTTTTAATACGCCGCCGGAGGCAGTCGTATATTGGCGTCATCTTCTCCGTCTGTCCGTCCGTCCGTACGTACGTCCGTACGTCTATATCTTGTGAACGCAACTCCTACTACATTTCTGAATGAATCTTTTCAAAACTTGGTCAATGTCATAACTATAATGGGTAGATGTAAATGAAGTGGCGATTTTCCGGTCCATTGATTTTTACAAGATTTGTATCCCTTGAAACTTATAGGTCTCTGTAGCTGATTGATATTGCAGCCTCGTGAACGCAACTCCTCTTACATTTCTGAATGATTTTTTTCAAAACTTGGTCAATGTCATTACTATAATAGGTAGATGTGCATGAAGTTGCGATTTTCCGGTCCATTGATTTTTACAAGATTTGTGTCCCTTGAAACTTAGTCTCTGTAGCTGATTGATATTGCAGCCTTGTGAACGCAACTCCTCCTACATTTCTGAATGAATCTTTTCAAAACTTGGTCAATGTCATTACTATACTGGGTAGATATGCACAAAGCAAGGATTTTGATGTTCATCAATATTTGCAATAGTTATGCCTTTCTAAACATGGTCTCTTGAAAACACAACTCAAGTTTCTAAACAGGTAAAAGTACATAAAGTAGGGATTTTCTAGTACAGTGATTTTTGCAAGAGTTATGTAGAGAAAGAAAAAAGGATTCATATTGATACTGCTATTTGACCTACTGTCATATTGGAAGCATTTTTAGGGTTCTATCTCCATTTAGCTAAATTAATTGGTCTTACAGACTTCATTATGAAATTATGCTTACAGAAATGTTAAAAGCAATAATTAAAAGACCCCTCTTGGTCTTTATATTTTGTGGCGGCGTATATTGTGGCATCACTGGCACTCTTGTTGTAGAATGATAAAGAAACTATTGTTCATCTCCTATGGGAGTGTCACTTTAGCCAGTGTATTATAAAAAAAAGATCACAGTGAAACAAGTAAATCCAAAAATAGCAAATATAGGGAAAGTAGATTTCTTATTTGGTGTTTTAAACGACACATGTATGGTGGAAAATCTTTTAATATTATCTACTAAATAATACTTCTATCACAGTAGGGTTATAAATCTTAAACCAACATATGATTTAGCTGTAGCTTATATTACACAACATTAGACAATATACGCCAACACATTAAAATTAGAGGATAGGAACCGCTTTGACTCCCAATGGAAACAACTTCTAAGCAATATAAATACATTAGATAATGTTTAAATCTTAAACAATATTTTTAACACGGTCATAATAAGGTACAGATGCTTTACTTTACTTATGTTGTATGGACTCAAATAAGTATACCAATATAGATTTTGTATTGCTTTATAATTCTATGTAGGAAAGGCATTTTGTTGTTTTTATCTTCTTCTTCTTTATCCTATTTTTGTATTACTTCTGTTATAGAATTTAAACTACCACTTTGTGTATAATTGACTCAAAGTTAAAAATTAAATAATGCATTAGGTATATGATGTAATTTACATGTTTGTTTATATAAACATAGTTATATGCAGTTGTATTGTACGGAGCAACGGGGATGGCCTCGACCCTTTTGCTTCTATGACGAGGAAAATAAAGTGGTTAAAAAAAAGTAAACATGGTCTCCAAACGTCGGCGGGACGTTTAACGCAATAAACAAACAGACACATCTGAATAAGTATATAAATTTCTTCTCATTTAGTTTGTATAGTAGTTGTAAACCAGTAAAATATTCCTGGGAAAAACGGGTGGGAGAAGAATATTTTAAAGAAAGACGTCGAAAATATGACCTACTTCTGCCATTGTTGAAACTAACATTTCATATGTTGACGATATTCCTGTTTCAGATAATAAAGCGATGTCGAAAGTCTTTGTAAAGAGGAAACCATATAAAGTCGAGGAAGGGGAAGGTCACGATATGTTTTGTGACCCATGTCTTCGTCTGCGAATTAATCGCCGAGCTCATTTATATTGTACTACTTGCAAAATGTCCTTCTGTAGAGGCTGCAGGGCCGACCATATGAATACCAGAGAGTCAATGAACCACATCTTAATTCATGTCGGACTACATCAGACGAATCCAAATCTTTTCATCAGCCTCTCGGAAGTCCAGTTTTGCAGACGACATGATACGAGGCGCGTGAAATGGTACTGTGAAGATCACTCAGAATTCTGCTGTTCATTGTGCTTAAGGATTGAGCACAGGGGCTGCACTGAAGTCAGTAATTTGTCCGATAAAAGTTCCTACCAAACTGAAGAAAAACTAGCGAACGTTAAAGATGAATTCAAAGCGTTTACTAAAGAGCTGGATGATACACGAAAGAAAATCATTGAGGAACGAGATGGTGTTCGCGGAAAATTTGAAACACAAATCCGGTCAGATATTAAAAAGCTTAGGGACATATTTAATAACACACTGGATCAAGCAGAAAAGGCGTTTGTCGCTGATGCAAAGAGAGAAGAGGCTCAACAGAGTAGTGAAATGACCAGGCTACTTCTGTCTGTTAATGATTTAACAGAAAGATCGCAGGTTGGGGAATGTGCGCTTAAAATAATCGAGAGTGACAGTTCGAAATCTGATAAAAAATACGCCTGTTACGGGAAAATTGAGCAAAGCCTGAATGAGCGAAAAGAGGAACTGGCTCATCTCCGCCGAACCGCTAAGTCAAAGACATACTCTATGACTTTCTCAAAACGTGTTTCGGGGTTTCAAGCCGGCAATCTTGACATTGGAAACTGTAGGTATCATGAGTCCTTTTTGTTTCCTGAGGGAAGGGAGTCGCAGATGGCACACTGGAACCCCTACAACCCGGTTATTAACCCCATAACCTGGCCTTTTTAAAAATAAATACACATGCTATATAAGCAGATGACCATGCACCTGTCACCTGTCTTCCTGTTTATTCTCGGTTATGAGTTCTCACTCGTGTGTAAAGTCTGTAATGCGCAATTAAGGAGTCTACTGGAGAAAAGTTAGAGACGTCAGCCATCTATGTGACTATATTCTGAATTACCCATGAGTGAATGATTGAAATTAAATGATGAGGATTACAAACAAAAACATTAATGTGAAAATATAGTTGTTGTTTTTTTATATTTTTCACTTCCAATAGCTGTAAGACAATTATAAGGTGACTTCATGAAGAAAAGAAAAATACACAAGTTACAAGTAGAGACGTCAGCCATCTATGTGTTTATATGCTGAATTGCTCATGAATAAATGGGTTACATAAAATCATTTGAAATACAAACAACAACATGAAATGGATATTTCTCAAACAATTTATTTCACTTTAAATACCTGTAAGACGAATTTAGCGCGACCTCATGCCAAAAAATAAAAAAAAGTTATCTATATATGAATATATATTCTAGTGCATGTAACCGCGGGAATTTATAATTACGTTGTGTTTACCAAACAGGTTGAATTAGTGAGGTATGGATGCCAATAAGTGACATGAATATGTATTAGAATGACTGATGATAAATGGTGTAGACCACGTGGTTTCCTGGACTAGAA
Organism: Solen grandis; assembly: GCA_021229015.1. Classification (NCBI taxonomy): domain Eukaryota; kingdom Metazoa; phylum Mollusca; class Bivalvia; order Adapedonta; family Solenidae; genus Solen; species Solen grandis. The sequence goes on from CM037783.1 coordinate 56,199,845, forward strand.
TAGCAGATAATATATCAACTTTCTAAATGTACGCAATGAATCTGTCTCTGCGACACATAAAATTGAGTTTTGACCTACTTCTTGAACCAATCAAATGTTTGTATGCAAATGATGTCAGAGTAAAGGCAATGCTTTTATTGGCTTGTATAATGTATTTTCAGGATATTTAGGATACTCCAACTTAAAATGGGAGTTTCAAGTTGTATACGAGTATATTTTTCTACTTGATATAACAGGTTTCTTTCCTAGTTAACAATTTTCATGCACAAATGACCGATAACACTGTTTTTAATTTTCTGTCTCACGATTTGTCAGTTTTCCCGCCATGCTTCAACAGGTGACACATGTGTTATTAATACCATCTTATGGTGGTGTGTGTATCTGAATATTAGTTCTTTGTAACTGCAGGGAACCAGACCATGCTAAAACAACTCACTACTTTTAATTAAAGCTAATAGATAATTGCTATATACAAAGTTTGAGACTACAATATCATACTGTAAACATTTATCTGTTTGGCCGAGTCAGCGTCGAGTGATGCAGGATGTGTGTGTGTTTTGTTTTTGTTTGTTTGTTTTGTTTTTTGTTGTTGTTGTTTTACTCAGTTACTCAGCGTTGGCCCATTTGCTCGGACAGCCATGTTATGCAATATTACTGTTGCATTTACAAAACAATAAAATAGGATTCTAGACAATCAATATACCGGTTATTAGAATAACAAGGCAATATTGTTTAACACAATCTTCATGGACGATGTAAATGAAAATCGATACAAATACATGTGGATTATTTATAAATAATGCGCCATGTAATGCCATAACAGATACTTTATAAATGCTATTTTTTATTTTTTCACATTTCTTTATATTTATATAAAATAATTTGCACACACACACACACACACACACACACACTTATATTCCATTGAGGTATAACGCTGTTAAATTATTTGTCAATATATCGAAAATCTAATCATTTGTCGTTGTTTTTTGTGTGTGTTTTTTTCCAATACTTAAGGAATTATTATAGGTATATGTTAAATATTTATATTTCGTATTAATCGCGAGTATTGTTTGCTCTTTTGTATATAATTCTGTGATGTAAATACTCATTCTTTTCTCACTAATAAAATATGTTTTTATGAGGCCATTCCATAATCACACATTATATCATTCAGATCTTTAAAATTATTTTGGCTTATTTAATAGCCAATTATGATATTTAGAGGTTGTAAATTTATTTTTAAACTACGCTTTTCAAAATGCCTCTTTCGAGCTGAACAATCTACAAAAAGGATCGAAAATTATCTCTGTCTACACACAAGTTACTTAAGGAAGATTGTTCAAGATTGTTCAATTTTTTGGTAAAAATAGATTATATTTTGTTAGCAGATGTCTGTGCTAACATTTGAATTTCAACTGTTTGACTTATTTATCACTAACACTATGTAAATATCAAATAATGTTGCTTCATATAATTCATTATTTTTTTGTTCCAAATGTTAATGTACATTGCGTCCTTTTATTTTTTTTTTTAATTTTCATGTATTTTTAGATGTAGAAAATGTATTTTGTATTTATTTTCCCATTTTTATCAAAAATATCATCATCAAATATTAGCTTTGAATTAATCCATTTCATAAATTATGATAGATATGTTCATTTCCCTATATGACTTTTTTTCTAATATTAGTAAAATCACCTTATTTTGTATTATTGATATATATTTTACTACTTTTTTAACATCATCCGCATAAAATCGGGAAGTTTATATTAAAATATGTTAGGTATATATAGCTTATTATCAAAATTAGGAAAGAACATCAGAAAGTTAATTCCATAATTGTTTCGAAAAATAAAGGGTTTTCCAATTTGCATCAGTATGATTCTTTAAATAGAATGTATCCATTTTGATTTAATTGAATATTTTTATGATGCGATATCAATCATTTTTCAGACCACCTACGTCTTTTCTACTATGAGAGTCAAAAGTTTGATTTTCTTTTGTTTTCCATCTCAGAAAAAAATAATATAACAATAAGTTTATTCTTAATAACATCTGATGGAACTTCTGGGGGTTGTATGAGTTAAATTAATCCTGGGATAAGAATTAATATCTGAAATTTTAAACAAGAGCACCGCATGCGGATGCCAAAGTTTCACACTCATCCACGCTGGAGGCCAAATTTTTGTACAGATGAAGGCCCTTAAAGGCGTTTTGTTTTTTTTGCTGTTGTTTTTTTTAAACAGATTTTTCAAAAATTTGCATATAAGTACTTATGACTTTAACTAAAAGATATATGAATTAAAAATAGGGGGTCACCATGCTTGTTTTAGAGATTTAACTTATGGAAGTGCATCATTATTTGCTAAATTTTGTTGAAAAAAAAAAACATGGCGTTAAAAAATAAGAAAGATTTCGATTAAAAAAACTATAACAACATATTAAAATGATATTTATAACGTATAATGTATTCTATAAGTTGCAGATAAAAATACTGAAATTTTTTTTAAAAAAAAAAATTAAGGTTTCCTTTATTTTTTCAGAGTCAGTCCTTTGATATAAATGCTTTCTGAAAATGTAAAACAAGAGGCCCATGATGGCCCTAAATCGCTCACCTGAGATAAATAGGTTGACCCAAGGAACATCTGTACCAATTTATTTTAAAATCTGGCCAGTAGTTTTGAAGAAAATGATTTTTAAAGTTTTCAGATTTTTTTTTCTTTTTGTTGCCATGGCAACAAGAGTTCTATATGGATCAAGTTTGTTTTAGGAACTTTTGTGAAGGTTGACCCAATGATCATTCCTGCCAAATTTAATCAAATTTTGTCCAGTGGTTTCAGAGGAAATATTGATTAAAGTTTTCCCTATATACATATAAGGCAAATAAGCCCCGCCCCTGGCGGCCATGTTTTTTTACGGATCGGAAATTTTTTAGCAACTTTGGTAGAGGTTGACTCAAGGAACATCTGTACCAATTTATTTTAAAATCATACCAGTAGTTTTGAAGAAGATGATTTTTAAAGTTTTCTTTTTTTTTCTTTTTGTTGCCATGGCAACCAGAGTTCTACATGGATCAAGTTTATTTTAGCAACTTTTGTGAAGGTTGACCCAAGGATCATCCCTGCCAAGTTTAATCAAATTCTGTCCAGTGGTTTCAGAGGAAATGTTGTTTAAAGTTTTCCCTTTATACATATAAGGCAAATAAGCCCCGCCCCTGGCGGCCATGTTTTTTTACGGATCGGAATAATTTTAGCAACTTTGGTAGAGTTTGACCCAAGGAACATCTGTACCAATTTATTTTAAAATCTGGTCAGTAGTTTTGAAGAAGATGATTTTTAAAGTTTTCATTTTTTTTTTCTTTTGTTGCCATGGCAACCAGAGTTCTACATGGATCAAGTTTATTTTAGCAACTTTTGTGAAGGTTGACCCAAGGATCATCCCTGCCAAGTTTAATCAAATTATGTCCAGTGGTTTCAGAGGAGATGTTGTTTAAAGTTTTCCCTATACACATATAAGGCAAATAAGCCCCGCCCCTGCGGCCATGATTTTTTACGGATCGGAATAATTTTAGCAACTTTGGTAGAGGTTGACCCAAGGAACATCTGCACCAATTTATTTTAAAATCTGGCCAGTGGTTTTGAAGAAGATGATTTTTAAAGTTTTCTTTTTTTTTCTTTTTGTTGCCATGGCAACCAGAGTTCTACATGGATCAAGTTTATTTTAGCAACTTTTGTGAAGGTTGACCCAAGGATCATCCCTGCCAAGTTTAATCAAATTCTGTCCAGTGGTTTCAGAGGAGATGTTGTTTAAAGTTTTCCCTATACACATATAAGGCAAATAAGCCCCGCCCCTGGCGGCCATGTTTATTACGGATCGGAATAATTTTAGCATCTTTGGTAGAGTTTGACCCAAGGAACATCTGTACCAATTTATTTTAAAATCTGGTTAGTAGTTTTGAAGAAGATGATTTTTAAAGTTTTCTTTTTTTTCTTTTTGTTGCCATGGCAACCAGAGTTCTACATGGATCAAGTTTATTTTAGCAACTTTTGTGAAGGTTGACCCAAGGATCATCCCTGCCAAGTTTAATCAAATTATGTCCAGTGGTTTCAGAGGAGATGTTGTTTAAAGTTTTCCCTATACACATATAAGGCAAATAAGCCCCGCTCCTGGCGGCCATGTTTTTTTACGGATCGGAATAATTTTAGCAACTTTGGTAGAGGTTGACCCAAGTTACATCTGTACCAATTTATTTTAAAATCTGGCCAGTGGTTTTGAAGAAGATGATTTTTATAGTTTTCATTTTTTTTGTTGCCATGGCAACCAGAGTTCTACATGGGTCAAGTTTATTTTAGCAACTTTTGTGAAGGTTGACCCAAGGATCATCCCTGCCAAGTTTAATCAAATTCTGTCCAGTGGTTTCAGAGGAGATGTTGTTTAAATTTTCCCTATACAATATAAGGCAAATAAGCCCGCCCCTGGCGGCCATGTTCTTTTACGGATCGGAATAATTTAAGCAACTTTGGTAAAGGTTGACCCAAGGAACATCTGTACCAATTTATTTTAAAATCTGGTCAGTAGTTTTGAAGAAGATGATTTTTAAAGTTTTCATTTTTTTTTCTTTTTGTAATTTTGTGAAGGTTCCCAAGGCCCTGCCAAGTTTAATCAAATTCTGTCCAGTGGTTTTAGAGGAGATGTTGTTTAAAGTTTTCCCTATACACATATAAGGCAAATAAGCCCCGCCCCTGGCGGCCATGTTTTTTTACGGATCGGAATAATTTTAGCAACTTTGGTAGAGGTTGACCCAAGTTACATCTGTGCCAATTTATTTTAAAATCTGGCCAGTAGTTTTGAAGAAGATGATTTTTAAAGTCACAAAGTTTGAAAGTATGTTTCACAATGTTAAAATTATCATTTACTGCTTTGTCACCAACAAGTGAGGATGGTTGGCAAAAAATTTACTTTTGTTACTTAGCAAACCGTAGTGATGTCATTGCCTACCGTGTGTTGTCTTTTTCATAATTATTCATGTGAACATAAAAGAAGCGTCTTGCAGTGGTAACACGTCGGGTCACTGAACCAGGAGTGGTCTCGTCGCTTGCGATTAATGCCATAAAATTTAACATGTAAACGATAACTAATACATGGCGTCATAAAATTGTTACGTGGTGTTGCTGTTAAAGTATTCACACACGTGCACGTGCTTTCCAAATATGGATGTAACTAAAAAATTTCGCGCGTTATTTGACCGTCGGCTCATTTCTTTTTAAGATTTCAATCAAGAAGCACGGACGTAAAATTTGAGTGATTACTTTTTGATCTATTTATTTATATATTTTATTTTATTTTTATTAGTTAAGACATCAGTGCACAGCAACTGATTAACGTTAAGGAAAGAACGAAATATGTGGATAATAATCGTTTAGAAAAGCCGCTGTCAGCGGAAGTTGTCAAGGCTAGGAATACCCTGGAAATACCAAATCAAACGAGTTAATGCATAAACTGTAAGTTGTTTATGAACGTCATATCAATTGCAATTCTTGTATTAACTAAAGAACTAAAGTCGTAACACAGGTACTGGTGTAGCTCCCTTGTTGGGTACTTCCAGGACTGGTTGGCCCGGTGTCAGGATAATGTGACTATCATGCCAACTGTTTTTTTTGTTTTTTTTTGTTGTTGTTGTTGTTTTTGCAAAGGGATGATTACCAGCTCGATCTAAAGAGATTCCTAAGGAAAGAATATTAAGATGCTAAATTTAATAAATGTACTTAAATACAAGTTTACTTTGTTTATTAGGTTTAACGTCCCACCGACAGTATTTAAGTCATTTGGAGACAATGTCTACTTGAGATGTAGTGCTGTCACACTGCACAGTACCACGTCGTAGACAGTTGGCATGATACCAACCAGTCACATTATCCGAACACTGGGCTATCAGTCCTGAAAACCCTTACTACGCTGTGCGATTGACTTGGATTTTTCCAATAATTTTACATCGATAAAACTGCGACCGTTCTCATTTTTACAGTAGAAAAAAAAAGACATTGTGTAGGCCAATCAGAACGTAGCTCCGCCCCTTTGCTTTACCTGGTTATTGATTTTTGCTCAGTTCCCAGTTAACTTTCGTGGTGGAAGTGTCGGCCGAGACGGACTATGCCCATAAAGGATGCCAGCGGTGCGTTTTGGATTTTGAAATGACATTCGAGGATTTTATATAATTCCTACACAAAGAAGTGCCGCAATTAAAATGGCTAGATGTTGCTAAAAGCTACACGTTCGTTTCATTTGAAACTACATAGTTGTTGATATAAATTCATTCATTATTTCCTCGCAAGATTACACAACGTGACATGTTTCTGCAGTCAATTCTGCAAGGGGGGGTGGGGGGCATGCTTCCCCGGAAAAGAAAAAAAAAGTTTTTTAGTGTGGCGGAGATGCATTCTGAAGGCTATCTGGGGATAAAAGTGAAGGTTTTTTTTTTTTTTTTTTTTTTTTTTTTTTAATTTTTGAAGACTATGGATCTAATGCCTAGGTCCCACCGGAGAAAAATCATCGGCCATGTGGATATACACAATTTTTTTTCCCGATGGCATCAAATGTTTAATCCAAAAAGACGGAGCATTCCCATGGCTCCCGATGCTCGTGAAATATTTCCGATGATCGGGGAAGTTGTATTGGAGCTTTATCGAATTTGAAACACCATCGGGAGAATATCCCCGTAGATTAGGGGCAGTATCGTTGTATCGAACCATCCTAGATGCCTCGGGGAAGATTATGGGGATTATGAGAATTTGGTGATAGACAAAATCAAGAGTAAACTTTCGGGGTTTATGCGGATGCCCCCAGCAATGTCCCATGGCCATTTTGATCGCACAGTCTAAAGTTGCCACACCCCCCCCCCCCCCCCCCCCCCAAAAAAAAGCAACACATTTTGGAGTGCGCTTGCCGATTTTTTTGCGAATATTCTGAGATTCTATCACAAGATCTAGAATTTATCACAGAAAGGTCGCCGAACCTTCGAGACATCACCGAAGCCTAGGGGGTTCTTCGGAGGAAAAAATATTTCGCGAAAGCTCCGTGAATGCTTCCCAGGAGCTTCCGGGAAGCTATGCGTATGTTTCCCCGGCCTGTTTTCCCCGAAAAAACACCGAGAACATAAGGGAAAAATTTCAATGCAAGCAATGAAATTCTCCCGAGGCCTCCCGATGACTCCACATAGCTCGCAACGCGTTCGAAGCTTCCGCGGGACACAGGGGAACCTGTTCCCGGCGCCTCCCGAGGCTCATCAATTTCCATCGGGAGTACATCCCTAGGCAAAAAATGTCAAGTGGGACTGAGCCTTGAGCGATATAATTTTATATTTTACCTTCGCAAAGCCATGTTTTTGAATAACTACTGTGCAAAAGTAATTGAATACAGTTGTATTAAAAAAACGAAGGTAGTAAGGGGGACAGACTGGCGTTAAAAAAATAACAAGTGCTTTTTGGACCCCCCCCCCCCCCCCACACACACACACACAAAAAGTGACTTGTGTACACTATCAATTAGTGAATGCTTTGAATAGTCATCAGTTTTAGACTCAACATTGTAAAAGATAGTTTTGTTTAAATCTGAGGAAAGAAATCACTTTAAACATATTTTGTCAAATATGTTGAAGGCGATACGGGTATAAGCTATATTAGGTTCGAACTTGGTAACCTTGACTGTCTAATTGTCGATCTGGAAGCTGCCTTTACACCAGGCGCGTGCCTAGGCTTACGCAAATACGCAGTTGCGTATTTCGTCCAGAAAATCGAAAATCTTAAACTGCCGAAACTGCAATATTAATCGATGCCTAACCCGAGTACAAAATTTTTTTTCCGGGGGAGCATGCGTCTACTCTGCAGTTTGCTACAGAAAAAAAAAATAATAAAAAAAATAAATAAATAAATAAAATCCTTTTAAATAGTTTATATTTGTAACTGATACAAACTTTTGGTAATTGCCTATTTTTCCCCAGTTGTTAGATCGCTCGGCAGACACCATGTAAATTTCTCTCCATCAGTGAACGTGTCCGCAGTACCCTAAACATATGCTTATCGCACAGTCATGGACGACTGCAGATTCGGATTACCTACACCAGCAGGGGGCCATAAGACAATAGGATTCTGGCTGGTCAGGTGGTTATGCGGGTGGTTCAGTACGGGGGCCCACGATGGGGGATTTCCTCAGGACAACACTACTATGATGTAATCAAGGGATTTTATAGCTTAGAAAAATGCATGACCAGGGCAGCTGGGGGGGGGCCAATGCCCCCCCCCCCCCCCCCGCTGGATCCGAGCATGGGAATATCGGTTTTTTGTTGAAGTGTAAAGTGGAGAAAAAGACAATCACACGGCGTAGTATTATGCTGAGGGCCAAACAAGGGAGCTTTACCAGTACCTATGTTTACGACTTTGGTAAATACAAGAATTGAAATTGATATAACGTTCATAAACAACTTACAGATCATGTATTAACTCGTTTATTTTGGTATTTCCAAGGTATTCCTAGCCTTGATATCTTCGGCTGACATCGGCTTTTCTAAACGATTATTATTTACCTTCCTTAACGTCAATCAGTTGCTGTTTTCTGATGTCTTAACTTATCAAAACAAGATAAAAAAAAATAATAATAAAAAAGAATCATCACTCAAATTAAATTTCCTTGCCTCTTGATTGAAATCTATAAAAGAAATGAGCCGACGGTCAAAAAAAAAAACACGCGAAATTTGTGTTACATCTATATTTGGAAAGCACGTGCACGTGTGTGAATACTTTAACAACAAGCTGACGTAACACTTTTATGGCGCCATCTCCTAATATAACAGTGTGACGCAGTAAAAGGGCGGGACAAACTCTAAGTTAGTCAGTGTTTATTAAGGCTCTGGAACTGTAATGGTGACCTTCCAAAATCCTAAAAATGATATTATTTCCTGAATCTATACTATAAAACACATTGTATGGTGAATTTTTATTTAAATTTACCGTTTATAACTAAAGTTATTGACATTTTTATGTATTTTCCCTTAATGTTCAGAAATGGTCGAAATAATACAAGGGTAAAAAATAAAAAAAAAGTACACTTTTTTATAAACAACTGTTTTATGTTCATATTTTAACCCATTTTCCTGTTTTACAACAACAAATTATTAATTAAAATCAATAGAAGTGAGCTTTGGACAAATATTTTTCAAGATATAGAGTTTTATATACATATACTCACATGCAAATTTTCCAGTTTTTCTGTCATGTTTAAAAACTTCAACTATCTTTAAAGCTAAATATCTCAAGTATGGATTAAGTTTATGACATAAAACAACTTTTAAAATTTTCTGCAATAATAACTCTACATACTATGAGATTCAATAGAAGTTTTACCGTTCCAAAAGAAAATAATAGCAAGTTATATAAGGTGACTATAATGAAACTCCAAGCGAAAAATGACGTCAAAATAGTTAGTATTAATTAAATAGTAAATCTTTAAATCAAAAAATCATCTATATATGATACAAAAATGAGTTTTAAACTTCAAAAACACAAATATATCACAGAATACATGGTTAACCTTGTTCTTTTGAACAATATATGAATGCAACGGAGCTGAACATTCAGTATATACATGTAATATCATATCTGCCTGCAGGTCCAATGGTCCAAGATGTGTCTGTTAATAACATACATGAATATCACATTACTACAAATGGTGTAGAGGGTCATGTGAAGGCTTTCTTAAGTCTCCATATTTTTCATCTCAGTTTAATTTGTATTTATTATTACCTCCCTTTAAAGGTACATTTGTGTCTGCTCCAGAGTTTTTGTTTTGTTTTTTTTTGTTTGCATTACTCTCATTATTTTGTTACTTTGACATTTCCATTCATACCTACATCAACTGTTTATAAAGTGTTGCTTACAGATAGCACATGTCCTTCTGTTGATAGTTTGTTAACCATTACTGATTTTAATCAGTTTTTCTGAAGGAAACCTCATTCTGGCTTCTTAACTGTTAAATTCTCTCTTAATAAACACTTACTATAACTTATGTCAATTAAAAAAATCTAATAGATTCTATCAAATGCATAATCACATTATGCTGGAAGTACAAAAACAAAATAATCCTTATCAATTCCTTCAAATCTCAAATGACCTAAAATGGAGTATACATATCAGCAAAGTATGCAAAAAAAGAAAATGCAACATAAGGCTTTCTGGTAGAAATCTCATGTCATAGAGACATGTAGAAAAACAGCCTACATTACACCAATAATATGGGGCTACTATCTGGAACCCCACCCAGAAAGATAATATAGATACACTAGACAGAATCAAGATTCATAGCAGAATACCAGGAACAATATCAAAAGAAACAAGAACTTGAAACATTACAAGACATGTTTAAGCCTTATATTAATATTAATGTATACGATGGTGGGAGGGTTAGTTCAAAGACCTATAATAACAAAGATTGGCGAGTAATAAAAATCACTCAAAATCATGCGGCAGATGGTCCAGATCTCTATGGAAGGGAATCGCCGCCAATATTCTATCTAACAACTTCTAATTTCTATGTTCTAACTTCTAATTTCTATACCTCATAGTACATTTTCCAACATCTTGAGGTTTTTTACCTCTTACTTCCAACTTCTTGTAAACTTTCGTTAATTTAAATTTTATCCTTTTTTTATTCGCTTACTTATAATAACCAAGCAATTAAAAGTTACATAATGTTCATTCAGAAAGATAACATTTAGAAACAGAGACTTATAAATTAGAAGTTAGAAGCTAGCGTATAGAATTTAAAAGTTAGAACTTAGGACATAGAATTTGAAGGTTAGAAGGGCACCAGAAATCATTGATTCTCGGCTCAAAGTAAATTGTATTGAATATGGAACCAGTATTACTTGTACCCTTCTAGCGCAAACAGCGCAAAGTTGACTTCCCTCGAGTCGAGACTACTTTACGGCACACGGGGTTTTCCAAACTTATAAATAGCAACAGAAGTCCTTTGGATAACACTGTACGAATAGTTGCAGCATAATCATGTTTGTATGAATACATTTTCAATTGTCGGCAATTTCTATCGATAAATCCTAAAGATCTTCTTTCGCCAAACTTCGGACTACAAAAGCTCATATGCCGATGTTCCAAATCCCATGTACATCATGATCGAATCCATTATTATACCCCCCACAAACGTAGTTTGGGGAGGTATATAGGAGTCACCATGTCGGTCGGTCGGTCGGTCCGTCCGTCCGTCCGTTTTGTCCACGCTATTACTCAATAACTACTAGATGAATTTCAATCAAACTTCATAGGAAGCTTCAATATCAAGCACAGATGTGCATATTATGAAATGGTTATGGTTGACTGGCTTTCTTTTGCGTTATTGCCCTTTGCTGATTTTCTTCGCATTATTTCCCAATAACTAATTTACTTTCTTTAGCTTCAGTTTTCCTCATCTCATTTATCTGTTGAGAAAAAAAACTCAATTTATAAACATAGAAACTAGAATATATCAGTTGGAATAAAGATGTTGAGAGTTGGAAATTAGAAGTAATGACTCAGATGATTGAGTGCTCAAAAGCGTATACTTTACTGCAATAACTCTGAAATTTTCATTATTCTGAACAACTGGCATTATGTCGAAATCATTGCCCCAAATTAAAAATAAGTGGTATGCTTATGACGTCCTCTGACGTCACGATTCAAAATATTTGTAGAAATGCTGCAGAACTGCAAACTGTGTAAGTTTCAACTTTCTATCTCATCCTGAAGCTCTTCAATCCTAAAATTAAATTTTTGGTCCTATGTTCGAATATTACTTCAGCCACAGAACTTCGGTTTTTTCGGAATTTCGGTAAGCTGGCAGGATATGTACACCTTAGTTTCAAGGTGTACCATCTGTGAAAATTTGAAGAAAATCCGACCATAAATGGCCGCTGTAGAGCGCGAAAACCATTTTTCAATATTTTTAGCTCTGACGTCACATGACGTCATAGGGTGCTGAAGATGCTTTTGTTCAAAAGCGCATACTTTACTGTCAAAACTCTAAAATTTTCATTATTCTGAACAACTGGCATCATGTCGAAATCATTGCCCTAAAATGAAAATTAAGAAATGTGCTTATGACGTCACATGACGACATTTGACGTCACGACTCAAAATATATTGAGAAATTCTGCAGAACTGCAAACTGTGTAAGTTTCAACTTTCTATCTCATCCTGAAGCTCTTTAATGCTAAAATGAAATTTCCGGTCCTATGTTCGAATCTTATTTCAGCCACAGAACTTCGGTCTTTCGGAAATTCTGTTAGCTGACAGGATATGCACACCTTAGTTTCAAGATGTACCATCTGTGAAAATTTGAAGAAAATCCGACCATAAATGGCCGCTGTAGAGCGTGAACACCATTGTCCACTATTTTTAGCTCTGACGTCATATGACGACATAGGGTGCTGAAGATGCTTTTGTTCAAAAGAGCATACTTTACTGTCATAACTCTGAAATTTTCATTATTCTGAACAACTGGCATCATGTCGTAATCATTGCCCTAAAATAAAAATTAAGAAGTATTCTTATGAGGTCACATGACGTCATATGACGTCAGGAATCAAAATATATGTAGAAATTCTGCAGAACTGCAAACTGTGTAAGTTTCAACTTTCTATCTCATCCTAAAGTTCTTTAATCCTAAAATGAAATTTTCGGTCCTATGTTCGAATATTACTTCAGCCACAGAACTTCGGTTTTTCAGAATTTCGGTAAGCTGGAAGGATATGTACACCTTAGTTTCAAGGTGTACCATCTGTGAAAATTAGAAGAAAATCCGACCATAAATGGCCGCTGTAGAGCGCGAAAACCATTTTTCAATATTTTTAGCTCTGACGTCACATGACGTCATAGGGTGCTGAAGATGCTTTTGTTCAAAAGCGCATACTTTACTGTCATAACTCTAAAATTTTCATTATTCTGAACAACTGGCATCATGTCGAAATCATTGCCCTAAAATGAAAATTAAGAAGTATGTTATGACGTCACATGACGACATTTGACGTCACGACTCAAAATATATTGAGAAATTCTGCAGAATTGCAAACTGTGTAAGTTTCAACTTTCTATCTCATCCTGAAGTTCTTTAATCCTAAAATGAACTTTTCGGTCCTATGTTCGAATCTTATTTCAGCCACAGAACTTCGGTCTTTCGGAATTTCGGTTAGCTGACAGGATATGCACACCTTTGATTCAAGATGTACCATCTGTGAAAATTTGAAGAAAATCCGACCATAAATGACGGCTGTAGAGCGCTAACACCATTTTTCACTACTTTTAGCTGTGACGTCATGTGACGTCATAGGGTGCTGACAATCACTGAAATCAAAATTTCCTAATGTACCTAATAACCCATAAAAATTTCATCGTCCTAGGACTATTGCAACATATTAAAATAAGCGTTTAGTTAGGAAGAAGGAAAGAATAATAATAATAAAAAATGACGTCACGTGACGTCATATGATATTTATTTTCACATAATTGTTAAGACACCCAGAGACCTACTAACTGACAAAATTTCAACTTTCTATCTCAAATAGAACAGTTTTTATAAGCATTTAAAAATTGACGTCCTTGGTTCGAATCTTGGATCCGCCATAGATGCTTGGACTTTTCGAATTTTAAAAAACCGGACACCGGTATACACAATAAGAACGTAATATACACATTCTGTGAAAATTTGATGAAAATCGGCCCATTAATAATGGCTCTGGACCGTGTACGAACTTTCGTAGTCAATTTCAAATGTGACGTCATATGACGTCATAGGCTTCTGAAAATCATTGAAATCGAAATTTCAGCATCTGAAGCATGCGGCATTAATTTTTCATTGCCCTTCGAAAATTTCAAGATATAGAAATAATCTTGTTAGTATTAGAAATTCATTATCATATAATGACGTCACGTGACGTCATATGACATTTATTTTCACAAAATGTTTAAAACTCCCAGAGACCTATATACTGACCCAATATCATCTTTTTATCTCAAATAGGACCGATTTTATAAGAATTTGAAAATTTACGACCTTGGTTCGAATCTTGGAATCGCTATAGCACCTTGGACTTTTCGAATTTTGAAAAACGGACACCGGGATGCACAACTAGAACTTAATATACATATTCTGTGAAAATTTGTTGAAAATCGGTTCATAAACAGTGGCTGTAGACAGCGTACAAACTTTTGTTGCATATTTCCAGTGTGACGTCATATGACGTCATAGGCATATGAATATCATAGAAATCAAAATTTCAGCCGTTTGAAGCATGTGTCTTTAAATTTTCATTCCCTTTCGACAATTTCAACATATAGAAATATTCTTGTTAATATTAGAAATACATTATCATATAATGACGTCACGTGACGTCATATGACATATATTTTCACAAAATGTTTAAAACTTCTAGAGACCTATATACTGACTAAATATCAACTTTCTATCTTAAATAGGACAGATTTTATAAGCATTTTAAAAATTTACGACCTTGGTTCGAATCTTGGATTCGCTATAGAACCATGGACTTTTCGAATTTTGAAAAACGGACACCGGGATGCACAACAAGAACTTAATATACACAATCTGTAAAAATTTGATGCAAATCGGTTCACATTTTGCAACAAGTTGGTGAAAATACAAGAAAATCATGACAAATAAATATTTCAAGCATTAACTTCGAGTTAAACAATTTTGAAATCAGTTGACAACCCTGATTGGCAGATTGGACGTACATTAGTTTCAATTCATACGACCAAGTCCATCTGACCACTTAAGCTTTTGTTCATTCATATTTTGGGGTTTTGAAAAAACGGAAAATACAGTACCTTTTAGCCAATATCCCATATTTACAAAGAATATATCGTCTCAACATATCAATGCCAGCTGAATGCCCATCATGGTTTAGTTCATACCACACTGCTGCAATTATATCTTCCACTGGACTTTCAAAAGTCCTACGTCTCAATCCAAGTATCTTCATCCGCCTTTGAATCTGGCGGTTTCTGAAACAAGGATATAAAATGATGTGTACAGTACAGAATAAATATCATGCTTCTATATCAAAATAAGACTGAAACTTCAAAGTTAACTTATATTATCTGATACCATTTGTTGTCCTCACACTATGTCCAAGTAATTTGGATAGGATCGTTCTACCTCCGAAACAGAAACATATGCGCTTATCTTAACCTTAGACTTCTTTGAAAGAACTAAAACTTCCGTTTAACAAGGCATTATAATGACAAACATCTATGTCAGGTTGTATAAGAATTTCAAAATGTTAATAAAACATTTAAAAGTTATCGTCAAAATAAAAATAACAACAACTTTACTTGTGACCTTGACGCCTGTTACCAGAAAACAGATAATAGAAACATACAAGTTACCTATGTCTCTGACAATACAAATAAAGTGTCTGCTGCTTCCAGACCAGGTTCCCTAAGTTTGGTCCGTGCATCCCTAGAGCATTTAAACATGACCACAGCAGGTGAAAAGGGTCTTGTGGCTGATGTAAAAAGTCTCCCTAAGCTTCATTTCGGTGTAGTTATCATTTGGAATTACCATCTTCGGTAATATGCTAATTTCCAACCACGCAGGGTGTCTTTCATTGTGAGTTGCTCTGGAATGTTCTGTGCATCCCTATGTAGCATTTGAATGAACATGGATAAAAATTAAAACCAAACTTACGATCGCACTATGCCATGTCTATTGCGTAGAACTGCAGATATATCTTCTATTCTATATCCACTACAGAAGTATTTTCTGATTAAGCTGTAATCTGTTTAAATGTTAAGGGATTAGATCTATTTTAGCCATGAAATGGTTTAAAAATGTCTCCGGGGACCGGTGTACGTGCGGGGACGGGCTAGAAATTGGCAATATGGCGCAGTTGATGCCCGATTCTTAAAAGATCTGAGGTGAGGAGTGTTGTGGATTTAGATCCACGAGGATGTGTCTGCCTGGTTAGCTCATATCAGCTTTTAGAAAAAATTAAAATAATCCCAAATCAGACTTTACCTCCCCGTGGCCGAGAGGGTAAAGTCGCTGACTTTAACACTCACTCAGCCCCTTACAGCGTGGGTTCGAATCCCGGCAGGGTCATTCGGATTTTCATGTGAGAAAGCTTTCCAACTGGCTCGCGGAAGGTCGGTGGTTTACCCGGGTGCCTCTGTGCATTCAGGGTTTCCTGCGCCTGTAATTAGCTGGACGTCGCTATATGACTGAAATACTGTAACCCAAAACACACACACATACACCAAAAACACCAAACATTTCGTCAAATTTTGACTGGGTGGCGAATAATTATGTCCCTTGACTGTAACAACAATTTCCAAAATCATTGTGTGCATCCCTGTAATATTAATAACTCACGAAGGATACAAAACATGTTGATCAACGTATCGCAAATACTTCTCCTTTGAGTGGAAAAATGAAGGGGAAATCACTGCGATACCGTGGATGGTCGTCGCTATATGTACACCAGCCGTGTGAGTACACCAGCGAGGGTATTCAAATTACTTTTACTAGCCCCGCCTCCAAAAAGGTTCGGTATAAAACAATAACAATAAAGAAGTAGAAGGAATGGTTTTAAAAGTTAATAGTTTATTGCGTATTTAAATTAATATTGAAGATAGTTTTCGCGTATGAAGGTGGTCAAAAAGATATTATAAGCAGACAAATTATCTTTAATTTCGGTAATTTACATGGAAAACCAGCTAAAAGCGTTTTGGATGGAAAACCTGCGTAGATGAGACTGTTTATTAGTATTGTAGATGGAAAACCAGTGAGGGTAGAGGCTTAATCAATGATTATTTTCTGTTTATTGATTATTTTCTGTTTATTATGTATTTCGATTGAAAACCAGTGAGGGTAGTTGCTTAAGCGAGGCTTATTTATTGTTTATTAAATATTATAGACGGAAACCAGCGAAGGTAGGTGTTATAATAAAGCTTATTGTCTATTAATTTAGTACTTAGATGAAACCAGTGACGGTAGGTGCTTAAGCAAGGCTTATTTATTGTTTATTATGTATTATAGACGGAAACCAGCGAAGGTAGGTGTTAATAAGTTATGGCAATATTAGATGCGAAAGTGATGGAAACCAAAAAATGGATTTTTTAAAGCCACTAGGTGTTAAAAAGTGTTAAAAATTATACTCAGTTGGAGATAAAGTGTTTGTGCCATATGTCAGATTTTAAAACCCCAACAAAAGCGCAAAAGAAAAGACGAAAAAAGGCAGAGAAAAGGAAGGCAAGCCAATCGCCTGATACAATATTCAATACACCTATTGAGGGATGCACGAAAATTCCGGACCCGCCGTTCGTCAAGGTAAACGGAAGTACTGACTTACACGCTTTCAAATGTGTAGATTTTACAAAGTCGGTGATGAATCCGAATACTTCTCCTGGTATGAATTTCACTCAAACTTTACCCTACAGTTTTTTTCCACAATCTCCATCGGTTCCAGGCATACAACCTATGTTACATCAAACAAATGATCCTCCACCATGGGCCCAAGGCTTAATAAACGATGTGAAATCAGTTGTACCAAAAATTGATAAGATTGATAATGCAGTTGAAAACATTAAATCAAAAATCTCCCAGATTGAGAAAAGAGTTTCGGGACTTGAATTAAAAATGGATGATTTTGAAAAAACTTGCACTTTCATCAGCAATGAATTTGACAGCCAAAGAGAAGAATTGAAACATGCCAAAGATCAGATAAAAAAGCTTGAAATGAACTGCAAACTATTAGATAACTCTTTGAAAGCGTGCGAAGCACAGAATGAAAAATCAAATGAGGAACTGTTAGACCTGAAATCGCGTTCCATGAGAGACAATTTGGTTTTTTATGGGGTAAAGGAACACAGTGAAAATGAAAACTGTGAAATTTTGATCAAAGAGCTCATACAGCTACAGCTAGAGATCAACACTGATAACATGACCTTCGATAGAGCGCATAGGCTCGGGCGTAAAACTGGTAAACAGCCACGACCAATCGTGGTGAAATTCCACAACTACAAAGATCGCGAAACGGTTCGCACCAAATCAACAAACGCTGACATCAAAATAAAACTGAAGGACCAACAGATCGGCATTGGTATCCAGTCTCCACAGGAATACCGGGAAGCTAGAAAGATGTTCTTTCCACTTAGCAAACAAGAGGCGGACCGCGGAAACCAAACTCGAATAGTGGGGAACAAGTTCTTTGTAAACAACGTACTGAAGAAGAAGTACATTGATGGCCAAATACGTGCCTGTTCAGACTAGTGGTGTCAAGAGAATGACTTTTCCATACTTTCCTGGAATATCAACGGCCTCTCGCGAAAATTAGGAGATCCTGACTTTACACATATAATCCAGCAATATGACGTAATATTTCTCTCAGAAACTTGGATATCAAATGCAACAAATGTAAATTTAGAGATAATCGGATATGATAGTTTCCATTTATATGGTAATAAAACGCTTAATGTTAGAAAAGGCCGTTACAGTGGTGGACTTACTGTTTATTATAAACAATCACTATCAAAACATATTGAGATAGTAGAGTCATTTCAAAATGGCATTATTTGTGTTAAATTTACTAAAGACTTGTTTGATTTTAATGAAGATGTCTATTTTTTAAGTACTTATATACCCCCTATAAATTCTACTGTAATTAACACTGATAATTTTGATTTCTATGATGAACTAGAAACCCTTCTTGAAAAATATAAACTTTTAGGAAAATGTTTTATCGTAGGCGATTTTAACAGCCGATGTGCAAATATTGACGATTTTATTGAATACGACCAATATATAAATTATGACAGCCAGCTGTCAAAGTCTGTTTACATAAACAAACGTGTATCTAAAGATCACGTGACTGACTCACACGGTAAACGCCTGATTGAACTGTGTCAATCCACATCTTTTATTATTGGTAACGGGCGACTTCATGATGATCGTGATATTGGTGACTTTACATTTCATTCTAGCCAGGGTTCAAGTGTAGTTGATTATTTATTGTTAAACCCACTTGATATGAGTGAAATCACTAGTTTTAATATAAAAAATATTACAGAATTTTCCGACCATTGTGGTATTACATTCTCCTTGAAAATGAAAAGTAAAGAAAATACAAATGAGGTGAATAATACAGAAAAATTCTACATCTCATTTGATGAAAACAAAGTAAATGAATTTCAACATTTATTATCTGCCAAAAACAGTGAACTTTTATCTCTCGCTGAACAAATTGAAAGTGTTGATAATATTGACAAAATTTTATCTAATTTTACAAGAATTTTTTTTAAAACATTTAGTCAAGAAAAATACTCATCACAAACCAAAAAAGTCAATTCAAACAAAAAGCCGTGGTTTAATGACGATTGTTATACAGCCAGGAAACAGTTCACGAAAGCAAGGAATGCATTTAACAGGGATAAAAACAATGGTAATTTAAAAAAAGAATTTCTCAAAAGAAAAAAACATTATAATCAAACAAAAAAAAATAAAATTTATTCTGAACAAGGAAAAACACGAATTAACTAAAAATCAACATCACCATAAAACTTAAAAACTGTACAGCACAGATAATGATAGCGAAACCAACTTAAGACAAAATGATGATGATGATGATGATGATGATTTTGATGAAGTATATGATGATGATCTAGATGCAGAAATTACAATATCTGAATTAAAGTATGCAATTTTCTCACAAAAGAATAATAAAAGCTCAGGATTAGACCAAATAAGCGCAGAAATGTATAAACATTCATTTAATGATACGTCACAGTTTATTCTTAATTTATTTAACCGACTTTTTAAAAATGGTGAATATCCTACATGTTTTGGAGAAGGAATAATATATCCTATCTTTAAAGGTGGAAAAATAGACGAAGCCAAAAATTATAGAGGAATAACACTCATTAACATTTTATCTAAAATCTATTCACAAGTTTTACTAAACAGATTAACAAAATTTAAAAAAAAATTAAAAATAATTTGGATTTCAAAAAGAAAAGTTTTTTTTTTTTAAAAAAAAACTTTAGCAATAAAAAAAAATTTTGTGCATTTGTAGATTTCGAAAAATGTTTCGATAGGATAGACAGAAGTTACTTATTCCGTAAACTAATAAATGAAAATTTATCTTCGATTTTTGTAAAAGCTTTAAAAAGCATGTACAATACTGTAAAGGCGTGTGTAAGATATAAGTCAAACATTTCATCATTTTTTGAATCCAATATCGGTGTGAAGCAAGGAGACCCCTGCTCCACGATATTATTTTTATTTTTCCTCAACGATATTACATCAAACTTAAATACTGATATCAATAACCTTTTTACAATAGATGATGTAAAATTATGTCTTCTCCTATTTGCGGACGACGCGGTAATTTTTGCCCATACACCTGAAGCTCTACAATCATTACTCAACGATTTACATACTTATTGTTGCAAATGGGGTCTTAAACTAAATACGAAAAAAACTAAAATCATGATATTTGAAAAAGGAAGACCATCACAAGTTAACCTGAAGTATAATAATATTACCCTAGATATAACTGATTCTTTTAAATATCTTGGAATTACTTTATATAAAAACGGTGGCTGGTATAGAACGCAAAAATATATAGCCGAGCATTCAAAACAAGCTTTGCATAATTTATTTATAACATATAATCAACTTGAACTTACTATTAAAGATAAATGTAAACTGTTCGACTCACTGGTAGGATCTATTCTACACTACGGTGCGGAAATATTTGGATATCACGATTGTAAAAGCCTTGATATTATACATTGTAAATTTTTAAGAAAGATATTTTTTATATGGAGAAAAGAAAGGTATCCATTAAATATATATAGACAATTTAAAATGATAAAATACTGGATAAAAGTATTAAACGCAAAAAACGATTCTTGGATTGGCCGGATGTAAAATATATTTTAAACAACTTAGGAATGACTGACTTATGGAAAAAAAATTAAATAAAGATAAAATAAAAATAAAACAAAGAATATTAGATATTTTCAACCAAAACTGGCATGCGCGCATAAATGAATCTAACCGACTATATTCACACAATAAATTTAAACATACTCTTACGTTAGAAAAATACCTCACTTGTATAAATAGGAATAAATACAGAATTGCTCTCACAAGATTTAGAACCTCGTCTCATGATTTAGCAATAGAAAAAGGTCGACATTTAAATATTCCTAAAGAAGAAAGAATTTGTAGAAAATGTAATATGCAAACAGTAGAAAACGAATACCATTTCCTTTTAGTCTGCCCAAAATATTATTCATTAAGAAAAAAGTTTTTACCATCCTATTATTGCCATTGGCCATGCATGCAAAAATTTATATCGATTATGACATGTAATTCTAATACTATTCTTAACAAACTTTCTATTTTTTTGCTTTTAAGATAAGAAACAGCTAGCTATTTCAATTATTGGACTCTATTTGATCTAATTATATAATTCTCTGTAAAAACACTGTATTGATAACTTAATTAAATACCATCACATTGTATGTACTGTAGGCTATGAATATGCTGTATGCTATTTAATGCCGAATAAAGTATGTTATGTTATGTTATGTTTATTGTCTGTTTATAAAGTAATTAGATGGAAAACCAGTGAGGGTAGGTGCTTAAGCAAGGCTTAAAGAAGGTTTATTGTCTGTTTATTAAGTATTTAGATGGAAAACCTGTGAGGGTAGGTGCTTAAGTATTTTAGATGGAAAACCAGCGAGGGTAGGTGCTTAAACAGGGCCAGTTGTATGTTTATTAAGTATATTAGATGGAAAACCAGCGAGGGTAGGTGCTTAAGCAAGGCCAGTTGTATGTTTATTTAATGTTTCATAACTGTACAGAGGTTACATGCAATACAATAATGTAATAATTGATTTAAGAGTTTCTCTTTCTTTCTTAAGTCCATATTTGGATAGATAGGCTACCGATGTAAAATTCTGTGTAGAAGTCATTAATTTCATATTTTGATATATAAATGAAACATAACTTATTCACTCTTTTTGATTTTGATATAAACACCATTTCATTTGAGAATGAAATAGTAACTAGAAACTAAAGTTGGGTTCACACACATATGTGTGTGTGTGTGATTAATTATCCTGTATGTAGTATATGGTCGTTTATGAGTTCTATAGACACTCTTCACATTCTACATTGTAAGTTACCATAAATTTCCTAACGGAGAAAACAATTGTTTGTGTGCATGTTGACTTGAGTCAAAAATTGACACATGTTTAGGGTTTAAGTTTTGTATGCAATGTAGTAACCGTTGATAGTGTTGACTTGAAAGTTTAGGGACATTAGAAAAACCGAGGTAAATTACTGTTTAATAACATATATTACAAATTATGGCTATTGTCTAACCATTTCGGTTATAATTTTACATGTACATTACTATCCTGTCTTACTATATCTTTGTAACTTTGTGTGTGTGTGTGTGTGCATTTACTCTATATTATGATTAGGAATTACTTGCCATAACGTACTTAAGAACATTACTGTTAGGGGTAGTATAATGTAGGTTTATGTGTAAACATTGTGTGATTCTCTTTTACCAGAAATTTTATAAACATATTTAAACTTATTTGAATCAGTTTGTATTGATGTTAAAAGTTGTATCTGAGAAATATTTCATTTTAAAATACCGTATGACTTTTATATAGTAAATAAAGTCATATATTGGTCTTCGCATCAAGGGTCACATGGTGTATATATATAAACTTTCATAGAGAAAAAAAAACTTGGAAAAAAATCTTCTAGACAGAAACTGCAAGGCCTAGAGATTATTTGGTGTGTAGCATTGTCTTGTATATCTCAACCATGTTTGTTCAAATCAAATCCTCAGTATATAGACTAACACACAAAGAAATTTTATATATATATATTTGTCATAAACTCCAAAACCTGTAGCTTTCATATATGGTGTGTAACCTGGCCTAGTGGACCACAACCAAGATTTTTAAAATCATAACACTGTGGTCAAACTGACCTAACCCAGGGGGCACTTGATTTTATTTTCATTTGTATAGGCAGAAAAGTTAATAATGTCTTTTTGAGACAACAAAGCCCGTAGCTTAGATATTTGATGTTTGCCATTGTTTAATGGTTATAACAAAATTTGTTCAAATAATGGCGCTGGAATTAACATGGACACGCCCGGTGTTAACTTGTTTTTACATAGATTCATATAGAGAGCTATGACTTTTAGTTTTGGGTCACAAAGAACAATTTTGTGTGTGGAATTTGGATGACCTTGAACATGACCCAGTGACCTAATTTTGAATTTGTAAGGTACAAGTACTGTTTGATGTGTGGAATCGAAATGATTTCCCCATATTTCAAAATGGATTCTGTATTCAGTAGAACTATGCTTTAATATAGTAACTTGTACAGACAGTGAAGGCTGTGTTTCTCATGTGAGCGACTGCAGAGCCATCTTAGCCCTCTTGATTAATGTTGTGTCCTTTTTAAGTTTCCTCTGTTTTTTTTTTTTGTATTTTATATGTAAGACAGTGTATTTTGAATCTATAAATGATATGAAATTAACACAACAACCTATAATTAATCAACACATCACACTTTTGTTTTCAATGATTTTTGTCTGGAGCATTTCTTTTAAACTATTGAAATAATTTAAAAAAAGAAGTTTATCATGAAAAGGAGAAGTGCAATGTCAAAGAACCATATCATTGTATACAGTGTTCCATTTTTATTATGTACCTTCCCCAATGATTTATCTAATTTACTACATGAGATAAAGGCTTCATATCGAGCATCCTTACTCCAGTAAGGAAGCCTTTTCACTTGATATCAGTTATTTCGCATCCCCTACCCGTTGGTCGGGGCCCAGGTGGTTTAGGCTCTACGAGTCCATCAGCTCGTTCCCAGATGATCAGTAGAAATTAACAAAAATTTACCCCCCCCCCCCCTTGTTAAGGTTTGTTATGTCTTTATTTCCTGGAAAATAAAGTCGTAAGTGTAGGTCACATTGCAAAACGTTATTTTCATAAACGCGACTTCAACAAAACTGGTTAAATATATAAAATACCTACGGTATCCACAAAGTAAGTGCTTGCGGTATCACGTGACACAATCCGGAAAAAAGTTGGGGTATTGATTTCGTAACTTCAGTCTATTACGTTAGCGCAAACTTTGTACAAAGTGAATGTAACAAGGCAAGTAACGTTAAATAAAAAAACAACAACAGAAAATCTAGAAATAAGTTTCATAATTCTATGTGATGGTATTGACAGCGATGGGTATTGAAAGTGGTAATAATGCACACATAAAACTAAAATATCAAATATTTCATCTGTGGATGGGCTGCTTTAAATTACCCTCATTCACTATTACCGGTAATAGATATTAAGAAATGTTTATTGATAAAATGTTGAATTATAATTATGATTAAATTTACTTATATGTATCAATTTACTTATACATCCTCTATTTTATACATTGAGGGTAATATAGTTATCTGATAGATAACATTTGAAGAAATAACCATTCCAATTCCTTGAATTTAATTAAAAGAATTAAAAAAACAACACATTGTTTGTTATGTTTCCTGATACTTCAAAACATCAATATATTTTTGCAAGGCAACAAAAGGTGAATTTCTTTTATTTCATGTAGCTATTATAACATTGTGGTCAATGATAACAGATAATTGAGGCTTGCTAAAGCACCTACCTACTCTGGTTTTCCATCAATAATATTTAATCAGCAAATAATAAGACTAGCGTAAACACATACATTCGCTGGTTTTCCACCTAAATACTTAACAATCAGACTATAAGCCTTGCTTCAGCACTTACCTTTACTGGCTTTCTAGCTTTAATACTTAATAACCATACAATAATCCTTGCTTAAGCACCTACCCTCACTGGTTTTCCATCTATAATACCTAATAAACATACAACTGGCCTTGCTTAAGCACCTACCCTCGCTGGTTTTCCATCTAATATACTTAATAAACATACAACTGGCCTTGCTTAAGCACCTACCCTCGCTGGTTTTCCATCTTAATAAACATACAACTGGCCTTGCTTAAGCACTACCCTCACTGGTTTTCCAACAAGATTTCGTTTAAAATTGAAATTTCAACTATCTACGCTTGTTTTATTATCTGCAATACATAATAATTAGTCTTGCAACATACTACTCCTTTTTTAATCAAAAGAGCATTGAATTTAAACAGAAACCTTTCTTCTTATTTATTTAGGTAAATTCAATAGTCGATGTCAGCGTTTTATACCTTACCTTATTTGTGGGAGGAGTTTTGGGCGGAGCTACCCTCGCTGGTGTACTCACGCGGCTGGTGTACATGTAGCGATGACCTACCGTGGATGCAGTCGATTTATCTCTTGTTAGAAGAGCAACTTTTCGGGAGTCGAGTTAAATTTCAGGCTCTCAGTAAAGGCCCTGCACACTTGATGCATCGTATTAAATTCTGTATTCGGTAGGAAAACAAATACGTCGTTTCAGGTGTGTAGAGCCTTCTCCCCCACCACATTTTGTTTGCGCAAAAGCAACGTGTTTATTTAAGAAAAAATTATGATACATTTTCAAGGTCCTAAGTTGTTTCTTTTAAAGCAACCCTCAGACTGCCATAAACCAGTCCCAAATATACTGCGTACTAACATCTAACAGCCTTTTTCGCTCTTATATACCTAATAGTGATGATTTATGCGTGCAACGTCGAAACCCCCTCCCCCGGCAGGGGACAAGGACAACAATTTTTTGTCTAGTGCCAGACTGCTTGTTAACATTGTTTTGATGTATGTTTATGCTTTTATGTCCAAAAATGCACTAGTCAATTGCAACCACGCCCCCCCCCCCCCCCCCCCCCCCCCCTGGATCAGAGAATAGCGGGGACGTTGAGCCCAGCAATTCCCGGGTAAAACCCAGTCCTGCGGGGACAAGCAGATGGTTAATTCCTCGCCAAATGTCAATGTTCTGAAAAGGCGTTCGAATTTCGGTAAATTTGGCGGGGAATCAAAACCACCGCTTTTGCCCGGCAGTGCCGGGACTGCCAAAAAGTAAAAACATGGATCATCACCGCACTTCCTCGGTCCAGGGGTGGTGGCGATTGCAAGTAAATGGTGCATAAAATTAAAATGAAAATGTAGTTTGTTGGACAGATATGATGCAATTCACTGACCAGTCGGTCTTGGGTGTGATGCACTGGCTGTCTGTACCTTTTATGATAATTGCAATGCAGTGACCGTTTTTAGTGCACCACGACTCGGTTTACCCAACTTGCCGGAAAAAAGTCGCAAATCATATAAAAATTGTGATACCCTTCTTTGCATTTGTTCTGGTTACATGCAAGGCCGCTGTCATAAATAAATATATGATCCTGTATTTGTGTGAAGTACATGAATCCCTGTTTCTCATATTCTCAGGGTTTCTCTTATTCTCGTTTTTGCTTTCTTAGGTGTTATTTTTGCAATTTTCTATTATTACTTAGAGAAATGGGATACAAAACTGACAAGCAAAAAGTTTCCAGTGATTTTATGGAAAACTGACGAAAATATTGGTGTTTCATTAAAAATCCGAATTACTTTTCTTATTTTCAGAGGATGGGGTTAATGAAAGTGCCAAAATACTTAATTCTGTTAAGTCTCTTCATTATTTGTGTGACATATATCATGTCTGTCTATAGATAGTTCCCGATTTTTAGCAGGTGCGCGTTATACACACTGCGTCGCCATCTTTCTGGCCAAGCGTGACTCCTTAGCCTATATGCAAATAGAAGTCGCGGATTATTTAAACAGTTCTGTGGAGTTTTAT
The DNA here is from genome assembly GCA_021229015.1 of Solen grandis. NCBI lineage: Eukaryota > Metazoa > Mollusca > Bivalvia > Adapedonta > Solenidae > Solen > Solen grandis. The sequence continues at coordinate 56,226,731 of CM037783.1, forward strand.
ATCATACTTAAATTGCTAGATTAATATTTATATGGGGAACATTTTGTCAGACAAGTTTGAGATAAATAAAACCGTGGTTTAGTAACTGTTTCATCAATTAGAAAGCAATATCCTTTTTCATATATTGGGTATCGATGAATTTACAACTTTCAAAGTTGCCCTGTGCCTTATCAAAATGCTTATGTTAAATTTTACCCACTTTTTCAATGAATTTATCAGTACTAAGAATATATGTTATAACTAGGGATGTTAATACAATCGTCGCTTTAGTTTTTGTTAATTTCATTTGATATTATAAACAGTTTATCAGAGAGATTTGGTATAATGATATACTGCATGAAAGAATGTCTTCCTGTTTAAATACGATATTTTTTTATTCTTAGATACATTTTTATTATGTACACAAAACCAGAGAAATGAAACGTACATGGAATTGCAAGGAAAAATTATGTTCGTGGCAGAAATTTGTAGTCATGTTAGTTTTAAAATTCTTATTTGTTCTGTGTACATAATCATTGCCCCCTTCCTCCCCTAATAAGGGATGAAGGGAGGGGAAAGGATGGTGTATATTGGTACCGGCGAAACATAAAGGTGTCATGTATGACATTAGCAATAACCGTTAATTGGAGTATCAGCTACAGTTAATCATCGGATTATACATCAGTATAGTTCATACACTATTAAACGTTAAAACATCAATATTTATGCATTTTAAGTTGTAGATTTACAGTTGAAAAACCGTAAAATGTTTATTGTTGTGACTCTCTGTCACATGTTATGTACATTTTAATCGTATGACGGGGATATGGGATCGAGTGATCTATCTCGTTCAATAGGACAGTTTCTACTATCTGGCACTTGCAACTGGGCGCTTTAATTGTTGAACACGCCTCTGGTGTGCTCAAACGATGATGTCACATGAAAACTATCTATAGAACTGTGTCATTTAAATGTAGTTGGTTACGCAAAAATGGCAGTCTCAGGCGTAAACACGTAAACACGAAAATACGAGGAACTCTCTATCAATTCCTGATGGTGGCAAATAGCAACTGGCAAGTGGCAAATGGCAAATGGCAAGTGGCAAGTAGCAAATGGCAAGTAGCAAGTGGCAAGTAGCAACTGACAAGTAGCAAATGGCAAGTAGCAAATGGCAAGTGGCAAGTAGCGGATGGCAATTGGCAATAAGTAAGTGGCAAGTAGCAACTGACAAGTAGCATGTCGTAACCGGCTTTCCATAATTTCCACTGTGAAAATAAGTTTTTAAGAATAACAAGATCAATTGAAAAAACGTGTCCAGGACATGCCAGAATTCACCATTTGACATCTTATTTTTCAAAAAATTTCCGGGGGAGGTCCCGGACCCCCACCAATGGGACGGGACACACCTCCAACACCTCCCCTTCTCGGCACTTCGTGCTTCGCTGTGAGTATAATTTTTCACAGTCTGGCTACGCCTATGGTTGCCATAGTGACTGGAATTTGCATGAGTGCAATTTGTTTCCTTTTCTCTTTTGGATTAAGTTAAAAATATATCAAAGTATCACTTTTGAAAGTTTTATTCTGATAACCATACTAATAAATAGGGTATGGCACTCTTCCGGATACTTTTCGAACACCCCTCGTAGTTGCTGGATTTACGCCTGGATCCTGCCTGTAAAAGTTTGGAAATAACATCATCAAACTTAAAAAAAAATATGAAAATTGATCCATTGGAATAACTTCCTTTATAATGTTGTGGAAGCAAGCTCAGTATAGAGGCATTCAAAAATGCCTTGAAGAGCCACCGCTAATTCTAGAGCGGAGCTTTTTATTCCATTGTGTGAATCCCAGTACTTTGATCGAATTACAGACATTTCGTCCAAATGACATTTCTTCCAAAAGAAATTACTGTCATTTCGTCCAAATAATAAAAGATAGTATTAATAGTGTATAAACGTATGAAAAAAAAATGATCAGTTTAATTTGTTTTTATTTTTGTTTGTTTTTTTTTCAGATTTACGAATGGTGGTGGATATGTTTAAGTATCCATCCGGTATATGAAAGAATCGCAGACGGCGTCGAAGAATTTGGCTTGCGTTTTTTATTTTGTGTGAAATTTGATTAAATAAAAAATCTGATCATTTAAAATTGACTTGTTTTTATTGTGTATAGAAAAGTCTGATTAAAATCTTGTAAAAGAACTACCAGAAGAATTATTGTAAAGAAGTTAGTAATTAATGGTGTCAATTACATAAGTTTCCCAGTTTTACTGAAATAACAACAAGAACATAATTGTCGTACTGAAATAACGTTACCTGGTGCAATTTGTTTAAAATTAAAAAAAAATAATAATTGGATTTAATTATCCAATTATAACAATTTCTTAGAGCGGTTTACTAGGTGACAAAACTTAATTAACTTCATTTAATCCAATCAATGGCTTGCCACCTTTAAGGTAAGGCAGTTACTGTTAATTGGATTATCGTGTCACACAATTTGGTGTATTGGTATGACAAACGACCTTTGAATGGTTGACCGACAAAGAAAATCTTTGCATATCTACTAATTTGTGTGAATTTGTGCCATTGGATACACTCATGTCCAATCAGAAATTTAATAAGATAACACTTATTTGATTGGATATGTTCTATTCCGTTTACCTGTATAAAATAAAAGCCTTGTTAAACAGGGAATGTAGAGTTAGTGGAATAAAGTGAAATTCCTTATTGGACTCTTTTAGGATTAAAGTTAAAATAAATGTAAAAAATTGGATTATATATAGTGTTAAAATGGAGTTGTGTAGGTCGTGTGATAGGCCTGTAACTGGAAGGCAACACGCGCTGCAATGTGATGCATGTGATCGGTGGCAGCATCGACTCTGTGAAACAGGTAAGTTTTTTTTTAACATATAGTTTATTGGCATTAAATATTTACAATATCTCTAGCAATACAAGATGCAACACATCAAATAATTTACCATGACAAGAAACTTTCATCATAATGTTCACATATCTGCTTATTTATAAAAAATATCTTAAGCCTTATGTTATGATATTCACGGTAGTTGATTGAAGTAAAAAAGTGTGTTGATTGCCCTTGATTATATCAGGCGTTCACAGCATGATACCATGCAAATTAAGTGTGCATGATTAAGTGTGTATGATTGTTTGACAGGTATCAGCCTTTCAGAGTACCGACAGATCAGCAAAGGGAAGCTGGATGTAGCCTTCCACTGTGTCACGTGCAAAGTCAATCATCATCAAGTAAGTATAGCTGAAAAAGTTTTTACAATGGTTACTTTTAATTTAAATAAGGTGTTGCATTAACGATGAGTTTCCAGAAGACGTGTCAGAGACGTATGAGGTCGTTGAAGGTGGCAGTACCAGAGGAGGCAAGAAATTAGTGAGCAGCCACGGATATAGTTACACTGTTAAGGTAAGAGACTGATACGGCAATATTTTATAAAATGCAGACGAAAAAGTATGATATAATTTCAAATTAATAATTAGTAATATTAAATATTAATTACCCATGTTATTATAAATTCCTTATTTTTTTCTGATGATACTTGGCCAGGTTATTTTCTTCTTTTTTTTTTCAATTTATATAAATATTGTTGTAGAGTGTCCTAGGGAAGCGGACGTACTGGACGTGCAGCATACGAGGGAAACAACACAAATGTCCGGCCAGCGTAAAACAGTTCGGAGATATGTTTACATCAGGTTCAGCGTGTCACTCTCATCCTGCAGACCCCAGCGCGGCAAAGAAAGTAAAGATCTCAGTGAAGGTAGTTAAGAAACAGCAAATAATGATTTATGATAATAAAAGAAAAGAAATTTAGTAAATTATTAAAACAATTCCTATGTTAAACTAATCATAAAAAATCGATTTGCATAAAATATCATTTAAATCTTTAACTGAGGGTATATGAATTGTGACTTGATCAATATGTTTCAGGTTAAGAAGATTGCGCGGGAACATGTCTTCAAGGCTGCGGGCGACATAGTAGAGTCTGTGATGCGAGATATGGTGTGCAGTGACGATGTCTATCTCCCGAAACCGGTAAATCTGACAAGAGCTGCAAACAGACACCGACAGAACTTAAGACCAAAGGAGCCAACTGACATTGACTTCGAAGTAAGTATTGTCCCTTAAAATAGTATCAATCAATATTTATTTAATGTAACCCCAAATCATGAAAAAAAATACAATACCACACAAAATTATATTGCCAAAGTATTATAAATTATATATTAATTGATCTATACAACGTACCATTTCAAATTAAGATTCAGCGTTAATATGCCAATTTATATAACGTTTTTTATGGGCGAATTTATCAATAAGTGTAAAAATTGGACCCTTCCCATTTTGCTTGTGTGTGCCTTGCTTGTAATTTTGTGGGTTTTCGCTATTTAGTCATTCTACAAGCAACTATTTTTACTTCCAATATTGAAGAGTTCGGCTGGTGGCCGCGATAGTGAACGGAGTTCAAACTCCTAAGTATTAGTAAAATCAACACCATACAAACAGCAGAAATGAACCCAAAATTCCAAGAAATTGGGACACAGTTTGTTGCCGCATATTATCAACAATTAGATAATGACCCTAAAGGAGTAGTCGGTTTCTATCATGTAAGGCACTGAGTGTGTGCGCGCGTGTGTGTTTACCTT
>CM037783.1:56231482-56281482 GCA_021229015.1 Solen grandis
TTTATCTAATATTGAATATTAGGTTTAGAGTATATTAAGGTAAGAAGCTGGGGTATCATGTGGGAATATGGCACGATTAGATAAAGATGGCGCAAGTCAAAGTTTGTGCTTTACAGAAGCAATGATGTAGATTTATTGCACAACAGATAACTAAGTTAAATTACTACAGCTCGACTTCTGTGATTCTGTGCAATGCTCGTAATTCTGCGTATTGTTGTTGTTGTTGTTATTGTTGTTGTTGTTGTTGTTGTTGTTGTTGTTGTTGTTGTTGTTGTTGTTGCTCTTGAGTTTACCGTCCTACAACATTATGTATTGTCATTATAAAAATAAAATTGTGATCACGATCGTTCAAACGTTTAATTGTCATATGGTATTAATTACTTTTACACCATTTATATGATTCAGGAGCTGTAAATACAAATACGATTTATGAACAATATAATTATCAAATATGCATGGGATAAAAAGTTCTATACGTGATAAAGTGAAAAAAAATAAATGCAAAAAAACATAATTTCATGTTTTCCAAATGTTTACCTTATAACGATGATGAAGTACCATTTCTGTTCATTACGTTGGTTAAAAGGACATCATGAAAGAGTAAAATATTATCACATTATTAATATTCTTGTAACTATTTAACGATTTTCATAGAAAAATGATGCAAATTTGGGCTGAAATCACATATGATGCACTGATCGAAGCTATCAAAGAACCATATCCCTGAATGTTAACGCATTTTGCCACATTAGTTTGTAGGGGTTTCTTTAATATAAACTTCAATCAGGCTAACATATACGCAGTTACAGTGTAAAGATGTTGATGGTGAATTGTCTAGAGCATCTTCCCGAAATCGAGAGGTCATGGGTTCGATTCAAGCTCGCGACATATCAACGTTGTTAAGATGGTTGTGATATGTTTTGCTTGGCATACAACATTTAAGGGCAGTTCTAAAATAAAATGTAATTTTAATGTAATTTCTTCCGCAGCAATGACCTTGACTAATACAATGACCTTGACTAATACAATGACCTTGACTAATACAATGACCTTGACTAATACAATGACCTTGACTAATACAATGACCTTGACTAATACAATGACCTTGACTAATACAATTTCACATAAAATCAAACGCAGCTATTCTTAACACTGATCACCTATTTGTCAATTAAGTTTTTAAAGATATATGATTTTAGGATTGGGACGCGGCGTGACGGGTCGAAAATAGCCATAGATTTGTTTCGAGATTAATCCCTACCTTACAAAGATAAGCAGATGTTCTTCATATAAACGTGGATCATGAAACATAATCCTAAGCTTGGTTCCTCCGATAAATGTTGTTATTGATATCCATTTTCTATTGTGATGTACGTTAACCCGTGTAAGAACGATATGCTTAGACGTGAGAAATGCTTTTAGTATTACTTAAACATTCCATTTAGACATATTCACGGTGACACGTTTTTTATGCCCATGCTACACCAATTTCAAACAAACCCGTAAGATGTTACAAGAGACTGTTACCTCCCTAATGTCAGTATTAGTAAGGGGCATGAGACGGTCATAAAGTAATATCCCTTGAACAGTGGGTCTCAAGAAAGCTGTGCCTTTTTCATTGCATGTCATTGAAAGTTCCTAATGTAATGAAGAGGACGATGAATCACTTATATACATTATTTTAGTGTGTTCCAATCTTTGAGTGTTACATTTTATTTGTTAATTACTAAATCGAGCGGTGTAAGACTTAAAAGAAAACTCAACGTGGTTTTCCTATTCCACTCAAGTAAACAGCTTTAAATATGACGCTCTTACTCTTATTGTACATTAACACTAATTGCATTAAAATTCATTCTAAAAGCACACAAGTATGAGATTGCTTCTAAGACTTCATAAAAAAAACACAAAAAGAATATATTTCCATTAATTTTCTTTTTGTCTTGGTGAAGGTGGGGAAATGTTAAAAATTAGCAATACAAGTTAAAAAGAAAAAGGGGACGGGTCTAAATAAGCAAAATATACGAGTAGTTGAAAATATCCTGCAACAAATATAAATGCGTTTTGTACGTCGCTTCCTATTTGTATTCTCATTTTCCATATTTACATTTATAAGTGTGTTTTTAGAAGGTGCAAGAAGAGCTTTACACTAAACAAATACGTTTAGTTCCATTCATGTGGTTTAAGTAGCATGTAGAATTTTTTATGCCCATTCAGATTTAGTTTATTTGATATTTGCAAATTAAATATTAAACTGACATCATCATCCAATAATATCAATTAAAGGAATTGATTTTCAAATAATGTTATTAAGTTATAAAAAAAAAAACACTAAAGTAAAACAAGTTACAACAAATTTTCCTCTCGACTCGTTTCTAGACACTATTCCATTTTTTCATCGACTTTTTCAAAACCATTTATTTTATTGGGTGTGTGTGTGTGTGGGGGGGGGGGGGGTCGGAACGCTTCTTTAAACTTTTTAATTTTTTTAATTTAAAAGAAAAATTTATATTTGATTGTCAAACTGTAAACTGTAAAAATGCTATAAATTAAGGCAATTTTAAATTATTTTTTGAAAAGAATAGATTAAAACACGAGTAAAGAGGAGCATTCATACATTTTGTACTTATAAGCATGCTTTATATAAGCTTTTCATTTACTCTTTTTTTGTTAGCTACACACTCTTTTTCCAAACTAATTCAAAAGACAAGTAATTAAGAAGTTAAATATACCTCATACTACAACGCTCAGCGAAGTTTTAACCAAAACTGATAATGATATGACTTTGAAATATAATTGTTTTAACTCTGCATGAAGTAAATTCCGAGTTACATTCTGAAGAAAAAAAATCGCCAAATATAGACAAATAATGAAGTATGAAATCTTCAATACGCCAGTCTTTAAAGAAAATTGTTTGTTTGTTTCTTTGTTGGGTTTAACGTCCCACCGACAGTATTTCAGTATTTGGAGACGATATGTACTTGAGACAGATACAATACTGCCACACTGCAGTATCATGCCGTAGACATGTGGCATGATACCATACCCAGTCACTTTATCCTGACACCGGGCCAACCAGTCCTGCAACTACCCTTATATACTGAGCGCCAATCAAGGGAGCTATAACTACCATTTTTTATAACTTTGGTTTGTCGCGGCTGGGGATCGATTCACGACCTCCCGCTCCCGAGGCGGACGCTCTGCCCACTCGGCCACCGGGGACTGTTTAAAGAAGATTGAAAAATCCAGTTCTTTACATTGAACAGAATTAACGGAAATTGAGTCTCAACCTACTGTTTTATATATATTTCTTTCTCAACTGAGGAAGTGTAATGCTGAAAAATATATTGTCATTTATTGTCAAAATCTTGATAAAGAGTGTTATTTGAATACGGTCGATGAATGTTTTACATTTTGGTAGGTTCAACCACTGGATTTTGAAATAAATCGTTTAACTTCGAATCAAAATTAAAATCAAATATTCACTCATACTAATTCGCCTAAGTACAGCCCCCGTTAATCATATTGCAAAATGCAAGAGTTTTTGTATTTATATGCATATCATATATAACATTTTTTTTAAAAATCATGAAGAGTTAATGTATAACATCTCTCAAAAGTTTTGCAGGACAGGCGGTACTATTCTTAAAGACAAGTTTAGAAAAATTCTAGGAGAGATTAGACAGATTAATGTACTTATTACTGAATCAATGTATTACTGAGTAGTCAATATCGCAACATGCCCAGGTATCAGCAGATGACATTACACGCGCAGGAAATGCCCGTTATAGGGTTCTTCTGTATCTGCGTATCAGTATTAATTTCGTATATATATATATATACAAGAACCTATTTTGATGGCTTTCTTGGTGCTGCATGAAACGCAAGCTCTACGGGTATATTTATTCTGAGAAACTTCAGTCATTTAGAACAATGACATGTAATCAAGTTACTGACATAAGCCTAATCTACGGATACAGTGTCGAATGTTGTTTTGCGACAAAACAGATCAAAATTTTTACACGATATACCACTTAATCCTGCTTTGAAAATCTGTAATGTGTGTTTAATATTTTACAGACGGTCAAATCGTCGGACGAAATCATTGTTATAGGCTTTTAGTATTTAATCTGCAATTCTCACCAGGAAGAACTTATCATTGAGAGTGAATGTATACATCGGAAAACTTTTTTTTCTGTTTATTTATTATTTGTGTAACGTGCGAGAACCTATACGACTGAGTTTGTCAATGAGTGATACCACTTAAACTGCTCTGCTCAAGCTTTCCTGATATCACATAAGGAATTCGATTTCGTAATTTAAATTGTTTGAAACATGTAGATGACACACTCCTTTATATGCATTGACATGTTTGTAAGCAGATGTTTCCTAAAGAACTTTAATTGGTATGTATATGAATTTCAAATTTGTGTCTGCATTTCTATAAGAATGGCTGTCTGATAATGTTTTTCATCTAGTTTCCAATTACAAATGTATTCAATTCAAGAATAAAAACTTAATTGAAAGCAAACTCATTAGAATGTGTGTTAAGGAAAGAAAAGATAGGTATATGTTGTTTTGATAATTCTTTTTAAAAATACAACTATGTTCCTTATGGTAAATCCTTATACTTTCAGAAAAAGTTTTCTTTCCCATATTTATTTTTAAACAATACCTTAATCATAGAATCAGTATAAATTGAATGTCTGGACATACGGTTTTTCTTCAACAAAATACATTTCATCTAGGGACTGCCATAACGGTTTTTGGGATGGCGTTTGCACAACAGCCCGTGCTGTTATATTAAAACCTGTTATAGTTCAATGCGGCCGGAAAATCAACTGGCTAACAAGAAGAATCGATTGGCTGCTTTCATTTTCCATCATTATTTTTATCTATTTTAATCGATTACACACACTTATAATTTGTCGACATAACGTTAAAAGTCAACTTGTACGTATATGGATCTATTATTAGACTGTTATATCTATGAGATGTATGTACCCAGTAGGGGGAGGTTTAAATTTGAACTAAATATGAATTACTGATTGTATTTTGAACCTATAGATAAATTCAAATTCCCATAAATTATTAATTAAATTAATTTAAGAACAAAATCTCTTAAGAATTTCATAGAAAGCATATGTTTAGCTTCCGTCATTTGTTGTCATGAAAATTATCCTGAATGTTCTTTGTTGTCTTTATTTTCTGTTTGAAACTATAATTAGTAGTTTTTTCCGGACACCAATCCCTGATATTGACAAGTTAACATCAGTGTAGGGACCTCAACCCTGTATGGTGTTACAGTATTGACACCCTGTCCATCATTGGTGTCTTCGAGACTAGTTTTGCCTGGTGCGTAAACTATGGTTTTACGTACATTGACACTAATGCAACACGATCCGATCTCTTACACAAAACAAAATCCTACTGTGTCAGTTGTGATATTTTTGTACTCCTCTCAGTTGTGTCATAAAATACTAATGATAAGAGGGGATTGCAATGAACTATTTATGATGACATATACATATCATGTGTTAATTGTGTAGGACAAACAACACAGTCATTTAAAATCATATCAAACATGCTTATGTAATTATCAAGACTAACAAGGAAAATTGGCCAATAAAAAAGGAAAAAAAGACGTTTACCTATTTGGAAACGTTTCGTCTCTTTCAAAAATTACATCTTATATATTTCATTTGAATGTAAATGCATAATTTGTCTCTTACAGTGTACACATGTAGTGAAGGATATTCATAGGATTCATTTTATAACACACAATAGAACACTGAATGTAGGTCATCTATGGGCTAGTGCAAATAGTTCCTGTTCAAGACGCGACTGTCCTCGAAGAGCTATATTCGTCAGTAGACATCATTAAGCTTTATAGACGCATTCTTGGTAGTTTCCGTCGGCATAATGTTTATATTATGTTTTGACATTTTATACGTTATTGGGTTTCTAAAAAAATGGAATTTAAGAGAATTAATGTAGCCGCAAACCAACTTAACAAAATGTTTATTTTCATTTTATTAATTCAATTTCACGATGATCTTAATGCAAAATAATTCTTTGCTCACAGACCTACTACAGATTAGGATGGGTACAATCGTTCAACACTTTTCTCAAGGAAAATAATACATGTATTCCTATTATGATTTGCATTTCTTTTTACTGTCAAATGACCAAATGGCACATTTGGTCGATCTATTACAGATGATGTCCAAGATAGCTGTGAAATGTAACTATAAACATATTATATCTCATACATTACAAAGTTTAATTTAAGCATATTTTATTGTCAAAATATTTACAAAACACTCAAAACAATATAATTTGTAAATATAAAAAACGTTTGTATTTTGGTGCCTCTTGTTGGATAATTATGATAGTTAATGACTGTACAACATATTTACAATAGTGGAATTACAAATCTCTCGTTCAATCAGTTTAATTATTTCATAGAAATATGTATATCTTCTAATATGATGATATTCTGTTTGTTCAATGTTACGATTAGCATTACAAAAAAGTAATATACATGTATCCATATTGTTAAATAAAGAACATTAACTATATTACATCTCACTCACAGGGAAACATCTCAGTGTTAAGACGTAGCGTGCCACTACAAACTAGAGAAGGACATATATGTCGATGTTATTAAGAATTAAAAATGTTCAACCTATTTTAGCTGTCACCTTCAGCAGCAAGCCTAGTTTCAGTCGTCAGCCTTGATATTCACAAGCTGGCAGTTTATCCTACAACTGATCTCCACCCGAAGGCACCTAGACTAATCAGTCGTGTTCTTTATTCCATTGGCTGACTGCTTACAGGTTTGTTCCTTATAATTGTTTCAATAAAAACCTTTGTTTGAATTAATAGAAAGCTGGTTGGGAGAGTGGAGCTTGGGTTCGTTTCACTTAACTTTGAACAAAAAAAATCTTCATATAGGTGAAATGATATTATTCTGGTATTAATTGTTCTTTTTCAAAACGTGAGTGAATATAACGTAACACAAATGTGTACAATTTCTTAATACACGTATTTTATTGATAAATATAAAAAAGTAAACTCTGTAAATGGCAACAATATTTCGACTTAGAACAAATTTGCTCGTACAAAGTTTAATGAAATGGACCAATGACTCGTATTCCACGGACATTACGTAGCGATAAATGATTATCAAAATCTAAAATAAGAATACATTCCATTATATTGTTTAACGACATTCATTCTAGTATTTTTGTATTCAGGAAATCATTTAAGTATTTTTGTTTTAAGAGATACATTCCAGTATTTTTTGTTCTAAGGGAAATACATTTAAGTATTTTTTATTCAAGGGGTACATTCAAGTATTTGCGAACTGCATTTGGAAATTGCTAAGATGGCATAATCAGTTATTTAACTGACAATCAGTATTTTTATGGAATATGATAGTAATATGTTTAGATATTTTTTTAGCAAAACAAGAACGATGATATAAGTCATTAAGTACTTATGTCTAACTTAGCGCCGAGTATTGTGAGTCGGATAGTTAAGTAAAGATCTTAAAAACAAACAGTTTTCTTCATATTTATGTTACAAAAGCATAAATGTTGCAGACTTGCTTTGCTCTGACTTTTTTAAAGTCAAAATAATTAATTCTAAAATTATAATTTACTGTTAGAATTCCTCTCTATAGCTTTTCATTTGGCTTGTAAAATTCTTCTAAATGTAAGTTACACATATTTAAGGATAGTCTAGATATAGGAACCGGGATAGAAAAGTTTTAAAAATCATGGACAAAGTTCAGTTTGACTCCTACGCAATGGATTTGTACTATACTCTCACAGACACAAATGTAACTACGTTTTATGATTATATATAAATACAATTATTCTGCCCATATCATTAATCTACATGTAAAATACATTATATTCCGGAATTCCGTTCAGCTGTCCCTTTGGATTTATTTATTAGATTGAAATAGATATTGATATGCATACATTTTCAAGGAGTGACGACTATTTATTAATAAATTGTAAAATCTGCACTATTCGGATTATTAATTGAAATGTAAAACATGCTCGAAGTACGTACATGCAAAACGTTCATGTCATCTCTGTCTACTTGTAGGATAATACTGGGCCTATCCTTGTTTTCGAGTGAGGTACCTCTTCCTTTATGAGGACGTTTGTGATTAGATTTGATTTTGACAAAAAATAATTCAATGTAGTTTACCAGTTTTAGCAGAGAAACTTTAAGTGTCAATAGGGATTTATTTTCCTATCGTTGCTATGTCAACTTCAAACATACAAACAAACGCATGTTATATTTTGTATAAATTATATCAATCATTGATCACAATATATCCCATTAAAACTACCGGAAAAGTTATTAAAGAATCGAACCGAAATCCACCTTTAAACATTGAAAGATCTTTGGAGGTAATATCAAGAATATGTATATACGTTTAATTACATTAAAACGTCGTTATCAATAATGGACCTGGGGGAAATAATTTTGTTTTTGTTTCGTGTTTTATTTAAGTGTAGCTTCATATGACAAGTTTTTTTTGTTGTTGTTGTTTTTCTGAACTACACGTGGCAACAAAATTTAAAACTGTACCTGGTCCCGTCGGCCGCGACATATTAAAGTTATTCAAGTCATTCTTTCTTAAAGAAAGAGTAAAAACTTATTTGTTGTGCCCATTTGCCATCATGTTTTAATTGACATGGCCAAGTGCCCTGGTGACAGTTATTAATTATACCAAGGCTGGTGAACACGATAAGCATGCTTTATCCATGACATTTTTCTTAACTTGGACTTGTTGCACGTCGCAGCAAACAAAAGGAATACCTTTAATATAAGTAAATTGTAGTCCTTTAGCATACAAGAGTCAATAAATACACGTTTACATACATGTATATACATATAGTGACACGTATATACATATAGTGACATGTGTCGTGATTTTGAGAGCATGTCATGATACTGTTTAGTTGCTTTACTTTGCATCTTTTCAAGTACCTTATTTTAAATTATTTGATGTTAATACAGAATCAAAGATATATACATTTTAGAAGAGACGTATGTTAACTTTTTAGAAGAGACTAATGTTGTTTTTTTAAATGTGTTGCCATGCTTCTCTTTTTTCTCATTTTAATACACAATGGATTTCCAAGAAAGTCATGAATTGAAGTGCATATAAGTATTTCCATTTTCAATACTGAAAGGGGAAAAGAAACATATGCATAATATCGAAAATGTAACAAATACACTAGCAGCGAGATTCAAAAATTCCCCAAATGAATTTGTTGTGAGTATCATGACTTACACCAATCTCAATTTTAAGGATCATCATAATTCATAAGGTATTGCTTGTATCAATATATGCCTTAATCTATATAGCAAACAATCCTCAACCCGACAAGAAAGTTTTGTTTGTTACTTTATTTGTTTTCAAGTCCCACTGACGTATATCAGTCATTTGGAGACAGATATAGCGCTGCCGGTCTGCAGTATCACGCCTTATACATGTGGCATGATAACACACCCAGTCACATTATTCTGACACCGCTTCCAACCACTTCTGGAAATACCTTTAATTGCTGAGCGCCAAGTAAGGGGATGATATCAGTACCATTTTTACGACTTTGGTATGGCGTGGCCGGGCATCGAAACAACAACCTCCTTATCTCGAGGCGGACGCTCTAACCACTCGGGCCCCGGGACCGGTTCACACCAATGAAGTTTACCGTGTAACTATATTCATTATAGTAACTACACTAGTAGGAAAATGTGTTTTAACTTTATCTCATGTTTGGAATGAGAAAATAGATGAAAATACAAACACTTTAATATTCTAGTTTTACCCTGTCATTCCTGTTTAAAAAGTTCTTTAAATGTAACAGTCGCACTTACAAACGAAACGAGCTGCATAATTAATGTTCGAAATTTATCTATGCAGATGAAAAGGTATATTAAACACTACTTCCTTTCAACCCACATATTGAAGCATTTACGTGTCTCTCTCCGGAATATTTTAATATTTGTCATTTTGATTCTTATTCATTCACCGAAAAGTTCTCTAGATAGATATACATATCTTGTCAGATATTTATGGTTTTAATATCTTGAGGATTAAACTGCTCTATTAAGAGGAATTGAAGGTAATAAAATTGTTTTTAGACAATCAAATCTATGTTATTCCAGTTGCATTGTTTCAGATACTTTCATCAAATTTATGGGTATACCATCGGTTTGTTTGCGAGCGGGCATACAATTTATAATTGTGTGCGACTAAATCGCAAATTTAAGGGTTGCGCCGGCTGAGTACACCCAGCTGTATTAAAATGTTTTATTATTATTATTATTATTATTATTTAATTATTCGCAGTATATTTCTGAAATTATAAAATCAATCTTTATCAAACAGTGTGAGGTTTAAGTCATTGAAACAGGGTTTGTAACGCTTTTTTTCACATACCTCGTATTTTTATTTTTTAATTGATAGGGATGATCTTCTATCTTTTATAAACAGTTTAAACTTTTACCCCATGCAGACGCGCTATGATGCATTTCTAAATGTCTGAGACCCAGAGCAGACAACTGTCTGATAAGGGCATGCGCGGATCCAGTCAGGGGGATCTATGAAAATTGCCGATCGTGAGGGACTGTTCAAGGGGAAGAAGAAATCTGAATATGCGTAAGCCGAGCATCTTCTATTTTCTTAAACAAAATTATAGCTCAGATTTCCAAGTCTGAAATGCAAAGAATAAAATGTTTTGCTTCATATACAGATTAAAAATCGGTTAATGAATATTCATTAAATTTGTACATGTATACTAAGCATTTGTATATGAATACTAATTAGGTAGAGCGTAAAACGTGATGGGTCCACGTGCATGTTTCTGAGATATTTGTTACTTTTCGAAGATAATCCTATCTTGGCATATGATAAATGTATTCATAAGCCATTATCTTTTTAATAGCGTTTCTTATATTATATTCATAGTAGTAAAGGTCACGAAATAGCGTGACTGTCAATCTAAATATGACTTTTTTCTCCATTTTTTTTTTACTTTTTCTTTTTTCTTTTCTTTTTTCCATAAGAGAATGTCCTTTTTTAAGATAGAAATAGAAATAACAAAATATAAAAAATTATAATAACGAACGTTTTGTAAAACCGATTGTCAATTTAACCAATATCTTAATAAGTTTCAATATATACATAAAACAGAAAATGGGACTTTAGACATCCTTGCAGCAATGGTTTATAACCAGACGTGATGAGCATGGCATTGTTAGGTTTAGCCATATCGAATTTGAAAGATTATTTTAAGAAACAGACACCAGTTCTAAAGTGAACAGACATTACTAATGATAACTGTCACAATCGTCTGATTTTGAGAATCTCTAAACGCATTTGCTGCACCAAAATTGTATTTAATCAAATGAGAAATGTCTGCGACAGTTTCCTTAAGTAATTAACCCTTTCCCTCATAGAGGAAACCATGAAAAGACCTATGCGAACAGCATAAAACCAGATCAGCCTGCGAGTAACTCGCAGGCTGATAAGGTTTTATGCTGTTCGCTGCTCCTCAGTGGTCTGGAAATGAGGATTTTGTAATTAAATTTGGTAAGGTTTAATTGTGTTTTTCTGCAGATCAGACTTTATGTGGTACCTATTGAGTGCGTCAAAATGAGTCTATATGAGGGAAAGGGTAAAAGCGCATGCTCTGTTTTGTGCAAATCGTGTACGTGTAGTATTCTGAAAACCAAAGTTTTAAAGGAACAGGCTCGAATTCATCTGATATTAATTATACTCTAAAGTAAAGCAGAGGCGCATTTCACCATTTATGTTTTCCGTGAAATTCAAGTGTATGGCTACGTTGACATATTACCAACATAACAAACAATATTTGATAAATAATATAATGAAAGAAAAAAGAATAATGAAATTCGCCCAGATGTAATTAAGGTATTTCTAACACTAAGTTTGGCAGGCGAAATTCAAGGCTGGTAAAAAAAAATGGAACTATCAGTTTTTCATGTTTCTTAACCGAGTTAATATATTATCTGTTTCATATATTATTCAATTTTTAATTGAAACACATTTGAAAATTATTATCAAATACGCTTTTAAGAGAATACGTAATGCATATAATATGAGCAAGGGTTGGCATTGTGGCATTTCGGGTGCTGATCTATAAAATAGAGGAAGCTGGAACGATTGCGAGATCTGCCCTCGATTGCATTTCTGATTCAGCGATGATATCTGTCAATGGCAGATGCACGCTATCTCATGACTATCCGAGGTAGCGGCGATTAGAATAATGGGCATCTCTTTTGAGACCAAATTTTGATTGATTGATTTCAATTAACATAACATAAAAATTACCATTCGAGACTAAAAATACTAACCTTGGGCTAAAACAATTGTAACTTGACACGAAACAAGAACAAAGAACAATGGCAGGACAAGCATTTTTTAACAGTTTATTGTAGTTCAGATGTTCATAATGGCAAAATAATTAAATCAATCTCGGGATTTAGTACACCTGGCCTCGTGTTCTCGAAAAGAAACATCAAACTAAGAATCAAACTTTGCCCATTAAGTTCAATGGGACTTTGAGTATGATACTCAAATTTGAGCCTGAGATCATACTTAAACATTTTTGAGAACACTTTACCCGGTCTGCATTTAACGAAATATCCCAAACTGAGATTTTTCTCAATTCAACGTTTTAAAGATCTAGAACTCCTTTATTCATTGACCTTAATAAAAGAAATGATGCATGAATCTTAGTATCAGAATGCTCCTTTAGAAAATGGTTATTTTTCTTTTGTTTCATTGTATTATGTTTGTCGTGATACCGAATTTGAGAATTTTCATTTGAAGAAAATCTTTATTTGAGATATTTAAAAAAACACAAGCTGGTAACTTTCAGGTTAAATATAAAATATTTCAAATAAATTGACTAGTTCTTCCATATCTAATCACAATCTCTGTGCCTTTCTCTTCATATCAGGGCTCGTTTTACTCTTATTGATTTACTGCTATTGAAACCACAGTTTGAAGAGCCATACTTTATCACAACTGCTTTTACTAAATTAGAATACGACAAGCTTAATGGATCGAAGCCATGCGAAAATAACAAATACGGTTAAACAATATCCTATTTAGAAAATTACAAGTTAAACCGCTGTTTGAAAAAAGACTTGACGTTCAATAAAAACGAAAAGCAAAGGCAAAGCAGCATTAAGCAGCATTTTTTGAAATATATTCTGATATAGACAATTTAGGTATCATTATCTTCATTAGTTTCATACTTCCATTTCCCCTCCTCTATTTTAATAGTTTATTAAAACAGAATCTTC
This sequence comes from Solen grandis, assembly GCA_021229015.1. NCBI lineage: Eukaryota > Metazoa > Mollusca > Bivalvia > Adapedonta > Solenidae > Solen > Solen grandis. Next base: position 56,244,848 of record CM037783.1, read on the forward strand.
TATACGTGTGGTTAAATTGGTATTTAAAATCAATTATCTCTTTTCTGCTTTGGATAACAAGAACGCAATACAACCCGGTCAGCGTAAAAAAATTCCAGCTGTAATATCAAACATCATCAAATCTGTCTCTCTTTCACCTGCTACCTTCAGGTTCATCAAGGGAATGTCATTTGGGTCAAAAAAGATTCAACATGAAATATTAGGAAATACGGTTTCAATTTTATCACAATTGCTGTTACAATTGTATATCTATTATTGCAATTATATGTGATACATGTATACAGTTGCATTTACAGTTGCAACTGTATCTAAAACAAAGTTGAAATTATATATATACGGTTGCGAATGTATCACAAATCAAGACGTAGCTGCAATTGTATATATTCAATTGCGAATGTATCTCAAATCAAGATGTAGCTGTAATTGTACATTTACGGTTGAAACTGTATCTCAAATATAGTCGCAATCGTATATTTACGGTTGAGACTCTTTCTCAAATGTATTTGCATTTGTATATTTACGGATGCAATTGAATCGTATTTATACTTTCAACTATTTTTAGATATTATTGGAGGTGTAAGTTTCTCAATACCTGTCCGATTAAAGCAACTGTTGGCCAAATCGGACGTCATATTTATCTCTGCTGTGGGAATGTTTCAACAGCTGTAAAGTTTCAATGTAAAATGAGACAGTGTTATTTCCCCTGTCTATCTTGCATTATATACATCATAAAAACTCTAAGCATCGTTATTATTCATCTGTTTTGTGAGGGTTCTCTCTCTCTCTCTCTCTCTCTCTGTTCTGCTTTGTTTACATTGTTTCAATGGTTAAATTTTCAACAAAATAAAACCTTAAAACGTTATTGGCAACATGTCACTGAATAACAATTTAGTAAACTGAATGTGATCATAATTATTTTTTATTCGCTAGCTAAAGTCTCTATTTCAAATATTACATTGGTTAATTTCTTCAAATTATTTATGTCACATTTCAACGCATGAATGATATACGTAAATTATAAACTTTAGTATAGACCATAAGCTTAGTGAAATTGTAATATTGGCTTAGTTAATTGGTAACCGGAATCAGTGGCAGGACAGATTCGAATGGCTCAAACTAAATGTGTATATTGAATATTTTAGTCCTTGTGTGGGGAAGTGTCGCCTCCCAACATTTTATTGTCATACTTAAAAGGACCGAGAAATTCGCGTTCGTCATTATTTCTGAGTATACATCAAAAGATTGAAATACGTATATTAAATACTAGTGATTTAAAATTGTGCCATTAATCGTGTCTTTCAAGTGACAAGACATTTACGTGTCGTATATTTATTCCTATAGTATTCGCGTAAAGACTGCAATGATAGTCATTGTTAGAAAATGTGCTGCTTTGAAAGTTGTTCAGCATAACAGGAGTCTACTTCAGGCAGCAGCATGGATCGTGGTAATTGAAGCTCTGAATCTTGTTAGTTTAAAGAAATGTATCTGTGTCATGTATTTGAAGTCGTTAGATCAAAGAATTTATGATGGCTTTTATGGAGAAAGGTTCAAAAATGTGTGTCACTCGATGAACGCGATTGTCTTACTTCTGTTAGTAAAAAATAAGCACGTATTTTGCTGGGCTTACAGGATTGCAGGTTTTTCCATCTACTTTTTTTCTTTTTTTCCTTTAGAGGAAAACAAGATATGATGTAACGTTTATGGTGTTTTTTTGTTGTCGTTGTTGTTGTGTTGTCATTTAGTGTCATTCGTCAATGTTAGATAGTAAAAGATAATCATTATTTGAATTGGAACCATTTGCATGAGGAAACATTTCAAGCTATAATGATCAGTTGGTTTTTAGTGCTGGAGTTTACCGTTTTGTTCCAGTCATAGCAGCACAGACGGAGGAGGAAAATTAGGCATAGGAGTTAATAAAAACCCTATCATTCTGCTTACATGATTAAATCTAGATATTTGCAATATTGTGTTGAATATACAAATTCTGGTTGCAAATAGGCCAGATTACAATACAAGTACGTCTGGTTATTTTAACAAATTTGGTGTATGTTTTAAAATGAAAACAACGATTCCATGTCTTGTCTGTTTCTACACTCGAGATGTTTTATTGACAATGTCTTGAGTCACTTTAATAAAAAAATTACAAGGTGATTTAAGATTCCTGTAATTATCTTTAAAACATCTGGCAACTCAAATATGTATAACCGCCGCTTACTTAAACCCTAACCCAACCCTACATCCCTTCTCCAAGAGTGCATGTACATGTTCAACTCATTCATAAGGAACTTTTCAATAACTTTACACAAACATTTTGCCTTAAACAACACTGCATGACTATATTGACCATAACACCCTCACTGTTTGTTTACATTGACACTGTCATCAGTGAACGAATTGAATGACACCATACGAACCATCATTAAGATGATGAAATAAAATGTAATTTACTGAATTTTATATGAAACTATGGTTTTCTATGCCATGAAAACTGTGTCGAAGCTGAGCTATAATAGCTGGAAGGAGCTTGTCAGAACTGTTTGCCAAAAATGTATATTGTAATATTTTTGTCGAGTTTTATGGCTGTTTTATTGCTTTTATCGTTCTTAAAGCGGTCATTATGCTTTACTATCAAACTTTCGTGGGACGTATTAAATTTGGACAAATCTATGACAGTTCAGACAAAATATATTTGATTGCAAGCCAATCATGCTCTATCCAAAACCATGAATGTACATTTATTAATAATGCAATCGGTGCCAACGGACAAAAAGAAAAAGAGATCAATCTTTCAAACTTTATAGATATGTAGACATTTATAAATTCTTTAGAATGTGATTTTGACCAAGCGTATAAACCCAAAAGTTCAGTGATATCCTTATCTGAATTTAATATCTTTTAAAAGTTGTTACCTCTAACCAAACAATATATATATTACATATAATACTCGCTCTTCCATTAAAATTCCACAGTTTCCTAATAAAATCATCTCCATTTATCTCTAACATATGCAGGAGGAATGTTTGCTTAAACGTAAGACTTTACGCTGCTTGATTTATCACTCCGCAGACAAAAATCTTTAGGCTTAGAACTCGTTGACATTTTTCATAACTTTTTTTTTATTTACTACTTTGCATTTGATACTTATATATAGTAAAGAGAGATGCTTTTAGATTACATCAATATATGCATTAATATTTCATTGTTTATTTATATGTCTGGCGAATTAACTGACAAAACTTAGGTGATTTATTTTAATTACATGTCACTATATTTGAGTTTAAGTCTCAGAGGAAAGAGTTTATTATTCATTAATGTAGCTTATTCTCATTACGAGTGTTTTATGGTTTGATGAAAAGGTGTTCTTTGTACATTTAAATACTTTTTACCACTGGATTCTTCATTTATTTTTTATACCTGCGGAGTCAAACAAAATATATCTCTATTTCATGACAATGTGTGGTATACGTGTATGATTACAGCATCATCTAGACGTGTAGCAATACTACTTCTGTAGGGCGAAAGAAACATTCATTAAAATTTTATTTTGTAAAGTGAATACTCTTTATAAAAAGAAAATCCAACGTAAAGCTTCATGGCTCGGCTAAATTTCTTTTGAGACACATTTGTCTTTTTAAAACATGCTGATTATGATATAATAATCATTCATTTTAAATGACTGCATCTTCAACAAAACCTGTATTCTCAACACGGCGCCGAGGAGAAACTAATTGTCATCGGAACGAAGAATTATTTCTACTTCACTTATTGTTTGCCATACTGCGCCGTTTGCTTGTCAAACAATTCTGAGATTTCGTAAATATTACTTGAATATGAAACTTGAACTTTATCAATGATAAATGTGTTTTTCCTATAAACAGATAACAGAAAAACTGTTAATATTGCTTTATCTTTTAAAGACAATTTATCTCACGAAAAATAATAGTTTATGCAAAAATAAATCTGTAAAATCGTTTTGATTTTCAAATCCATAAATTGATGTAATGAATTAAAAACAGGGGTTCTATTTTACTCGGGTAGGAACATCGTTCAACTCGGAACATCGTTCAACTGGTGTTTAGATTTAGGAATCCTTATTACCACCTAGCCCGTCACCGTTGTTGGTTTGGGTCCTGGTTTGATGCAAGATTCCAGTTCGTGGTTGTAGTTTGTGCAGTCGTTGAGGTAGCTCCCGCGTGCACAAGAACTTCCGATCAACCACATGTCAACCGTCAAGTCTACAGGATAGAATCCTCACACGAACAGGAAACAAGACCGGGTGACCTGACTGGGCTCGAAATCCATCAACAATACCTACTCGTAGAAAATAAAAAAAAATACATTTATAAGATAAAAAAAATAATGAGGATATTTCCTCTCTTGGTATTTGGTTTTTACGTAAAACTAAGTATGCTTGGCATAATTCGAGCCTGGCCTTACACCAGCTAGACACTCATTTTAGGAGCCGAATCCTTGAATACGTACGCAGCCAAACCCAAGAGCACTCTCGCAATTGTTATATCTCTATTCAGAAATTTGTTCATTGGGTGAAACAAATAGTGGTATTAAAAACTCAGTTAACTGTAAGGTTTTACTGTTATATTCAATCTACCTTTATAGTATTCTTCAATTGCACCATTCGTGCATTGTCTCCTTTCTAACATTATGTCAGTTCGTATATGTCAACAAAATGTCTTCCAAGCTATCACACGATAAGCCCAATTAAAAACAACAGACAGAGACAATGTTCAGTATTTCCATGTTTACAATGGGCAAAATTAAATTGAAAAGTTTCGGTGGTATTTTTGTTTTTTAAACATATAATGGTTGATTAAACAGAGACATATTAATTCATTTTATTTGGTCGTCTAGACTTAAGGCATGTCTTTATTTGGATAATCTGCGTTTCTGAGCATGAGACATTTCTCGTTATCATATGTAAAGAGTATGTAGCCTATATTTATGTTGTTGTTATTGTTGCTGTTGTTGTTTAAAAAATGAACAACGGCAAAGACGTCTTAATAAATCACTCCCAAGTAATTACCTGTAATTGACTAAAATTGTGAACAAATTTGAAAATTGTTTTAAAAAAAGTATGTAAAAATACGATTAAGAATGTATATTTTTACTATAAAAGTTACTTGTCCGTCGGGAAAAATTGAGTAGGGGCATTTTTTGTGAGAAGGAGCAAATCTTACACCCAGTAGAAACGTTCATACCACCAAATATGTACAATCTAATACAAACTTTACAAAATCTTTGAAAGTTTAACTTTTTTGACAGTCTTCACACCGTGTTCACTTTAATTGGCATCCCTAATCTTATTTGTCTACCATTGTGGCAATTCATTTTATCATATTTTATCTGTCCAAAGGTCTGTCCTTGGACTGCAAGACTGACTAAATACAATAAACGAATAAATCAACATGTCAGTTTACAGGCTAGGTAAGGAAGCATTGCCATAAGCGCTTTCAAATAAAATCAAAAGTTCTGGGTGGTTCTTATGGATAAAAAAATACAGCTTAAGGGAGAACTCTTATAACGATTTCCTGATTTAACGTTCTTGCAAAGCAATATGATTTTTTCCAAGTCCGTTGTTGATTGACTTACTATTTTGATTGTCTTATCCCAGGATGGAAGTATGGCACTCTAACAGAGTATACTTTGACAATTAGCTGCAATGCATCTCTTCTCTCTGATGTCCTCGCCAGTGACTGCTTACCAGGATTTTTTTCTTCTTTCATTCTTCTTCATATTGGTTTTTCCGGACAGACATACGCCCCTCTGGATCCTCTCATGCAAGGCATCTTCTGTTTTCTCATGCAAAATTGAAGCTCATTTTTTCCCCAGTCTGAACAGCAAATAATAAAATTCAATGTTTCATATACTCATTAAAGTTCTGAAATCAAATATTCATCAGGTCATAAGGTAAAGGTTTAAAGTAATGGATCCACATGCGCGTTTGTGAGATATCAGTAAAAAATAATCTAGGAACCCGTTTAAATGCATTTATAAGCAGCTCATTTATTTGCATGTGTTATTAAAAACGATATCATTAATGTATTGAAAAATTCATGAAATAGCGCGATTGTCAATCTATATCAGATTTTAAATGTTTCTTCATTTATTTCTACTCGTTTGTTTTTTGTTTTGTTTTGTTTTTTATGAAAAGGTCTGATCTCTTATCCGATTAAAATTAACGTAACTAAGTATGATAATTACAAAAACAATTTCACCAATACATTTTATATTTATACAAAATAATTGCCACAAATGCATAGCAAGTGAAAGTTGGGCTTTCAGACATTCTATAACCAAAGGTGATGAACACGGCATTGTTAGGTTTATAGGTTAAAATAATAACTATCAGTTTTTCGTGCCTCTCTCCCGAGTTAAACTACTCACACTTTCGTATATTATTTAATTTTAATCTAAAAGGAGAAATATGAAAATTATTATTAAACATGACTACAAGACAATAGGCCATGCATATAATATTACCATGGACGCGGCTGTTTTTGGGATGATCTCAAAACTGTTTTGAGTGCATATAAAAATAAGGGAAGATAGAACGATTTTCTGAGACAGCCCTCGATTACATTTCTGTAAGAGCGGAGACATCTGTCAATGACAGATGCCAGCTAACTCATGACTATACCAAGTGGCGGGAATTAGAGTAATGGGCCGCTCTTTTGATACAAAATTTTGATTGATTAATTACTTAATTGATTGATCGATCAAGACTTGTTAACCATAAATAACATAACACATCATTACCATTTCATGATGAATATTTATCCATACTTAATTAATAAAGATAATTAGGTTTAGGAGAGCTAATTTGTTTAAATCAGTGGAGAGTGACGTCAGAGTCGAATGCACCCAAGTTGCTAACCTAGGGCGAAACAGATTACAACACAGACACTGCGTCAAAGAACAAAGTTGCTTAACGAGCAGTAGCATGACGAGCTTTTGTTTATATTTTAACAGTCTGTAATAGTTCAGATGTTCATAAAGGTTGAATCAATAAACCTGGCCCAGTGTTCTTGAAAATGAAAATGGTATTATGTTTCAAAGACGCAAACTATTCCCATTAGTTTCAATGGGGAATTGAATCTGAAAACTCAGATTTAAGCCTGTTATCGTACTTAAACACCTTCGAGAACACCAGGCCCGGTCTACATCTTATCTTCATAATCTCGACTACTAACGCTTCCCCTCCTCTTTTTCTGCTGAATATTGGAGGGAGAAGAACATACGCTTGTGCAAATAGTTTTGATACAGTTTCGATGTGATAGGAAATAAAAATGTTCTTTTATTTTGACATTATCATCAGCACTAGTAGCAGTAGAAGTAGTAAAGGTGGGAAAAGTTGTAGTAGTGGTTGCAGTTAAATACAGAATCTATCAGTCATGAATTTAAATTTTTCTTTGAATAAAAAAGAAATACAGTAAATCTGATCACGATTCAAATCCTTAATCATCAAAAAGATATCCAACTGTAATATCAAGCATCATCAAATCTGTCTCTCTTTCACCTGCTGACTTCAGGTATTTCTAGTGAATATCATTTCGGAAAAAAAAGGATTTGACATGAAGTATCAGAAAAATACATTTGCAATTTTATATTTACAGTTGCAACTGTATCTAAAATATAGTTGCAATAGTATATTTAAACTTGGAATTTTATCTCAAAAACAGTTGCAATTGTATAATTACGGTTTCAAAAACATGTTGGTGCAATTATATATATTCGGTTGCAACCGTATCTGAAATATAATTGCAATATATTTAGATAAAGTTGGAACTGAAATACCTGTCTGTTTAAAGCAATTTTTGGCCAAAATGAGACATTAGATTTATTTCTGCTGAGGGTATGTTTCAACGGCTATAAATATTCAACGTAAAATGAGAGTTATTTCCCCTTTCTATCTTGCATTGTTTAGATGGAAAACTCAGAGCACCGTTTAGATAATTCATCTGCTTTTGTGAGAGGAGGGGGATCCTCTTTCTTTTTGCTTTGTTTATATTGTATCCACGAGTTAAATTTTCAAAAGACAACTAATAACGATATTGGTGAATAACAACTGAGTAAACTGTATATGATCATTATCAAGTCAACTCAACTATCATATTCTTCAAATTTCATAAAATTATTTACGTACTATTTCAACACATGAATACGAGTATGCTTAAATTTATAACCGTAGTATAGAACATTTGTTGGGTGAAATTGCAACATTGACTTAGTTATTTTGGCCCGGGATCAATGACAGGTCTGATTTGTAGTTCAAAATAAATTTATTGCCATACTGAATCTTTAATTCTTATGTGGAATAGTGTCGCCATTGAAATCCCAACATTTTATGGTCATACTTGAAAGAACCGAGAATTTGCGTTTGTCATTAATTCTGAATATGTATTAAATGATTGTAATACGTATTCTACATACCAGTGCTTTAATCATATCGTTGGAGTGCCAAGACATCAACGTGTCGTATATTTATTCCTGTAATAAACGCGTAAAGACTGCAATGATAGTCCGTGTTAGAAATTGTGCTGCTTTGAAAGTTGCTCAGCATAACAGGAGTCTACTTCAGGCAGCATGGGTCGTGGTAATTGAAGTTCTTAATCCTGTTAGTTTAAAGAAATGTATCTGTGTCATGTATTTAAAGTCGTTAGATCAAAGACTTTATGATACTTTTTTTTTTTTTTTTTTGGAGAAAGGTTCAAAATTGTGTGTCCCTCGATGAAAGCAAGAACGTAGTTTGGTGGGAATAAACAGTTTGATGAAGTAACGTTTCTGGTGTGTTTTTGTTGTTGTTATTGTTCTTGTTGGTGTTGATGTTGTTTTGTTTTCATTTAGTTCATAAATGTTAGAGGGAAAATATAACCATTACTTGAATCATTGTCATAAGGATACATTTCAAGAAACAACTATCAATTGTTTTTAGTGCTGGATATTTGAATATTTTAACGAATTTGGTTTATGTTGAAGAACACAGCATTTTTCAACAACCACTCATATTCATGGTTCTTGTCTTGTTTGTCTTACAGGTTTCTGCGATTATCTCTAGCATATCTAGATACTCAAAAATGTCTAATTGCCGCATACTTCTACTATAAAATGATTAAACCTAGTCCAACGATAAATCCGTCTCCACAAAGAAACAAATATACCTGAAATGAACACTTGGGCTGACTTGAAATCCATCGTTTTGAGAAGATTTTGTGACTAAATCGAAATTAAAACTACAGCAATGTCACTGAGACGTTCGAGTCGGATGAATCTTTAAAATGACAGAAAAAAGGCTGCATAAGATGAAAAATGAAATAACAAGATTTGAATTTTGGTTTATTTGCTTCTTTTAGCAGTATCTGTCCATACAATTCAATACTGATATTTTAGCTTTAGGTTCTCTTTAGTCTTACACGAAAGAGATTGGTGAGATTCCGACGGTCAGATCTCTTCCAAGCGCTTTTCGACTTTGAGAACTGTTGTAGCGCGATTCCTTTGGCAAGGGAGTGTTATTTTACCTGTTTGTCTTTATTCATCCCTTCCACGCAAAATATGTCCAATTTTAATAAAATCCGCAAAATTTCAAAGGAGTTACGGTAATTGAAACGACATGATGTACGTTTTCAGTGGAAGAACTTACCTACCTTCTTATTATTAGGTCATTGATTTTTTAATGGGCAGTAACGTACCGGATACTTTTGCTTTACACCTGGCATTCTCTGCATGGCCATATTGACCATAGCATCCCCACTGTCTGTTAGACCTTGATACTTGATCTTGATAATGCTATCAGTGAACGAATTGAATTGACACCATACGAAACAGCATTAGGGTGTTGAAATAATTGTAATGATAAACGTTGAACCGCGCATGATATGTTGATAAACTTTTCAAAATTAACTTTGAATTCCTAAGAGACCTTCTGTGGTTCATACTTCGTTGAAACTTTGAAAAGGCCCGTTCAGTCCTCCACCATATGCCTCATGAATAGATTTGTACAAATTTATGACGTAGATGAATATTAATTTACTGAACCTTATATGAAAAAGATTTCTCAGCCATCCAAACTGTGTCGAATCTGAGCAACAATAGTTGGACGAAGGTGTTTAATCTGTGTCTGCTTTGTTTGCTAAGATGTCAAATGTGTCTATATGAGATAAGGGTTGAATATAGTACTATAAAACGTGGCCATAGATTTGATTACTCGATTTTGATATGCACAAATCCTACTTTCCTATAGACAGTTTTCAGTGTTATGTCACGATAAAGTGCCTCTTAAGATATTCGACATTTCTAGATGTAATTGCACCAGAATTTAGAGGAAAAAAACATCAAATATATCTCTTTTGAGGAGATACCATAGTGTCTCTTTGAAGTGGAGATAGTTGAATTAAAATATTCGACATTTATGCATGGCTTCTATAAATTTCTCGAAGGAAGAAACCAAATTGATAGTTTCACACTTCTGGGAGTAGTTCATATATGCTCATCATATGACATTCTTTCTTAGTCGCCTACGAAGATGTTTAGAAGTTTAAAATACAATGTAGTCTGCTACATTATTACACACGGAACAATACAGTATAGGTATAGAGTCGTTGAGGACAACGTCCTCAAAAACTCTTAGTTTACTACATGTATAAATATGTTATCTAGACAGTCTCGTTATGTACTTTAATTGCAATACAAGCGAATAGATTAATTGAGATTAAAACCTAGATTACAGTGTAAAAGGCTAAATAAAGAAAGTCGTATTAATGAATTTCTGAACATAACATTATTAACGCATACCATATCTTGACCAAATTCAAACAACCGTATGTTGATGTTGTACGCTGACTTAATAAACGATGAAATAATGTTTATCTGCCTATAACAGTAATAATCTAAACTGCAGGAAGTGATTGATGTACGTCTTCAAAGACGAGAGAGATTCTTTTTTGTATAATGTATATTTTTGTCGATTTTTATCGTTGTTTCATTTTTTGTCGTTGTTTCTGTTATCTTAATGCAGTCATTATGCTTTACTTTCAAATATTTGTTTAAAGTATTTAATTCGGACAAATCTATATCAATTCACACTAAATATATCAGACTGCTATTTCAAGGCAGCAAAACTCCATTCGAAGACATGAATATACATTTAAAATAATGCATTCGGTACCGAAGGATAAAAAGGAGAATAAATCAAACACATACGAGGGACATTTCAGAAGTAATGCAACTTGGGTAATACAAAGCGCTCGTTTGATAGGTTTTAATTTATTTTTGTGTCATACCCTCAACGTAATCATCCTAGTTACGTAGACAAAGTTTCAACGTTTAATCTAATTTATAACTGCATTTTCATAGTATTACCCACTTTCAGGTATATCCAGCATACATTGATAAACAGCAGATCCCAGGGCCTGTCGAGACTTATAATGTCTACCAGCTAAATGTTTTTTTTTCAGTCTAGAGAACAAGAAATAGTCTCACGGGGCTAGGTCTGGGGAAAAGGGTGCATGTGGAAGAACTCGAACCCTTTATTTATTCACAAACGAGGTCACGACAGCAGACTTATGAGCAGTGGAAATATCATGCAGCAGGGAAAGGTGCTTAAACCCGATGTGTAAACGCCGTTTAAAACATTGTCTTTTAAGTTTCTCCAACACTTTTTTTTATAAAAAAACCTGGGCACATATTTTCTAGCTACTACAACAAGTTGCATTTTTGGACCACGGATATCAAAGAAAATAGCAAGCATTGCTTTCTTGGCACTCATCAATCTTTTGGCAATTAAAGGCGGCGACATTGCTTGATAGTTCATAATTTGTTGTTATTTTTTCTGTTAGGTTCAATAAAGTGTACCCATGTCTCATCTCCTGTAATAATGTCAAAAAATTGACTGTTTCAAGTCGGACACGATTTTGCTTGTCCAACAATAAATGAGAGATCAATCTAGCTGTAATGCACCTCAGTTACAAATTACGTTTTAGTATGCGGAATACACTTGCGGCTGAAATGTCGACTATAGTAGCTATCTTATGACTGTCAGTCTTGCATCAGACTTGACCACATCGCATACTTTTTAATCCTATTACTTGCAGTGGTACTACAAGGATGTCCTATCATAAATAGAGTCACATCCGCTTTTAAACTTCTTTACTCATCACGTGACTGTAGCATATGGTACCTCATTAGGCCCATGAACAGCACACAATTCATTAAAAATCTCCTTCGCAGATACGCCATGCTGGCATCGAGTCTTCAAATAGCCTCGAGTTTCAGCTACCTTTACACTTTTCTTGCCAACCATTTTACTTTAGAATCTAATGAGTATGTGTTGCGATTGTCTTCGTATTAGTGAGACTACAGTATGTATACATGCAAGTTTGGTATGTCCGTGTAGAAAATATGTTTCGTTTCAGAGGTACACTTTTTATGTTAATTCTGTGCCAAACGAGGCTCCACGATGATCAGTTTCATTACTTCTGAAATGCCCCCATATTGGTAGACACTACAAGTCCGTTAGATTGTGATTTTGACCCAGCGTATATACCTACAACAAGCCACAAAATTAAGTGATTTCTTTATCTAAATTGTACCATCTTTTAATAGTGATTTCCTCTAATAAAATGCCACAACTTCCTAATAAAATCCTCTTTTATCACTACTATAAACAAAAATATTTGCTTAAATGTAAGACTTCGTATCTGCTTGTTTTATCAAATGTCTGTAGGGTTAGAACGCGTTGACATATTTATAAAGTTTATTTAATTTACTAGTTTCATTAGTTTTTTAATACACACGCGTATGTAAATTGATACTTTAAAAAGTAAACAGAGCTTTTAGATTAGAGCAAAATTTCATTTATATTTAATTATTTATGTTTATGGCTGGTGAATTATCGACCAAAAGTTAGGTGATTATTTTTAATCAAATGCTACTATATTGGGGTTCAAAATTCTGGGAGGAACGAGGGAAAGAGTTAATTATTCATTAATGCAGTTTATTCTTATTAAATGCGTTTTATAGTTTGATTTAAAACTGTTACTGAACAGGGTTGCTTGCAACGCTACTCTATGGTAGCACACATTTTGAATCGGACAACAATTCGGGGCTATATTTAGACATTTCCTTTTTTTACAACGCAGAGAAATAGTTCCATATTTTGTTTTCTGTCTTATCACTAAATGGTGATAATGTTCATGTTTATTTTAGTACGATTGCGTTATTGAAGTCGTAACTAAATACAAATGTGTTGATATCCTATGCTTGAGATCACAAAAACCGCAGTGTGTACAACAATGCATTGATAAAATATCGTCTGCTTACAATAGTTTGGTCCATTAGTGCAGTGGGTAAAATAGATTACGGCGTAGGAAAGGGGTGTGGGTTCGAGTCCCAGCTGGATGACACTGTTACATTATTTTTCATTTTTCAAATCTTTTTTGCAATATAAGATACATGTGTTTTTGTTATATTGAAAATCTTTATTACCACATTAAATACATGTGTAGATAAAATGAAACGGAAAAAATACATAAATAATGAAAGGTTGTTGTTATAGATTTGCCAAATCTTATAAATTGTAAGTAAGAGAAATTGGGAGAGTAAGAGTAGCAATATGCTTATTGTTAGCAACCCATTGAATGATAAACAAATGATATGTTCATCTTTTTGACGACCGTGTTCAAACAAGGATAAAGAGGGTTTATAACATTGTGTTTATTGACATCGCTTGAAAATGTGATCTTCATTTTGATAAACAAACAAAAAATGCGACATTGTCATATTAAAAAACACCTGTTCTCTCACCGCTATCAGCGCTTTGATTTTTACATTTGCCTTATTTGTTTCCTATATCAGCTGGTTTCCTTACTTAATTTCAATAGCTGCGGAGTCAAACAAAATCACTTTCTTCCATCATCGTGTGTTGAATACGTTTATGATTACAATAACAACGATGCGTGAAACAATACTACTGCTGTAGGGCGAAACAGACATTCATAATTTTAAACATCTTATTCTATATAGTGAATACTCTTTGAGAAAAGAAAACCCAAAGTAAAGCTTCATGTCTCGGCTATTTGTTTCAGACACATTTGTCTTTTATAATAAATGAATGCCTCTTCAAAAAACTGTATTCTCAGCATGGCGCCGAGGAGAAACTAATTATCAATTGGAATGAAGGATTATTTTACTACTTTGCTTCATGTTTGCCATACTGCGTCGTTTTGGTTTTTTTTGTTGTTGTTGGTTGTTTTTTTTGGTTTTTTTTTTCCAAACGATTCTGAAATTGTGTACTTGAATTAAAAACATAAAGTTCATCAATGATTAATGTGTTTTTCCCTATAAACAGAAACTCTCCATGTTGCTTCATCATTTACAGACAAATATTTACGAAAAATAATAGTTAATGCAAAAATAGATATGTAAAATCATTTTGATTTTCAAAATCAAAAATTGATGTAATGAATCAAAAACGGAGTTTCTGTTTTACTTCGAGAAAGTTTGAGGAAGCACCGTTTATCTTGTGTTAAGTTTAAGGGATCGTTCTTTTTAATCGTTTGAAATTTCACATGTCAATACTTAAGTTGAATGTTGTCAGTAGAGCCAATATGGTTTTGCATCGTGCACTCAACCTTGGGTAATTTCTTTTCTTCCTTTTCTTATTTCATGATTATTTAAGTGAACATTTCAAAATAGATTAGATCGTAATTATAGATCGTTGAATTCATTAAAATTTTGGTATAAACTCTATTCCATCTTTGGTATTCTTTTACACTGCCTGTGCTCTTGGACCCGTAAAACGCAAAATAGTGGCCGCTTATATCATTATTGAAACGAGGGCTACTACATTTTTGGAATGAATGATTGCTGCCTATGACCAGATTGAACAGTGATACAAATATGAGTTATTTAATTATACAATGTAGTAGAAATGTAGCGAGTCATATAATAGGTATTTAATCAATAACACAATTTAAAATTTATAAGCCATTTACAACCACTTAGTCTTTCACATTCCTGTCTGGTATCATTCAAGTTCTCACGATGAGTAGATGAGTGCTACTTTTGCAGTCGTCAAGGAAGACTCCGGGTGCACAAGAAGCACGCCGTGAATGATCCTACTCACCCCAGATCGACTTGATAGCGTCCTCACATGAAAAGAAAACATGAATGTAAATGGTTATTTATAAAGAATAGGAAGGAACATGCACCACGCACTTTTGCAGACATACGAGATCAAATTTTATGGGGTAATAGACCCATTTCATATAAAGGAAAGTCGATTATAAATACCAACTGGATAAATTCGGGAATTTTATTTGTAAGTGACATTGTAGACAGGAATGGGAAAGTGAGTGGATAGTAAAATTTATAATCAGTTTATTGATAAAAGAAATTGGATTTCGGAGTGCGAGTTATTAAAACGATCGATACCGTACAGTTGGCTATGGGAAATTACATCACCCTCATCAATTCACACACATGTAAATACGGCTTTAAAAATCCTTATAGAAAATAAAAATATATCTGAAATTTCTAACAAAGACATTTATAAGATACTTATTAAACGCAAATCGACAATACCAATTATTCATTCATACTGGGAAAGATATTTTAACGAAAAACTAGATTGGTCTGTATATTATAGTTACATAAACAAGCTGCATGATAATAGGTTTAAAGAATTCAAATGTAAATTAATCAAAAAATATTACCGTCCAAAGAACTAAGATTTGTATGGAAAATGATCTCATCTCCAAAGTGTTATCTTTGTAATGTCAGGGAATCTTACTCTCATATTTTTATCGTGTGTCCAGCTACAAATGCTGTTTGGGATTATTTTTTTTAAATTTTGTAATAGAATTGGTATTAATGTTAATCTTCGTTCAATGAAATATGTAGTGTTGGGATATAAGTCTTCATATGTACAGTACTTCTATTTCAACGTAATATTTACAATGTTTACTTTTTGCATACATAAAGCTTATTAGTGAAAAGTGGAGTAAGCATTTTGATATTCTTGGTTTATTAAAATTTGAATTTTTATTATTCAGTGAATTAATGATCAGGAAAAAAGTAAATAATAGGTGGATAACTATGTTAAATTCTTATATGAATTTTGATGTGTTTAAAAAAAACGTAAAAAAAATATGTAAAGAATCTTGAACATAAAACACTACTATTCTGTATGTTGTAAGGTCAACTGGGGATGGTTCCCCGACCCCTGCTGACCTATTACGGGGATAATAAATGGGGATACCCACATAGGGGTCTAAAAAAAACACACAAAAAAACATGAATAACCAACTTCACGTACATGACTAAGTTGACATAAATTTTCTTTCTGAACAACTGACATTATTTGGTAAAAAAGGAAATATAAGAGTATTTTACGAGATACGAAATATGTTGAAATTTCCCCTAAATATTTAGGTATCACGCAACGATAAGCATGGTCGGTAGAATTCGAGCCGGACCTCAAATTAACACTGGTGAGGGGCCTACTCCCGCCATTGTTATAATTCTACTCAGACGTATGTTCATTGTGTGGTAAGCTGGTTAAAGGTCTTACTGTTATATTCAATCAATTCAATAGTTTTCTTCAATTGCACCGTTCGTTCTTTATCTCCTATTTCTTGCATTATGTCATTTCGTATAAGTCTACAAAATGGCTTCCAAGCAATCACACGATAAGCCCAATTAAGAACTGCAGACCAAGACAACATTCAGTATTTCCATGCTTACAGTGTGCAAAATAAAATTGAATAGCTTTGGAGGTATCACGAAAGCGTATTTTGTTTCTAGAGTATATAATGGTTGATTAAACCGAGACATATTAATTCTGTTTTTCCATTTGGTCGTCTAGACTTAGGGCATGTCTCTATGTCGATAATCTGCGTCTCTGAGCACGAGATATATCTCTTTACCATGAGTATGTATTTAAATCCCCTATTTGACAACTAGTTCTAATTTGAAAGAATTATTATTCCCTATTTCCTTTCAAACCTGATCATATTTAAAAGTAGCATCCAATAGTGTTGTGAGGTCTTTAATTTCGCTGCCACAAATTTTATAAATCCATTTTTGCTTACTTTATACAAGATGAAATATTTAGGTAAAAGACATTGCAATGAATGTGTCAGTAATGCTTCAATCCATAACTTTATTAAAAACTTTATAAAATAGTGGGCGTCGTGGTCAAGTGGTAACTTACATGACTTCGGACCCGAAAGTCTAGTGTTAGAACGCAAGGTTTTTCATGACCTTCCCATAACTGCCTGGACAACACTGGGTCTGAAAGTGGTTGTAGTTACCCGGCGCAGACACATTTTTTCAGTGAGGTTGCACTTCTTTTTAAAGAATGGCTTAACAATGGCAATGAAGACTAAAGAAGGTATTTACAAGTTTTAACATGTTTGCACTAAATTATTCTAGAAAAGAACAAAAAGGTTCTTTGATAATTCCCACGTATATTAAAAATGAACAGATTCCAGAAGGGGTGCACGGATGGACAATGAAACACGGGGACGGACATGCATAAGTTTCAAATATCTTTTAAGTAAAACTATTTAGAAATACGAAGAAAAAATGAATATTTCTTATTATAACAGTTTACTTGTCCGTTGGATAAAAAGTTTATAGGGTGAAAGGGAGTAAATCTTATAGAAACTACGAATTAAAATACAATCAAATGCAAAATTTGAAATTTTAACTAGATGACAATGTGGTTGTATAAGTGTGACAACACAGACGGCACTGTCTATCCGAAGGTCCTTAGGCTATGGTACCAAGTCAATATGTTGAGGTAGAGGTAAATAATATAAACACTACTGACAGTGGTAGCTCTTGTCAAAAAAGGCAAGCTAAAGAAGTATTGTACTGAGTGTCTGTTTTAAAGAATCTCTAAATGCATTTGTTTCGATTAAAATACTTTTTAATTTTAAAATGACTGTAATATTTTCTTGAAGCCATCTGGGTGGTTCATTATGTATGAAAATCACAGCTTCGGGGACAGCTGCAACAGCATCGGTTGAGATTTCCTTATTGAATATTCTGTACTTAAGATGACTTAGAAGCAATATGCATCTTTTAAAGTCTGGGATCTGCGATCGATTAACTCAACTTTTTGTTTATCTTATCGTATTATGGAATGGTCGATACAATAAGTGACAATGCTTCTCTTCTCTCTGATATCCACGGTAATGAGTGATTATCAAAATGCACGTCCTTGGCAGAGAAATGCTATGCCCTCTTTTTTCAGCTTTAAGAAAATACTAGTTATAATACGCTTTTCGATTTTGATCCATTCTAGGATACGAAAATCCTTCATGCGTTTGTGATTTGAATAGGAAAATTCATTTCGAGGAGACTTGCTAAATTGCCAAAGCTTCCTTTTTCAGGGTAACCAATTTAGTAATATTCCTAACTGTTCACAAATATAGTCGAACTTTGGTGACGAACACTGAAAACAGGAACACCATACTTAACCCGAACACATTTCACGGTCCCGGGAAAACTGTTCTTAGTTCTGTATTGTTCGACCTGGGATGCCTCGAACACTGATGGCTGGAAACATCGAACTAAATTTCCGGTCCACGATGTATTTCACACCTTTCGGTCGAACTAATTAACAAGTTACATAATGATGTTTGCTGGCGGATTTAATTGCAACTTGAGGTGCACAGAAAAAGTAAAGAGAGTATGTAGAAAATGTTACGACTTGCAAGTAGGCCGGTGTATGTTTATCATCACTGATGTTTGTTTGTGCTTCGATAATTGATTTTATTTCAGCTTCTGTTTTATTGAAGCATATGTTTTTAAACGATAAAAGAATGACAACGATAAGTTCATTTCATTTTATTTAATGCTACCTGTAATATTATTTTACCGACGCTAGGATAAAAATAAACGACAAATTACGATTATATACTTAAATCGATAAACTCTAAAAGATATCCAAATAATAAATCTTATCTTTTGAATTCGTGTATGTAAATCATTATAGCCACGGTTGGTTCGAACCACAAATGACTAGAACAAATTGCCCCCTGCCTGATCGAGTCACCGAAGTTCAACTATGCAGCTCTGTTTTCTCAGACGCGTGTTGGTCAAAGTGACCTGAAATTGTTTCGAGTAACCACCAGTCAGTAACATACCTTGATCATTTCGGTGAAAATTATTCTGACACTGCCATCATCCCTAGAGTGTACTTAAAGACTCGTTAAACATTACTTTTCCATAACATTACATCAATATCATGAGATGTGCATGTAGTATTATCGGAGTTATTTTTTACATCCGTTTTTGTTGGAAATACAAATATATTTCCTCGTGAAACATTATTCCATCAAGTCTGCATAGAAATTATGTATTTTATTGCAAAGTCTCTACCATGCAGTAACATTTACAAATACACTGCAATGAAAACATATTTTAGCTTTTCTTAAACCATAACTTTTATTTAAGTGATGACTGAGATTCCTCGTGACTCAAGATACCCAGAAGTTATTTCACTTAATCATTTGTATTTCAATAGGTCTTTTTGTCTACTCTTTGTCATAAGCAATGTTTTGCTTTGTAGTTGATATCTAAGTTGGCTTTCTCCACTATCTACAGCGAATTATGGCAAAGGAACAAATCTAAACTTATCGATTATTTCATAAAGCAACTCTTACTTTTTGTTTTTCTATGAGTTCAGAAAATATTGACACTAAAGGAGCCGACCTGCCTATGTTATATTCTATCAAATATATGTAAGCATGTTCTGACCGATATACTACATTACAAATTATTCTGATAAACTTATTATTAGTTGGAGTCACGAGAATAAAGTATCTTTTTCCATGAAAGATATACTGGTAAAGAATACGAGTATACTGAAGACGATTTATGTACATTATGACATAATTTCATGTTTTTATTGCAATCATATTTTGCGAACTATTATATTTAGCATTTTTGTTGTTTTTGTGCCTAATAATCCATACACATGTTATATTGTATAACTTCTATAAGTATTTCTTCATATAGCCTTGCTTTATATTCATTTATCGCTGACAATAAAGATTATATTTTTATATGTTGAATACAGTTGTCGTACTGCATTGAAAGCTAGCGAACATCATCAGCTGGGAACCATACATCATCGAGTGTTTCGCCTCTTTAATCCCAGGACACTCTAGTATGGTGGGGCTACAGTGTTGATCGGGCACTGCACGTTCGTAGCTAGCTCCAGCTCAGGTTACTCCTCCGCAACCAGATCCAACTTGAAGCCTTTTCGGCAGCGTTGCTAACGGCTTGGATAACGTTCTTTCTGTCTCGGCCGTATATCCCAAGAGCCGTCAGCATCTTCCACATGGATGAGGCAGGAAACCCTCTACATCCAACCTCTACTGGGAACAACCAGGCACTCCATCCCCTCTGTCTGCATTCCTCCATCAAGCCAGCATACTTGTCTGCTTTCCGTTCGTGTGCCTCATCACACCTCTCTTCCCATGGCACAGTCAGTTCTATGGCTATGATCTTCTTTCCCTGATTTGATCATAATACTATATCAGGGCGGAGATTGGTTTGGACTACGTCAGGGAATAGCAACTTCTTTTCCAAGTCCACCCGCATTTCCCAAGATTTTGAAGTGCTCAGAACTCCTGTCTTCTTCAGAGATGGTGTGACGGTCTCTCCCTCTTTCACAAAAGGGATGAAAGATGTCCTCGCTGTTTCCTGTCTTTTCTTCCGTCTTTCAATGTCTAGCCAGTGGGCCAGCTGACGAAGCACCCTATCATGGCGCCACCTGTATCTGCCCTGCCCTAGTGCAATGTGGCATGATGACAGGATGTGGTCCAGGGTGCCTCTCTTTCCACATAAAGTACAGGATGGGTCTTCTGTAAGCTTCCAGCGGTGCAAGTTAGCCGGTGTAGGAAGAACATCGTAGACACTTCTTAAGAGAAAGCTTATTCGGACGGGTTCCAAACTCCAAATCTGTGTCCAAGTCAACTTTCTTTCTGGCACGTTCCAACGAGTGCTTCTTCCTTGGCTGCCCAGCTGCACCATCTTAGAAGCGCGTGACTCCTCCTCCCCTTTCCTGATGACGTCCTGCACCATTGATCTTTTCTTCTGGTTGTCTGCTGCTGACCAGCTGTCTCTACACTGCATTCCCAGTCCTTGTCTCCCAGAGTTGGTTGTACCCACTATATCCTGGTGAGCCAGTCTGCTTTGAGCTTCGTTCACAGCCTGACTCACTGACCACTTCCTCCCTGTCCTAAGCTCAATGCCGGCCCCACTTATGCACTCATCTGGAGAATCCCGAAGAGTCATCAGAAGACGAGCTTTGGCTACCTTAAACTCCTCTACTATTGATGAGATGGGCAGTTTAAGTTTTCCTGCTGAGGAGTACAGCCCAAGCCCAGTGAAACTTGGTGGCAGTCCAAGCCATTTCCTGAGATGTTTGTTGATGACCCTCTCGAGGCCCTCAACTGTTGACGTCGGAACCTCATAGAGCATCAGAGGCCAGATCAGTCTTGGAAGCAGGCCGTTCTGGTACATCCAGGCTTTAAATTTCCCAGGAAGTAATGTCCTGTCAATCCTCTTCAAGCTTTCATCTACTTGATGTTTCATTCCCTCGATGGCTTCCTTGTCCTTCAAGCTAGCATCAAACCATTTCCCCAGGCACTTAATGGGGTTGTCCACTATGCTGGGAATTGTTTCACCTTGGATGCTCAGTTGAAACTGACTGGTGACACGGCCTTTCTTTATAATCAGACATCTTGACTTCCTAGGTTTGAACTGCATTCTTGCCCAAGTAGCTGTTTCTTCTAGGGACGAAAGGATCCACCTTGCCTGGATGTGAGACTCTGTGGTGATAGTGATATCGTCCATGAATCCCCTATTTGAAGGCATGCGGACACCTGTTTCCATCCTTGGCCCTCTCGTCTCTTTTTCGGCAGCTTTCAAGATCAAGTTCATCCCAAGGACAAACAAGATGACGGAAATGGTGCAGCCGGTTACTATTCCCCTCTCTACCTTAAGCCACTCTGTGGTAAAGTCTTTGGTGCTGAACCTGAGTCGGAGGTTGCTGTAATAGTTACCCACCAATTTCTTCACCTTTTCTGGTAGGTGGTAATGGTTAAGAGCATAATGAATAACTTCATGTGGTACGGACCCATAGGCGTTTGCTAAGTCCAACCAAACCACTGTAAGGTCTTTCTTTTGTATCTGTGCCTCTCTGATGAGTTGGGTGATTGCAGCCGTGTGTTCCAGGCAACCAGAGAATCCTGCAACCCCCCCTTTCTGGACAGAGGTGTTAATGTACTTGTTTGCTGTAGCAAATGCACCAATCCTACTGGCTAGCACAGAGAAAAAGATTTTTCCTTCCACACTCAGCAAGGAGATGGTCCTAAACTGCCGTATGGTTTCTGATTTCTTCTCCTTTGGTGTCAGACAGCCTTCGGCCACTTGCCACACCTCTGGTATTATTCCTTTCCTCCACACCACTCTCATCAGAAACCACAGTCGTCTCAGTAGTCGCGGACAGTTCTTGTATACCTTGTATGGGATACCACTGGGTCCTGGGGCTGAGCCTGCTCTAGCTTTTCTCACAACCTCATTTACTTCCTTCCAGGTTGGTTCCTTCTCATCGAATGGTGACGATGGCGCTTCAGCTACTGGGATTCTTGAACACTCGCCTAGCACATGATTCTTGTCAGGGTCACCATAAGTATTTTTGAGGAACTCCTCTGTTTCTTCCTTTGAGCTAGTCAAGTGTCCATCTTTATCCTCACTCAGCAGTTCTGACGCAAACTTGTAAGGATTGCAGATAAATTCAGCCCGCCTCTTTTCTCTCAGTTTTCTACGTTCTCGAAGTCTCTCTTCCTTCCTAAGCTGTTTCAGCTTCTCCCGTAGGATGTCTCTCAATGTAATCAGACCTTGCTTTTCCTCATCCTCGGACTTCTTAAACTGCTTACGTAGAGATTTTAACTCACTCCTAAGACGTCTGATTTCTTGTTCCCTTCTGTTTGGTCTACCTGGCCTCTTTACAGCTGGCCTAACCAGGAGACCAAACCTCTCCCTAGCAATTGTGTATGTGATTGCCGGAAGAGCACGGAGTTTGCGTTCCAAACTGCCTTGCAAGGCATCTCTAAGGATGATGTCCAAGTCCTCATCCAACTTCTTCCAGGCTTTTTTGTCACTTTGCTTTGGCCACATCACCTGTTCTTTCCTGCCTTCTGTTGGTTGCTGCTTATCAGTCTCTTTCTCTTTCTGGAGATTGGACCTAGGCTGTTGTGTGGCTGGTTCTTCATCGTCTGAAATTGGATCCAGGTGCAGGAGATCCATGAGTGCTGAATTGTTGTCCTCACCAGATTCATCAACCACCTGGAGATCGTCAGTACTGTGGTTAGCAACCGGCCTGACATTCCCCTGCGTCTCATCAGATATACTATCTGTGCGCTGTAGTAGCTGCTTCTGATGACCACACTTCATCCTTGACTGATGGATCCTCAGTCCTTTCACGTTCTTGCAGACTTTGCCACAGTGGCATACTGCCTCAGGTTGTGTTTTCATTCCAGTCAGAGTCCTTTGTACGAGTCCAGTCGATACCGGTTGATCCATCTGAATGAGCCCTTCATCCTCCCCCCCTCTCGGAGAGCTCTGGGGGTATTTTTCACTTTGTCTGTCTGTAGCTGGTTGTCGGATGTTCCGGATGGAACGTGTATAATGGGCTGCTAACCCACTATACTCCAAATTCTAGTCTTTCCTAGATGCCATCTGTCTTTCCAGCGTCACTAGTCTATTCCTAGTTGCCAACCAGACTTTCCTGATGGTCACTGGCAAAGCCAGGGTCAAATATGTTGAATACAGTTGTCGTACTGCATTGAAAGCTAGCGAACATCATCAGCTGGGAACCATACATCATCGAGTGTTTCGCCCCTTTAAAACGTACTGTTTTTTATTTATTGCCATTTTCAACAACTTTGGTCAAGTAAAACCTTTAATGTGAATACATTAAACTTAACTTTGACAGATGGCATATATAGAAAGCAAAACGAAACACAGATTTCAGATATGTTTAAATTATAAGAGAAAGTCATATTCACTATATTTTCATTTATACACATGTTAAGCAATTAAACTGTAATGTGAAAAAATTTTCATGATAGATTCACAGTTTTATATGAATATATTCATCTGATATGCATTGCTCATTTGGCTTTTAAATGTTTATATATTTTTTTTAATATATATGATATACATGTATCACAGACTAACGGTCCTGATTGAGATTAATCATGTGAGTGCAGTTGATACATGTAACGGGGTCCTCTTGTAGTCGTTTGTTGTTGTTGTTGTTGTTGTTTTCCTTTGGTTTTGTATCGTTTTTTATTTTTTGGGAATTTTTTTAGGGGTTGGGGGGGGGTCTGTTTGTTGTTGTTTTTTTTCTTTTCGAGGGAGGGTGTCGAATGACATTTTTTGCAATTTTTTTTTCTTTGTCCATACTTTTCTGTCGATTCAGGTCCCAATTTACATTACTTTCTTTACACTTAAAATATTAAGTCAATGAATTCCACGTGTAAATTTTGCTTCGTATTGCGTATTGCCAAGTAAGACACCGTTTATCTTTTCTACAACTTAATTTACCTTAGTAAATTGATAAGTATACGTACATATTAACACAGTATTTCTAAGGGGGTGATTTCTTCTGACCGTTATTTACTGATGATAAAGTGGATTCTATATTTAATGAAACTATTTTCACGAATTGTAATTGTATGTACCTCATGTCAATTTGAAATAAGGCCTATTTACATGTAGGTATTGAAATCAGGTCAACGTTTAATATCCCTTTTTTTTTTTTCTTTTTTTTTTTTTTTTTTGGTTATTGCTAAAAGACAAGTTTATAGTATTTATATCAAATTTGTTAATTTTTATTTTTCGTATCTTATTTTCTTCAAATATTTGCTTATAAGTTTATATTACTAATTAAGTTTAAGCCATTATGCAAAAAATATCTTGAAATATAGTTAACTTAAATAAAAAATAATTATTCTTTAAACATTGTATATTGCAAATTTTTAATGAAACAATATACTGGCTCGTTAATGTTTCATTGTGTGGTGGAGATACTATCTATTTTTAAACTTATGAAATATTTCTACATAGTTTGTTACAGTTAAACCATTTCTGTTGTAAAAATGCATTAATTGTTTTAGACATATTTTTTGAAATCATCATCATCATCGTCTTCGTCGTCGTCATTGCTGTTTAAAAGGTCCTAGTTGCTTCATTTCTCTGTAAAATGTTTTCAGTTTCCCACATGATTGATTGATTACTATAAATATAAATATGATGTATGCTTAATGAACTGAAATTATTGCTGTTGTCGTATGTTTCTTCGTTAACCTTTACCGCTATAATGCCACGCTGAGTATAAAAAACACTCTTGTAGTCTGTGTAGCAAATAATGCTATAAAATTGCACCGAAATAATTGCAATTTCAAGGATTGAAAACGAAACAATTGTCTTGTTAGAGAAATGTTAGATGCAGAGATTGAAATTCGGAATGCATTTAGTTGAATAGAATGTGATTTATGTCAATCCATCCAATTACAGGCAGTATGTTGTATTTCAGTTGAGAAACTAAAGGCGCGTGTATTTGTGAACTGCTTAAACTTTTCAGGGGATAAAGGAAGGGGAAGAGGGTGGAAAACCATATATATTAATGTAATAATATATATATATATAATATATATATTAATGTAGTAGCAATCGCTGAAATAGTAGTGGTAAAAGAAGCTGCAGTTGTAGTACAATAGTTGTGATATTAAATGCTGCAGCATATGTATTAGTGGTCATGTACGAGTTGTAATAGTAGAATCTGTAGGTATGTGTACATTTAAAGCTGCAGTAATAGTAGAAGCGGTAACAGCAAAAGTATTAGTAATTAGGTAAATAATAGTAGAAGACGTAACAGTTTAGCTAAAATAATATATTATGTTTTATATTAAATGTGTTTTTGAAATTTGTACTTGATAATATGAGTTGCTTCGTTTTATTATCAATTTACTTGATTACTTTAGTATGATTAACCGTCACCTTCGTGTAATCCCCCATACAGTCAATTACAATGTCTTCTCTGGCATCATAGGTGTACTCCAACGATAATGTACACATACTCCCAAACCGTGCCATCGAATGTAAATTATATGAGTTAGAGAATATGACTCTCAAACGATGTAGAAAAGACGGTTAAATGTTCAATTTGCTTGAAGAAAGTTGATGAATGTGTGTTTAATGTAAACAAATATAATACTTTAGAGTCAATTCTAAAAATGATTTTGAAAAGACTAGATTCTAACAATGATTGATATTAATATATCCAGAAGAAACACTATATATTCAGATAAAATATAATATTTGGAATCGCTAGACAAAATGATAAATCATTAAACACAACTCGTTTACTTAATAAAACAATTTTATGACGAAAGTTGTAATGATTAAGATATGCTCCAAGAATTCGTAAATAAAAGTAATATTGGTAAATAAAGTAAATTTAGTATTTACATAGATTGACCCATACATTCCCTTATTTCGAAAAATTAAATGTCTTTTTAGAAGTACTACATCTGCATGTATGCTACTTGTAACAGCTAATCTTGTCGTGAAATGAAATGCAAAAATGTTCATACATGTTGATTTGAAACTTTTTTTTTCCGGAAGAACAAAAGGAAGACGAAGAATGAATTTTGTATTATAGTACTATTTATGTACACAAATATCATCATTGTTGTTGTTATTTTTGTTGTTTGCGTTGTTGGAGTTTACCTTTGCTGCGACAATATTTCAATCAAACGAAGTCTATTGGTGGAGCAAAACCCCGGAGGCAGAAGAGACACCCGGACAGAATAATCGACACCCAATACCTGGGAGACCATGTCACATTGATGTTATAATCATGATTATAGTTGTTATCATAAAAAATCTGTAAAATGTTCAATTCCATATACATGTATTATCATTAGAGGTGTTGGTTGTGTTATATACATGCCAGTCTGAGGATGTAGTGGACGAAAGAAACAGTGAGAGAAAAGATATACAAATCTTACAACCGGCAAGGTGGTTACAGCGTCCGACCCTTGATCGAAAGTTCATGGTTGGATCCCCGGCCGGGACATTCAATGTTGGTAAAATGGCACAAATACTCATTGTGATTTGCGCACAGAATAGGACAATTTCAGGACAGGAAAACCCAGTTTCAGGATAATGTTTTTTTTTATATGTAATGTTGTGTTATGCCACTTTTCATGGCGTTATACGGTAGTGAACCAGTATTATACATGTATCATGTTGACAGTTGGCTGAAGTACTATAACCCTTTCCCTCATATAGACTCATTTTGACGAACTCAATAGGTATCACATAAAGCCTGATCTGCAGAAAACCACGGTTAAACCTTACCAAATTTAATTACAAAATCCTCATTTCCAGACAACTGAGGAGCAGCGAACAGCATAAAACCTGATCAGCCTGCGAGTTACTCGCAGGCTGATCTAGTTTTATGCTGTTCGCATAGGTCTTTTCATGGTGTCCTCTATGAGGGAAAGGGTTAAGTGGGGTGATAAATAAATACACATTTTGCAATTGCAATTAACATGGGGATATCTGCAACATTCTTTAATGAAGAATATATTGCTGTATTGGAGTGCAAGTTTACTGTAAATGGCGTTAACATGTTCGGAATCTCTTGTTGTGAATCAATCCTTATTAAAAGTTAGTGGGGCCGCCGTGGCCGAGTGGTTACAGTCGTGGACTACAAATCTCTCAGCCCCTCACCGCTGTGGGTTCGAATCCCGATAGGGACTTCGGATTTTTCATGTGAGGAAGCCTTCCAGCTGGCTTGCGGTAGGTCGGTGGTTCTACCCGGGTACCTCTGTGTACTCGGGGTCTTCCTCCACATGTAATTAGCTGGACGTCGCTATATGATTGAAATACTATCGCAGCGACGGTAAACCCCAATACAACAACAACATTATTAAAAGTTAACACCCACCTTTGTCTTTGTTTAAATTAATTTAAGCATTTTTCTTTTAACGTCGCTTCGTGAACAAGTTCTTACATATTATGTTACGATCCACCTAGTCGGTTCCTGGGTTGAATCGCCACTTTTCTTTAAACGTCGATACGAATCCAGTTCGTTTAAGGCTTAGATTTCACTAACAATCCAATCTCTAAGTAATATGTGAATTCTTAAAATAGGTATAAATGCATTCCCCAGTCCTATTCAAGAACTATTTAAAAATGTGACTTGATTTTAAAAACTACCAATATCTCTTGAGAAATTTAATATTTGGTTAGTTTAAATGGTGATACAACAGTGATACAAAAGTTCCAAAGAATTTAAGTGTGATTTTGCAATAAGTTTGAATGATTAACTTCGAGGGTCAGAACTAATACTTACTTTCGGGTGATAAGATATAAGAAGTTCATGTTTATCCTTTAATTTAAAGAGCTATCAGCCATCAGTTTTCATTAAGTTTGTTAAGAGATCATTTAACTGTACAAATGTTTCGGAAAGAACGAGTTAAGTTACAAGGCATATTTTACTTAAACCAGCTTAAAATGAAAAAGCAGTGCCCTCAATGAGGTTCGAACAACCTTAAACTTGGCACCAAAACACATGCATGATAACTACTGGACTACAGCGTCATTGTTTTAGTCAATGAAATTATTTGAAATCTTCCATCGAAAACAACAAAAATTAAGTGATCAAAGGTCATTTAAAGCGAACCAAGTCAGAGAAAAGAGGGAAAAAAGAAAACTATGCGGCTATTTAACATAAACAACTATGTACCACCAAGACCTACTTCAGTCTTGAGGAGTCAAGGTAATAGGATTCTGTTATAATACTGTTGCATATAACATCCCACCCATCTTTCTTTGTCGTACATAATGTATAAGTTATGGTTTGAAGGAACATGCATATGGAAGACCAATATATCCCGTGTCGTTTCTGTTGTGGCTAGAATTTTTCTACTGAGTAAATAAGGAAACAAAAATGACGAAAATGTCCTTTACTATTTAAATATTCAAATATTACCGTGCAATAAATATATTTCGGGGAATTGGAGTGCCAAATTGATTTTCTTAGATATATATGTCCAATCATAAATCACTGAATCGTTGTATACAACTGCCCTCTGAAGAACAAACCTTATAATGCGTACACGGACCAATTTTCATTATATTTTTATCAGTTTATATCATCAATTATTCTTTGAAAGAAATAACAAAGTCTTTTTCGGAGCAAACCGTGCTAATGTCCTCGATAATTGCATTAGAAACAGTAAAATGTCACATTTATCAAATTTTCCACACCAAATATGGTGGTGTAGTCAGCGGGGTCTTCTAATTCGGATAATTTGATTATGCAATACAAACAAAATCATTTTAAAATATAGTACAAATATAGAATCAAGCAGTCAAAATGTCGGGAGTAGATGTTACATGCCAGTATATTCCCTTCTTATAGCAAATAACAATCGTTTAAGCATTTGGAAATTGCGAAAGTTAGCTCCGAATAAACTGGTCCCATACTGTGATGTCTTACTCTTGGCATTTCAATTTTTCCTTGTCAATCTACGAGTACATTAAGCCAACTCGGGACATAAAAGGAAATGTCCGTATTAAATGATGAATGTATTTAATCTAATAAGGGATTGTTTGTCAATTTATTTTTTCTGAATCTCTCTCTCTCTCTCTCTCTCTCTCTCTCTATCTTGATAGTCATTTTCTTATCTCATTAAAATGAAAACTCCCCGTTTTTGATATTAAAATCTTTCATTCATGATGTCATATTTTAACAAATATGACTCAGCAAAGCATCATGCTTAATTGACGCTCTCCGATAAAAACACAATAATGAAGTAGATATTACTAAATCGGGTAAATTATTTTGAATTGTGATAATGATGCATCGGGAAAGGACGGTTAATTCATTTCCATAGAAAAGGATTTTAAAAAAAGAACCGAAATCAGACTTTGGCTAATGAGAAGATTTAAGATATACGACTTCTGTTTTACGACTATTAATCATTTTAATTACCTTCTAGTGAAGTTTAAAAGCAATAAATCTTTATTTCCATTAAAAGGAACATTCTGCAACGCGACAGAAATTCAACTATGATTTTTTGACAGTGTTCAGATCTAGTTCTCTTTTTTACAGACAAAAAAAAATGAAAAAATATCTTATTTTAATGCATTTCCTTTTTGTTGAGTATTGGTACTTGTGCAGTAATTACAAAATAAATCTTAAATTCAGAGAGAGACTTGGGGTGGAGGGCATGTAATGCTAATAGGCAATGGGTTTTTGTTGATATTTGTTTTTAATTTAACTCAAATGAGCTGAAATTTAAAACATTATTAGGATATATTTATAGGAAAAGTATAATATCATACTTAGTAAACTGAGACAGAAACGTCCGGGAAAATATTCTCTGATCATTAATGATATTGAATGGTTTTGCAAAACAAACAAATATTATTCACTTTGAAATATGAAACACATAAAAATAACTTACTAGAACCATTATATGAATGAAAAACATTGCTCTTTCACGGTTTATGACGAAGCTTAAAATCTCATGGGCCCGTCTCCTGATTTTATTTAAAGACTTAAAGAATCTCTTCCATTATGGTGGCTCAGGAAAAATATTAAGATGCATCGTTTATTCAGAAGATAAGTCTGTTAGACGTAAAAAGAATATTTATAAATTATACCCTTAGGTGTACCATGTTCTGTCATACCATATGCCCTATATTTATCAAAGTTCTATTAAACAAAGATTGGCAAATAGCATAAATCTCACAAAGGCTCGCAGCATAGTGTTCTGCAAAGTCACATTTTCAAATATTTCCTTTCCAAATGAGTATATATGTAACAAAATTATATCTTACAAAAGAACATCATCAAAATGAAATCTTCAAGAAATAAAAGTCAAGAAATAAAATATAAAAGTTTTATGTAAAATAGAAAAAAATACCTGCATGAAAAGAATTTTGTAAATTTTATTGTTTTATTTTCTGCTACACAGGTTGAATTTAAATCCTAATTTAATAAAATTTCAATTTGGAAATTATTCCTTGTATAAGAGAAATGATATTTTAATACGTTACATTTCCATGCTTTTTTTAAAGTTTGCAAAATTCAATGATCTCTGTGTACCTAAAAGATGTTTTCAACTGACTTTACATGAGTTTCCTATCTCTGTTTGCTAGGTAATTGTACTTCTGCATCCAAGTTGCGTCTTGATCGGTTTGTGGTGCGGAGCATTATTCACTTCACATCTAATACTACTGTTTTTAAGCAAGACATTATACTTATTTACATTAACCCCTTCCCTCATATAGACTCATTTTGACGAACTCAATAGGTACCACATAAAGCCTGATCTGCAGAAAACCACAGTTAAACCTTACCAAATTTAATCATAAAGTATTCATTTCCAGACCACTGAGGAGCAGCGAACAGCATAAAACCTGATCAGCCTGCGAGTAAACTGATCTGGTTTTATGCTGTTCGCATAGGTCTTTTCATAGTTTCCTCTATGAGGGAAAGGGTTAAAGACCGTTTCATTAAGAAATCTCGTGCGTCTTTCTCAAACGATAAATACGACATAAGCAAATATCTGTGCTACTGAGATTGATTTATGTAAGTTTGAGAACTTGTCTCACGATCGATGTAAAATAAATACTGTTTAAGCTTTATGAAGTGTTGTTTGCAGTCCTGTTTTATGCTAGCACACGTTTCTGCATCGGGACAACATTCCGGGGCTATATTTAGACACAATTTTCCTCCTTTTTACTACGCAGAGAATAAAGTTCCCAATTTTGCTTTTTTATCTTATCACCAGGTTAACATACTGCTGCTTTATGTAAGTTGAAACTGAATTAAATGTTTAAACTGTAATAAAAAGGTAAATGCGTAAGCGTTCAATTGCAATTCATTCGGAGATATTTTTAAACATATTTTCGACCTAAACGACTGAAACTTCAAAACTTCGAAAAAAGATAATGCATACATCCACCTAAAGAAGTTCAGTGAGAAGGATATGTAATTTCTTCGCGTTTCAAGAGAAGGTTTCGGGTTCGATTCCAGCTCAAACATTTTTTTTTTTTAAATATTTTGCAATATTGAATGTATATATAGGGATTGTAAAAGTAAATAAATAATATATTTTACAATACAATACATTTTTTTATAATATTTAATATAATCAATTACATATATAGAATATGCTGCAAAAATGTCTAATAAATAAAATTATGAAATTTTGTCGTTTTATGTTCCCATTCTTTTGATTAAGATTAAGTGTAGGCAAGAGATATGGAGAGTCAGAGAGACACTATTTTCCGTTGTCAATTGAAACAAATGGTGTGTTTATCTTTTCTTGTAACGACCGTGTTTAAGCAATGATAAAGCGGATTTATGATATTGAGTTCAATGGCATCGCTTGAAAAGTTGATCCTCGTTTATTAAAATTTACTTAATCCATAGGAATGTGATATTATTACATTAATAACTCTTTCTCTCAGCGCTCTCATCGCTTTGATTTCCAATTTGCTTGTTGAAGAAAATGTTGATAAATGTGCGCTAATATAGACCAATATGATATTCCGCTCTATTTATTAGAATTAATTCTGAAAATGCTTGGCAAACACAAGAAATTTAACGGTGTTTGATCATTAGATTTTTCAAGAGGGAAAATAATATTGATTAAAGGGCTGTTACAGGATAGATTCAGACGTAACATAATAATATTTTTGGAATCGCTAGACATAATAAATAATTCACGATACATAAAACACAGCTCACTGACCTAATGAAACCAATTCTCGACAAAAGTTGTAGTGATTACGCATAACCTCCAATAATTCGTGCTATGCAAAAGGTTAAACGCGTATTTTCACCAAACCGGTAAATAAAGTATTTACATAGGTAAAGCCACAGAGCAATTTTTATTTCTTTTTTATTTTCGGAATACAAAATAAAGTAACTAGTTGTTTCCCTAGAAATATTGTGTCCATGTCCCCACAGTGGATTTCAAAAGATGTTTGGTTGTAACTAAATTTCTGAACTGCAGATACGTCCATGCGAGTTGAATTAAGACTTCTTCTTCTAATGGAGAAGACAAGAAAAGCGTTAGAAGATACTTTCCTATACTACTTGACTACACATATGTTATTATTGTTTATGTTACTTGTGTCTTTATTTTATTTTATTTTTTTATTTTTTTTGCAATATTTGGAATATGCCATCGTTGCGATGATATTCATATAGCATAGGCCTGAAATGGAGAAAGGAGATCCTGGAAGAACCAATTACCTACCAAAAAGTCTTTCACACATCCAAAAAACTGAGGGACCAGATGATGTTTTATTATAATTATCACTATCAGATAAGAAAAGCATTCATAAAGCATTCATGCAAAGCATCAAGTGGTGATACAAAAATGGTATTACTTATAACTGAAAATATGGACGTTTGAGTAAAATAAGAATGTAGTTAAACAAACAAAAATGTTTTGTTTTGCTAACAATATTAGCAGCACTTCTATCATCATCATCATCATCATCATTAAATTTATGGCGAAAATAAACAAAAGAAGGAAAATGCAGGATATTTTTTATGACAATTACATTATTGGGCATGCGCTTTGCCAAATTCATATCCAATGTCCGAAAGATCAACTCCTATAATTGTCCGCATATTCAGCTCCGATTATAGTCGCACCATTGGTATGATTAAACACGTTTTAGCCTACCAAAAGTTCCTTCCAGGACATTTCTAAACAATAAAGTATGAACTTATAGCTGTTTTACAGCATTTGCATATGAAATGTATAACCTTAGAGTACGAAGAGGACAAACTGTACTGGTTTACTATGTTTGCACATTTCTCCAAGTCGAAACTTTGTTGTTGTTGTTGTTGTTGTTGTTGTCGTTGTTGTTGTAATTGTTAATTCTTTAAATCATGGTAGCAAAGGAAATGAAGCAAGAAATTCAAGGAATTCTTAGGGTTAAGTTCATTTAAGTATGACATCGTGTTTTCTTTATCGGGACAACACGAAGCCGTAATTTAAACCTACGCGCACCTGCTAGACTCCCAATCTTTGTCACTGATTCGACTTAACAGAAATCCAGCACGTCATCAAAAAAGCTGAAATGGCCGATAAAATAGCGGATAAATTGCAGACTTTGATATCACGTGACTTCAGACTGGATCTCGTTTCATCGTAAGAATCATGAAGCACACATAATACTGAGCGGGCAAACATCTCATCAAGTGCTAATCTTATATCCGGCAAGTAGCGTGGAACGACTATAGATATCCCATACCATGGGAAGGAACAATGAGCATCACATATAACTATTACTATTCAACCAAACATGGAAATTTGTGTGCAGTTGGAATCTACGAAAGAAAGTTAAGGTGTAGTGTATACTGATACCAGACACCTGCCTAAGATCTGCAATAATCTTATTGTTAATATAGCTGAGGGTTTAAGCATTTTTTTTGGATAATTTCTATGATTGTATATGTAAAAAGTATAAAAACTTAAGTGATCATAAATAAAAAAAATCTGCATTTGCACTTGCTGTGTTACACGGTGTAAAAATCACGTTGACGTTGAT
Source organism: Solen grandis (assembly GCA_021229015.1). Taxonomy (NCBI): domain Eukaryota; kingdom Metazoa; phylum Mollusca; class Bivalvia; order Adapedonta; family Solenidae; genus Solen; species Solen grandis. The sequence goes on from CM037783.1 coordinate 56,279,543, forward strand.
GTTGTCAGTCTCGATACTTCTGTATCTATATCTTTCTAGTTCCTCCTTTTTCTCAGATGAACTTCATTTATTTGAAATTGGTAGAAAAAACACACACAGGTACATTACAGTAAATGAAAGACAATACGTTCATATTTACTTTCATCTAGGTGTCTTATATATTCGGGTATACTTTGGTATCCATAAACTCTCGTAGCAAATAATATAATAATAATGTTTATTTTGGTGTCAAAATTGCATTTTTCTTGCAAATTTTGAACTTTAATTTGACCTTGATATGAAATAGATGTTATCATGAAAAAAACTGTCTGCAAGGAACTTTTGCATAATTATATTTCTTCTTACAAAAAAAATGTGTAGTAAGGCAAATATCAGCATATATTACCTTTCTTTATTTTTTCATTTTGGCGGCCTTCTTGGCGACCGTCTTGGATTTATGAGATTTTACCAAGTACATGTATACTAATTTATGAAATTGGTTTCACAAACAAAAGACCCTGCCAAACAATTTGATATACAACACTTCTTATTTAAATAACTGTCCAAAATACCCCTACTTTTGATCACATTTATCGCTCCTAATAACCCATCAATTTTGTATAGAATTTTGATGTCAAGGTATTCACAAAACAGGTTTAGTTTTATTAAAAATACTATGAAAATCTTAGTTTTCGATAAAAAAAAAATGTTTCCCTTGAAATCATTTTCAGAAAAAAATGCAATAAAATTAACAATTTCAGCTCTGAATGGTATTTTTCTCAAATTTTTACCTTTGACCTTGACTTTGGCCTTTTATATGCCTTTACATGCTTATATTTTTTCTAGCATTAGGAATGAGTAATAAGACACATGTTAACATATTTTAACTTTATTTTTTATTTGACAGTCATCTTGGTGGCCATCTTGGATTTCTAGAAACGCCTCCATTTTTGCAAATTTATGACGGCAATTCTATAAACTACAAACTCTGGTGAACATTTTGGTATATATCATTGTTTATTGCAATACCTGTCACGGTTCATCATTTTTAGACCCTGATTGTCACCCTACCAATATAGACGGCGGGGGGGGAGGCTAAGGAGCATCACCAATAGGTATTCAATAGGAAATTTACGAGTATATGTTTTATTATCATAAGTGATGGTGGTTGCTGCTGCTGCTGCTGCTGCTGCTGACGACGACCAGTCACTGTGGTCGTGTAGATCCGACGTCAGCCTCGTAAACGGAATACCATGGATTCGTTCCACCAAAGTCGTTAATACGGGACGGTATGCAAAAGTGCCGCGATATGATTGCTCAATACCAGTCTCGTGATAATAGTGTATTTTTAAATTTGATAAACCTTTGACTTTTTCCATGTTTAAGAATATTAAAAATGTGTTTGAATATATTATTTTATTTGTTTGTTTTTAAAATTTTTTAATGAACTACAGAGAGTCAGTCAGTGAGATATAAAGGTTACACTCTTTGTAGCTTTGAGATATTGGTTCATACACATACTTCGCTCTTGTTGGTTAACCCTTTCCCTCATAGAGGACACCATGAAAAGACCTATGCGAACAGTATAAAACCAGATCAGCCTGCGAGTAACCTCGCAGGCTGATCAGGTTTTATGCTGTTCGCTGCTCCTCAGTAGTCTGGAAATGAGGATTTTGTAATTAAATTTGGTAAGGTTTAACTGTAGTTTTCTGCAGATCAGGCTTTATGTTGTACCTATTGAGTGCATCAAAATGAGTCTATATGAGGGAAAGGGTTAAGCAGTTACAGAGAGTGAATGAACCCCTACCACAAGCTCCAGACAATGTAAATTATAGTCTTCTAGTGCTTGGCACTTACAACAGGAGGGTTCCACGACAGACTGGCCCAGTGTTAGAATAATGCTTTCTTTTTGTGGTTTTACGCTACTTGGCGTTATACCGCAATGAGACAGTGTCATATAT
>CM037783.1:56281582-56331582 GCA_021229015.1 Solen grandis
TATTTTAATTGTGTTGCCTGTGATTTACTCCAATGCCTTAAAACTTACCAATGATGATAAAAAGAAATAATCCATCAGTCAGTCAATGATTTTTTTTCAAATGCGACATATATATTTAAGCTATCATAATAAACACCAATGGATTTATGTAAACATGTTTATAATACTTGAATGTCTGTAATCTTCTTGTAAATGGGGACATTTCATACAATGACTCATCATATAAGGGTAGTTCCAGGACTGGTTGGCCAGGTGTCAGGATAATGTGACTGGGTGTAGTATCATGCCACATGTCTACGGCGCGATACTGCAGTGTGGCAGCACTAGATCTGTCTCAAGTAGACATCGTCTCCAAATGACTGAAACACTGTCGGTGGGACGTTAATCCCAACAAATAAAACGAAAAAACAAACACAATTATATTTAGCTGAGATACAATTGTCAGAGATTGGCTGCGGATATGTTCCCTTCTACATTTAAGGAAACTTTCTCCAAATCATCATCCCTTTGTGTGACTTGAAAACTTTCATCTAGGATGACTGGCTTCTGTTGCCTAGTGATAAGAGTATCCATTTCTTAACAGCGAGGTCCACAGGTTCGATCCACAGCTGCTACACACCGGGCGCTGGTGCATTTCGCTTATGCATGGCGCTCAGCACAAAAGTGTAGTCCCATGTCTAGATGGCTGAATATCAAGATCATGAGCTAGGTGTGGAATCGTGCCACGTGTCTACGGCGTGATATGTCAGTGTGGGTTAGCACGTAGACAAATATCCCAGAATTACTAATACTGTTAATTGGGATGTAAAACTCTCAAGCAAGCAAAGAAATATAACCTTGAAATTAACTTATTTCCAGGCCCCGTTATTCTTCCATAAGCAGAGTATTTTCTTCGAACAGGAAAGCAAAACGTGAGCTACAGATTTGTTAAAATCAGCCTGTTCATACTTGTTGACGACAACATTACAACAATGCATAAAAAAGAAAGAATAATTAATTTAAGATCATTCAGTTGTTTACAAAATTGCTAAATTTGCATATTTCGCACATCTTTGCCAATTTTCTGAAGTTTTCCAAATACCTCCTTGGGTTTCATTTAAGGAATCACGAGTTCTTAAATTGATGACGTAGCAGATTAACAAACTGATTCATCAACGGTTTTTCAAATTTAAAATTATTTTCGATTACAGACTCTTCGTGAATACTCGAAAATGCAAACTGTAAACAGTGAGAGTATTTTGACATCCATCAAAAATTGCGTAATTTCATCAACATCTTCAAAGCGTTTAACTGTTATTGTACAGTCGATAATTTGCACATCATGAATCCATTTGTGTTTCTCTACAATATGTCAATGTTATTTTATATTTTCTTTTTCATGAAAATTGTATCATTATGAAATATAATGGGCCTTTAATGGTGTTACGTAATCAGTGTACTCTATATTTGGGAAACAAAATGGCGTGTTTGAGAATGTCGACACGTTTGATGACTACTAGTTTCATCAAGACCTTATTTTTCACACACAAAACACCGCAGAAATCTTGGGATCATAATGTCTTTATGTTGTTGTTTTATTCGATTTGACGCTACATGAATCGGAGTTTCATCAAAGTTGAGAGGGACACATGAGCTCTTAATAAAAATCCAAAACTGTTCTTGTGTTTTCAGAGTTTTATCGTCAAAGAAAAACCATCACATTAATCACGAATGTGTTATAACATTTGACAAAACATTAAAACCCGGATTTGTTTTAGAAAACAGACATTAGCAAGGCACGTTTTATGTTCATAATAAATCATTTCGAACGCAGTTTTCGATTATTTTAGACATTAAATGGAGTAAAACACATTAAGAACCTATTTAAAGCAGCCCAAGAAATCTTTTATAAAAAAAAATCTGTGCATAAAGATCTGAATTTAATTGAATCAACAGGATTAAAAGCTGTGGGATTCTGATCAAGCCATTTTTTTTTAACATTTCACGATTCCGCTTCAGAATTATTTAGCTCAACCGATTGGAGACAATGTGAGCGATTATCAAAATGGGATCCGTGTGAACTTCTTAACGATTAAATGAAAAATGAATTTGACAGGAATGATTCTGATCGGGGTCTGATTGGTCTGATAACGTTTTCTGTTGTTGTTTTATGACATTTTTTATATAATTGTTTTATTATCGAGTTAATAGCGCTATTTTTTTAATGTGATTTTAATAATATATAATTTTTTAAACGATTTTTGTTATTTTTTTTATTCAAATCATGTAAAATTTTACCTAAGATACTGTTGAAAATACATATGGGTAAAATTTTAACAAAACTGGTGTTACTGTCATTTGTTCATCGAAAACTTCTAAAATAGACATCTGGTTGATATTATCTTAGATTTTCATCGAACGCTGTTGAACAGAACTAGAGTTGTTGTCCTTTGCTTACAAAGGCATGTTCGACATCTCACTAAATCAGACATGACCATATCTTTATGAAACTTGGATGTAATGTATATGAAAAAATATTTTATATCCACAAATTTTCCTGTAATGAGGGTTAATAATCCTGGCTATTTGCAGCTTGTTTTTGCTGAACCTCTTGTGTATAAAATAACAAGAAAAACTCCTACTGAGTGAACATGCCATTTATTACAATTAATAAATGACTAGGAATTTACATGTATTTTGCTGAACCTCTTGTGTATAAAATAACAAGAAAAACTCCTACTGAGTGAACATGCCATTTATTACAATTAATAAATGACTAGGAATTTACATGTATTTACATGTACATAAAATAATTGGCTGGGCTTAAAACAATTTTTATAGTGATGAGATAAATTGACTAGTTTAACATATTGACTAGTCACATGCAATAATCTAAGCACATGATAAATGAAGCCCAGCCAATAGCATAAATATTATAAAACACAAATAAAAGCAAAAAGGTGGTGCACAAAAACGCAATACCATGAATTGTAAGACAAATAAAATGTACAGAACCTATATTGAGTAAACTACTAATGTTGGTATAAATAAAGGAAAGGGTGGTGGAGGGGAAGAGGAGGTTGTTGCAAACTTGTGTTGTTTCCATTCCTCTCCGATTAAAATGGCTAGCGTGGGTTAACCACGTGATACGCATACTGTTATTTGATTGGTCGATATGATTAACCAGGGTAGCTATTGTAAGGGGCACCCAACGGGTTGGGGCACCCCACGGGTTACCAAACTATTATAAACTAAGTTCTAAGCATGTAAAAATTTTGCATATAAAACAATTTATTGTACCAATAAATGTTTATACATGATATCTATTTGCTGAAAAACTGGGGTTAATACCAATTGGTTACTGATATAATATCAAATAACATTGTCTGATCATTGGTTAAAACAAAAAGGAAGAGATTGCTTGGACTTATGAGGTACTGTGTCTAATTATATTTGTAGGGTTAGCTTGATTTTCGATGTAATGTGTATAGGAGGAGACCAAGGCTTATTTAACCGTTCAGCTGCCATGTCACCTTTCATATATAAACATGCTATTTGCCAAAGAATATCTTATAATTTTCTTAGAAATCACAAGCTATTGCTGTGCATAATGTGGCTACTTCTCTTTCACTTGCCAACAGGACGGGTTAACCCGTCCTACACATGAGACAGCGTATTTGCTAATAAGACGGGTTTACCCGTTATGGAGATTTTCCACATTAGCAACAACAACAACAAACAACAACAAAAAAACAACAAAGGATGAACCAGTCTTGTTGGCAAAATACAGTGTCTCATGTGCAGGACGGGTTCTGCCGCCCTGTAGGCAGCGAAATATTGAGGGCCTTCTATTTTGCATATTTCTTGTCATTTGACTCATCATATAGAAACTTTGTACGCATTTTGAATATGTGCAACTTCTTGTTATCATAATCGCATAAAAAAGTAACAACATTAATGATTGATTCTTCTCATGGAATTTCCCATACATAAACACACACCATGTGTATTTTTCCGTGCGAATACTTTTTATCAGCTATTAAGAGTTTTTCAATCAGCTATTACTGCTGTAGGCGACACACGTGTTCTCATGAACATATTTCTAATTGCATAGAAGCACTATTCCGATGGCATTAAGAACTATTTTCCTCTTTTTGAATGTCAATAGCTGTATCGGAACTTTAATTTATTCAATTTGTCTTGCTAGTACTCCGATGGGAGGTTATTAACGATACTATTTGACCAGGGGGAGGGGATTTTAGTACCTTTAAATCTCCAGCTGTTTATTACCTTTGTCAATTATAATTGAACATGGGGCACAGAACGCAGACATTAACGACGGTGTCAAAACCTCTGATTATGTCCGCAGAGTAATCAAGCTTCGTAAAGTTGCAGTCTGTCACAGTATTAGCACATACTGTACTGCTCAATGATATTTTGTGCTCTTTTCTTTTTCATAATCTGTTTCTATACTTTGTCTTTCAGGTGTAAATAAAGTTGCTCCATGACTTGATTTTTTCCAGTGATTTGTCAAAACTAAATTACAAAGTTTAAAGAAGCTCGTCCACAGACTAAGACTTTGAATTTTTAACTTCATGTGTGTATTACTACTATCAATTTCCATCTACAGACGTATGGTCTCCAAATGCAACCATCTGTGACTGTAAAAATTGTGTTTTCTCCATCACATGTAATAGCGTTACGAACGGTATTGAAGCTAAATTTAGAATTATAAAACCTATCTTTAGATTTTCTTTTTTTATTCATTTGCCGTCATTCAGTCTTAGCGCATGAGCTCACTTCACAGGCGGGACTTACGAATTCGCCACCCGGAACTGGTGAATACACCAGAACCTGTCATGTGGTACCGTGTGACCTACACTCACCGAGTTTAGTTGTCAGGAAAAAGACCCCACCAACAATAACGAAGGAGGGTAGAAAAAAAAACAACCTTTTTTTATCTTTCTTCCGATCATCTGTGAACGAGCTGCTTTAAGTAATGACTCTTTTTTTTCACTTGCAAAACTCGTGTCTATAAAAAATATAGACACCGGTGTTTCAAAATGTTATGTAAAATAAAATGGCATAAAAATATTGAAAACAATAATGATGTAATTTTTAACTTAAAAATATCATAAAAAATCTTATACAAATATATTCGGGCGGTGTTTACACCAGAAATTTGCTGCTTGAAAGGCATTGAAAAATGATCGCCACAAGTGATGACCGAAATCGCAACTTTCGGATCATTTTTCAATAGAATCTCTTACTCCTATGAATCACGGAGCCTCGATCTCATTTATCATTTCAAGGACTCAATATTCGTATTCATGAACAATTCTAAAAACATAACATGATCTCTTACTTTCTGGTTTCTAAATTCACATTAAGCCGTACACTGTAATTTCAAGCTTGATGAAATAGTTTTCCGTCATTTGTAGCATTCAAAATCAGTTGATATCTCTACCATCCACTGGAGAGAGATTAGCTCTAGTAAATTGAGTACTTAAATCGATTCGAACTTCAACATTTATCTCTCACTTTTGCATCATCAATTAACAAGATTTATGTTACTCAGCACCTTCATTATAAGACATTGAAAGAGTTCTTAACCATGATTTAGATGTTTTTGTGTTGTTGTTTTTTTCAAATCGGTCTAAACAATGGCTAGTAAACTTTAACCCTAATAAAACAGTGTATCTTACAGAAACAGAATATAAACCAAATCTTCTATTTGAAAATGTAACTGCTAAGTTTGTCCAATCACACAAACATTTAGGTGTAACACTCTCCCAAAATGGAAATGGAACCAGCAAATAGATCGATCATATTTTACATTCTGCATCAATAGCTTTAAATGCCACGAAAATGCTTAAATTTACTGTAAATAGAAATGTATTAAATCAAATTTATCTATCCTACATAAGACCAATTTTAGAATACGCTTCAATTGTTTTGGATAGGTGTTCTAAAGAAATGGAAAACAAATTGTAAAATTTACAAAATGAGGCAGCTAGAATTGTTATTGGTCTAATTAGATCAGTGTCATTACAAAATCTTTATAAAGAATGTAGGTGGGTTCAACTTAAAGCAAGAAGAGAAATTCAAAAATATTACTTTATGTATAAAGTTAGTAATAATAATGTACCAAATATATTTTAGGCTTATTCCCACCCTAGATAGGATTAGTTATCCAGTAAGAAATGATTCAAATTATACAATTCCATAATGTAGGGCTGAAACATTGCGTAGGTCTTGTATAACATCATCCATTTTGTTCTGGAATGGACTTAATGATAATATAAAATCTTCATCTTCTATACCCGCATTTAAAAACAATCTGTCACGTGATGAAGTTCCTACTGTTCCAAAATATTATGCACATGGGGAAAGAAAAATTATATGTCCTTCCTTCTAGATTAAGAAATAACTGTAGTAATTAAATAATTAATAATGATTTATTAAAAAAAAAACTACTTAGGGGTTATCCTAGTTATACTTGTGGGGGAATCTTGAAGATGCAGAGCATTTTTTATTTAAGTGTCCACTTTATATTAATCAAAGACACAACATGTTTCGTGAAACCAGAAATTTCCATCCCTTGTTGAAGCTGTCCACACGTTTATAAAGAAACTAAACAGTTTCATAATAACAAGTTTTTTTTCTATTTTACAATGATATTCCAAATATCAGTACTAATGCTGATATTGTTATATAGCACTGTGTGCCATTTGATTACTTAAAATAAAATTTAACCCTTTCCCTCATATAGACTCATTTTGACGCACTCAATAGGTACCACATAAAGCTTGATCTGCAGAAAACCACAGTTAAATTACCAAATTTAATTGCAAAATCCTCATTTCCAGACCACTGAGGAGCAGCGAACAGCATAAAACCTGATCAGCCTGCGAGTTACTCGCAGGCTGATCTGGTTTTATGCTGTTCGCATAGGTCTTTTCATGGTGTCCTCTATGAGGGAAAGGGTTAATGTATGTTCACTGTTAAGGTTCGAGATATCTATATATGGACATATGCATCCCTTAGTATAAAGTTCCTGTGTTTGTGCGCTGGTGTTGCTGTCCTGGGGAGTACATCTGGAGCAGCCACATGCAGGGGGAGTTCTAATCACCTTCTACATCTGTTACATATGTATGCAATTGATATCACTACACTATGTTTTCCTGCAAACTAATATTTGTATTTTTTTCTGTCCATCTGTACATATGTTAATTCTTTTCGTTAGATGAAAAAGAATTGTGTAAAATTTAGGGGAAGGATTGTAACTAAGTTGTTAGACTAATATGTTGTCTACCCCATTACATAATTTTGAAATAAAATATTGTAGATAGTCGTAGTTATTAATACAGATTGGCAGTTGTAGTTACTAGCATCGATAAAAACATCAAAACAACTACAACATTTTTGAATTTCATGACAGCATTTATCTAGCACTGAAGCATTCATTCTAACATTACAAGTATAACGTTAGGGAAAAGAATTTTTCATGACCTTAACAGACGCAAAGTACTGGTGCATCTCAGGAACTGCCAAGAGGGATTTGTATTAGTTGACATTGTATCTCAATCGGTATAAAATAAGTAACACATAATTCGATTTCACTCATGTTCAATATTTCGGGAAAATTTGCCTTTCTCAAGAAATTAACATAGCAATAACAATATGTATGGCGACTATTCAAAATTCTATTATGTAGGTGCTAAAGAAATCATGTTTTTTTTTCTTGAAAAAGCTAATTTTTTTGCCGAATATTGAATAAGAGTGAATTTAATTATTTATTGTAATATTTCCCTCTGGAAAACCAATACATTTATTAAAATAAGTAAGTTTAAGCTGAAATAAGAAAATAAATAATAAATAGATGATTTCGTTTTTCGAGCTATATTGCAGAATAACGCATGATGCGCAGTAATCGTTGGTCTGAGTGATTAAAGTAAGATACCTGTAATCGTTCCGCTACACTTCGAGCCACTTAACCTCTACCGAGATAACCAAGGTACCCCAATGAAACATTAGGAAACATTGATTATCTCCGTGAAAGACCATGAGGTCCGAAATGTAGCGGAACCATTACACGTATCTTGCCTTAATAACAAAGCATCTGAACGCAACACCGTGCATTGTTCTGCGATATAGCATGAAAAACGAAAATCTCTTTCCATTTTAACACGTTTACAAGACTTCGAAGTTTTTAAAGTGATATATAAATGTGTCGGTTTATTTTATTACGTTTCATTTAAGAACTCATATGGCGTCATATAATAAAACGTTATTTATCGGAACAAGCTTTCCATATTTATATATCATATTTTTGGATCTTGTTATTAATAACTATAACTCATGACATTTGAACATTTTCCGCTACCTAACGTTACGATTGATTAAATTGACGTCATTTCCGTTGTTTCATCATTATCTTGATAAAGGTATTCCAAAACACGAGCTATAATTACTTATCATCAATTATACGATCAAAGTGCGTCGTTGCCATATTCATATTATGCCAAGCAAAGATTTTACTATACTCCATCGCGTTAGCAATCACGCTGGCACCGCGCCTATTGCGTCCTGAATTACGAACAATTAGAGCGTTCAGCCAACGCTTTCATCACGCTTTTCTCATTTCAAACTGCATCGCGCTTATTCACAATTGTATTAGGTCCATAGCGGATACTAGGTCTGCGTTCCTTCAGCGTTCTACGCATCCCCACAACGCTCAACGAGCTTGGTACAATTGTAATGAGCGTGTCCCCCCTTTTTTTGATGGATTGAAACTGAATTGTGTGGTTGGCCTTGAAATAAATAATCCATGATATCCTTACGGTGGAATAGGGTTTATTTCGCCTGTTTCATGATTATTGATTTAATAGTAAAATCCATTCTCGAAAATCTCTCTTCTAAAGGAAGGCTATTTGTCACGTTACATTGTCTTTGGCCGAGCTACAAAATTTCTCTCCCCTCAATGAAATCCATCAAATAAACATGATGGAGCTTGGAAAGGGTATAAATTTAACTTTATTGCATTAGAAATTTCAGATTACCCTCCCACGGGTGTAGAATTTAGTGGGTTATTCAGGAAGACTTGTGCTTTAAAATTGCAGTGGAGACATTCACAAGAAGGACGAACTTTGATCTTTTTCCTAAAAGCGTTTCCGTTGCAGTAAATAAATCGTAATGTTAAGAGCAATAATGTAACGCATTTCAGCTTTGGAGAAAGAATTCTAAATCATGTGAATAATTGTTAAAGACTGCTTTATTTCTTTTGCTCTCGTCGTAATTTATGTTTTACACATACATGTAAACCTGATATTTACCCAATATCTACCCTTCCGCAAGTTTTATTTCCGATATTAAAGTGTGGGTGTTTTTCTTTTATCATATTCAGTCGGCACTAGCTCAGATTCCACCACTAGAGTAGATAAAGTCTAAATCCAAAAGTGTTTATTGCGAATAAAATCCCAATGTTTTTTAATACCGTCAAATGTTGATTCGCATGTTTAAGAATGTAATTTTCATTTTTTTAATTGAGAAAATATTAAAATGCTGTTTTAGAACTCAAAAACAAAATGTTTTACAAAACAAATTCGTGAAAATGTATATGAAAACAGCCTAGTGGCTTTAGACTATTATTTAAAAAATACAAATAACATGAAACGTAACAGCATAAAATTAATTTTGGCAGATGTGACAGGTATGAACGTGCCATCTCATGAAAAAACAAGACCTGGTGGTGTTATGGACGAGGTTTGTCAGAGTTTTTCTCATCGGTTCTTATCAAAAGTAGGTAAAAGGTCAAGGTCATAAGGTTAACTGCACATTGTAAAGGTCCATCAAATTAAGAAACTTTCAAAATTTTGAAGAAATCCAATAATCCGCCTTGACATCATACGTTTTTAAGGACGGAATTTTTTTCGCTGATAAAACCCGTCCAAAATTATCTCTCAAGGGATGTCTTACGTGCATTAGTACGACTAACGAAACAGCTGTAATTGTAAACCGACACACTATTTGAATAGTGGTGGCATCGAATTCTAAACTTCATATTCGAATACTGAATTTGATCCGAATATTCGGATATCCGCCTCCAGAGTCTATGAAATATTCGAATATTTCAAAAATAAAATTCAGTGTCATCTATATTTCATAAATTACCATGCACGATGTGCTTGATCCATTTCATAATTCAATTAATTTAAGAAATAATCAGTTTCTAATTGTGTTGAAAATAACCAAAGTTTCGAGTTAAGGGGGAAGCTCGAGTGATATAGTTTTTTGTAACGTAACGAGGGACCTGTGGTTATTTGCACCTGAACGTCATTTATTTTCTTGAAAAACAACAACAACAACAACAACAACAACAACAACAACAACAACAAAAAACAACAACAACAAAACGGCCAAATAACTTCTAAATATACAAATGACGATAATGGATAAGGAAAGACGAATTAATTTTATATTTGTTGATAACACTCTTAACTTATACTTTTGTATTCCTCTTAACCTATTTTTTTCTCTTACTACCCCATAATTTGCAAAATGAACAGCTCTCTCAATTTTTACAGTTTGTCCGATGAAATGCTTGCATTTAGTTCCAAATTTGAAAAATATATTGCATAAAATGAAAATGATCCGTGATGTCTTGCTATGAAAAATGATATGATTATATGCTGCTTAGGGGATCTTAGGGTAAATGGACAGAGCTTGTTGCGGCGGCGGGTGATTACGTCATGTTTTGAATGTGTCCTTATCAAATGTACCCACTGATACTAACTCTGAACAATCACATTTACAGTTTGTCCTACTTGATCGTCCAATCAAATGTTTTTATTTCGTTCAAAATTAAAAAAAAAATATATTGCATAAAATGAACTGTGATATCTTGATATGCCCATGCGACCAAATACCAATATGGGCGGAGCTTGATGCAGCGACGAGTGATAAAGTTCTTTTTTTTTTTTAGCTAAAAATGTAGGCCTACTCAGTAACATTGACACTCTCTTACACATCGGCTTACATTACATTCACCTCTGTGTTTGGCTCAGAAAGTAGTTCCAAATATATGATTAATTTGAAAGAGATTAGAAAGCTCCTTGTACTGTGAAATATATATAAATAGAACCACTTATCCTGACCGAAATGGTCATTAAAATTACAAATTATGAAAAAAAAGCTGGCTTTAAATTACGATCTCCGGCTGAATCTGTAAATATTTACCTTTGCAGACGAGCGTTTGCTCCCATCTGCGAAATAAGGCAGAAAATAGTTCCGATAATAACAATTGAAATTAATATTTTACACACATTTAATGATGATTCAAAAAGTATTTATTCAATGTTTCTATACTTTTGATTCGTAAAATACACTTAAATCCGCGTTAAATGATTATTTTCTGTTTTGACAAGATTCTTGTCATTGAGCCCATTTGCAGAGATGTTATGTGAGGAACGAACGACAACTCTGTTTGGAGATTGTTACATTAACTCTGTACCATACTTAAAGCATCACGTGTGCTGTCATTCAAACAGGAGGCGGTTCTATAATGTGAGGTCAAAGGCAAAACTGTATGGTGTACATGGCAAACTGTAAATATGTTATCGTTTATATTTTAAGTTTTATGGATTTATCGCAGCGCTCCGCTTCGCGTTGCTTGCGATAATTTTCATAAAATTTAAAACATAAACGATAACTAATACGTACTGTTAATCAAACGCGAGTTGAGGTCAAAGCAGAATGTATGGCGTACGTAACAAACTGTAAATATGTTATCGTTTATATTTTAAATTTCATGAACTTATCGCAGCGCTCCGCTTCGCGTCGCTTGCGATAAATTCCATAAAAAATATTGTAAATTACGTCATTTTGTTACGTCATCAACGTGAGCATGGGCAAACACGCTGAGACCAGTGTTTTGTTGCGAATTTACACGCAGTATTATTTTTTTTCGCCGTCTTTCTGTATAGAGAGAAAGATGTAAGTCGTGTTAGAATTCAATATATTTCCCAATATTTACATTTATGAGACAAACTGACTACAACTTTACAAGCTGGTACGCTGTTAACACTTTGTACTGTGCGATTTCCAAATAATGACACACACACATACAAATTAAATCGTACAAATAAATTGGGAAAATAAATTTAATTAAAGTAGAGATTACGATTATTTGTAAAACAAGATAAGAAAAATAATGACTTCTCACGAAAATTCTAATTTTTAAAGACTATTCGAAAATCCAGGAAGTTGTGTAAATTCGATCCAAAAATTTAAAGCAGCTCGTTCACAGTTGTTTGGTAGAAATATAAAAAAGTTTTTATTTCTACTCTCCCTTGTTAATATTGGTGAAGTCTTTGTTTTCCGGCAGTAAAAGTCGGCTCGTATAGCTCACATAGGGGAAAACGCTTTTTAGTAAACGCCCACTTCAGGAGATTTCCGTTAATTATAGAATACGGTATCCCCGAAGCAGGTGCTTGCTGTACCACGCAAAATGATGTCTTCTGGGTAGCAAATTCGTAAGTGTTAATAAAATTTTCGGCCTGTGAAGTGAGCGCATGCGCGAAGAGTGAATATGGTTAGTCATGTAACGACAAACGGATATATCAATTCTAAATAAAGAATTGGTACCGTTCGTAACGCTTTAGCCTGCGATGGAGAGGCTACCCATTTTTTGTTACCATAACGAAACTTGGCTTTGAGTAACCATGCATCTGTATTTGGGTATTGATAGATGTCATACACGCATAAAGTTTTCAGAAAGATGCTGTCATGTATTATTTTTGTGAATACTTCATTTCAATGTACTTCATTATATTTTTACCATTGTATTTTTTTATCAAAAGTTAACATACCACACCGACCTACAGTAATTTAAGATAAGATAAGATAATTCTTTATTCCGTAACTTGAATAAACATATTCCTCGTTACTTACAACATAAATTACACTATCATAAAGTTAAGTTAAGTTAAGACAGTGGGTAAGTTCTTTTATTACAAATGTGCAAACTTTTCTAGATAAGAGAGAGAGAGAGAGAGAGAGGGGGGGGGGGGGGGGGGGGAGGGAGAGATAGAGAGCGTTTGCATGCTGATATGTTCAGCCCAGTAAAAATATATCAAGAATAGTTTTGCATACTATTTCTAATGTATCAATCTTACTTCAATCTACTTACTAATTTCACCTCGGTCACGACATATCAAAGTCGTTAATAATGTTACTGATATAGCTCCCTTCCTTGGCGCTCATCAATTAAGGGTAGTTCTAGGACTGGTTGGCCCGGTGTCAGGGTAATGTGACTGGATGTGGTAGCATGCCACATGTCTACGGCGTGATACTGCAGTGTGGCAGTACTATATCAGTCTCAGACATAGTCTCAAAATGACTGAAATATATCGATGGGACGTTAAACCCAGCAAACAAGGAAACAAACAAATTTTTTTATTCAATTGGCAAATTTAGTTCTTACAACTTTAATTAATCCCGTATGGATCGGTACTTTGTGCCAATGAAAGCCGTGAACTAACCTTGCAAAAAACGCGGTTCGAACCCTCAACCCTTGGTTCTATAGTCATGATTTATCAATTGACCACGGCACACTCCTATCTTTATAATCGATACTGACACATTTGTGCTGTGAATGCCACTAATTTGTTTGTATTTACATGCATGCCCGTGTTCGATATCCGACAAGAGGCGATTTCTTCCATTTTGGTGTCATCTGTTGAGACAGCCTGACACATTCTAAACTATTATACACAGTGTTCGTTTAGAATACGGAGTAAAATCGCGTTTCATATAAGTACGAAACTGCAAAAGAAATTTTAATATGTTAATTTAACAAGATAATTTCATTTCAGCTACAAACAACAACATCCAAAGACCAAAAAAAAAAAAAAAAACGGGCGCCATTTCTTGTGTCGATTTTTTTTCTCAAAATTTTTTGAATCTCAAAGGTAATTGCGACACGAAGTCTGGGCGAATCTAAAAAGATTATCTTTGAATTATATTTTTTCATGTTTCCTGTTTTTACCGTAACGACGTTACATATTATTACGCCAACTCCACTGATTTCTGTAAATTCTAGAAAATCATCTGCAGTTGATGGATGCTAATGTTAAAATCGCACCATAAAGCTGCAGAAGTGCGTCCTTGAAATAAAACCGAATATCATTGAAATTAAAGTAAAAACAAGATGCGATAATGGTTCACTCGTTTTTAAGTTAAATATTGTTTGTGTTTGACACACTCTGTCTCAGACCTGACACATTTTTCAAGCATGTTTCGCATGACCTGGAGACAATTTACATGGACTAACGTCATGTAACTGAGTATATGCAAGTAAATGGAGGTCCAAGTCTTTTATCGAGTTATCAACGGCACCCTAAGGAATATGGCATACGTCATCAATGAACCAATATATTAAAGTGTCGCTATATGTTATATTTGATATGTAAAAAATGAACAGTTGTTTTAATGTCGTTTTTTTTCTTTAATTCGGAAACAGATATGACGAGATAGTCGCTCTTTCAATTTCAGAGATATTTAGGACAGAAGTCAAAGTATGTTTACTGACGCGTTCTTTTCTAAATACCACTGAATTCAGCTTTAAAGGCAACACTGATTTTCAAAAATGCAGTACATGTATATCACCTATGGTAAAAAAAGGGATATAACAATGATATATTTCACGTTATTAAATCTAAAATATTCATTTTATTGCAGCGAAATATTCATTTTTATCTATTGCAGAGAAATATTCATTTTTTATTGCAGCGAAATGAATATGAAAAGCACCACAAACAGAAATCTATTAACAGTAGGGATCCTGTAGGCGGAATCCAACACGAGATCTGTGTCAAACAGTAAAAACATATGATATGCTTGTTCGTGCAGCGTATAACACTTTCTATTTGACAAGCACAAGAAGGAACTACTTATATGCAGTGACAATATATGACGCTTTCATGAGCTAATGTGAAGATAAATATGCACTAAGTAATTATCCTGATACTTTTAATCAGAAATGTTTTTAAATTAAATTCTAATATACAGGTATTTAACATAACATAACATAACTTTATTGACATAATTTGTATACAAATATAGCCAACAAATGATAACATACAAAGGGTGTAAGCAATATTTTCAGAGAAGTACGTAAATTTGTGAACATAAATATCATTATAATTAAGAAGTGAGACAAATGTATTGTTTTCTCAAGTCCCTATATTTCGAACACACAAGCAGGAAATGATATTCAGTTTCTGTTACGTTCATGGTGCATTGCGTGCATTTTCGGTCTTCCAATGCGATATTGAAGTATTTATTTAGTTAATATTTTGAATGTATAGAACTTAATTTCTATTGATTAAGGTGCATAGCCGAGAGTATTTTTCGGCTGTTTATTTTCACCCTGACTTCCTGTGAAAAACAAGTAAGAAGCGGAATAAAATTAGGCTTTTCATTGGTTATTATATGCTTTGCTAAATTCACAGTGGTCATTGTTAAATTAGTCAAAAGAAAAGAAAGGAGTTGCGGAAACGAAATCTATAGAAATCTATAGATCTCTGTTTGTTTTAAAAGTTGAAGTTTTCTTCCCCTGCGAACGAGTTGTACCGAATAGTAAGACAGTAAGACACTGCACCCTTTTAAGGTAGACTGAAAAGTAGAACGCTAAAAAATAGGAAACACATAGATTTCGGAATTGATTGTTCGACACTGACAGATCCTATATTCAACAAATACGTAACATCCGGTTTCGTTTTGTAGCCCGCGAAACGAAGTCTAATGCGCAGATGTTTTAAGGCTGTATGTGTCTACCAAGATTGTACAAATTACACAACTATTAAACCAACAACAATACATGTTAAACGATACAGACACTAATCATTAAGCTGTTACCACGGCCGAGTATCTTTTTTTTAAAGATATTTCTTGTTTCGTTGTTATTTTTATTCCTTATGACAGCTAGCCGGATGATTGATATTTATTTAAAAATGGCCTGAATTGAATATGATAAAAGTCACAAAGATAATGTATGTAATGAAACAAGTGAGTGCCTTAGAAACGTCTGTCTGTCAATATACAATAAGAAGATAAACTGAATTAATATAATAATATATATTAATATAATGTAATATGATTGTCTCGATATGACAGAAACGCCGTCATTTTCGCGTTTTTTTCCCCCATAAAAAACCCCTAAAAATCTACGTTTTTATTGGCAACAACTTCTGGGTGAATTACTCATATTGAAACCTTGAGAGTTCTGTGATGATTAATGGAATAATATCTTAAAGGTTTCCAGTGCTTCAAAATGCAAGAATGACACATAAAGGTCACATAAAATAGTGACCACCGACTGACTACAGCAAACCATTACTTTTCTTTGACATTAAATTTCGTTGATTATGTATCTAAGGGAATTTCGTGGGTACATTAATTCATGGATCTATGTTCTAGAAAACACGTCTATAGAAGGGACAAATTTTCATGGGGATTAATATCCGAGGATAAAACCCTCCACGAAATCGGCGAAAATTAGTGATTTCACAGTATATGTGGTATTATATGCGAGATTCCAACATTAGCTGACGATCTCGCGGCCCTAAATCTGAGTCTAAAATCACTTGTTTGTCTCATTTCAATTTTAAAGATATCACGCAAATCATTTTGGACATGAGTTTAACAATGACCAACATAAATTCATGCAAAGAAAATTTGCACAAACAAACTGTCGCATACTATGCAAAAGAAGATTAGGCCATCGCATCTATCAAAATGACAAAATATGTAGGAATCAGTCTATTTCTTTATTTTACTTTCATTATTGAATAATAACGTTCCCGCGTTCATTATGAAGAAAAGTTTCGATACCGCCAGCCCTTTATGGTGCAAGACTTAAGCATATAGTATGACTGACAACGTTAGTCTTGAAAGTGAAAAACTTAATCACGCACAATGCCCACATATACCCCTGTCAGACACATGTTTTTACAGGTTTTATCCATAAAAGGTTTCCAAAAATCAGACTGGTTTTGTTCCAGATACAGTTCAGCCTGTATTTGCGGCCACCTGTATTAAGCAGTCAACCTGCATCTACCGGCCAGTTTTTTTTTATCACCAAATTAGCATTTTCTATACGCTTAACTTTCATTTAGCGATCACCTCACAGTCACATTTTTGTTCCCTCGACTGACCGCTTAAGGCAGTTAAATTTGACTTATGTGTCTCAGATTTCTCATCATATATAAGCTTTTCCAATAACTTTCTCCAGAATACTGCATTTCCACCTAAGTACACGTGTAAAATATAGTTTACAAACTGTGAAAACAACACAAACATTAAAATGGAATGAAAGAAAAAAATGATGACACTGAATTTTCTCGTTGTAAAGCAATTCATATGCAATATCGTCCATCAGGATCTTAATGTCAAGTCAGCGTCTGTAAAATGTGCAAACCTCAAACAAACGACAACATGCATGCATGCACGCACGCCACTTATCACAAACAGTCATCCACAGGATATTAATGATAACGTTTCAGCGTTTTTATCGAGGTTTCTTCATCAGTTAATCTGAAATAGCAAGTCGCATTAAACATCTCTGCAAGCAAGCATAAAATTTACTTTCAAACGAGCTGAACATTCATGCATTACGTTATAGGCATACATTAACATTAGAAATTACCACGAAAAATCCATTTTTCGATACATCTAACCATTGACTTATTACTAGCTATTTTGGATGCCTATAAGTAAATTTGAAGATACAATAAACACAGAAAAGTTCCATAGTTTTGAACAAGATTAATTGGACAAGTAGGAATCTTTGAAAAAAATAACTAAATCTGGGTATATCTCCATTCTACTTGCAAAATTTAGAAGGGCGGATCACATTAACTCCTCAATAATTATCACCGCAAAAACATCATTCTGTTTGGGCGACTCATCGTTTTTTAAAGCCACGTTGAAAGAAATATCGCATTATAACATCTTCATTAGGCAAAAATCGATGTATAGAGCAAATAAATACGTCATGTGCATTAACTTACGAACGTTTTATTTAGCAAATCTCCCTATCCTAATGAACACAACGATTTGGGAATAAAATCATGTAATTAAAGAAAGTTTTTGCACAAGTTTTATGTGTTAAAGGTTATTCTAGGTTATAAAATAATCCAATTTCGGTGCAACTTTTATTTTCATTGTGATGATTCACGCATATGGCAGAGTCAAGAAAAGAAATGATGTTGAAAAAAAACACACAAAAAAAAACACACAAAAAAAGCACAAAAAAACATAATTTGAACATCGCTTGAAATTCGCTCAGTATTCATTTTCTTCATTATTTTGAATAAACTGTCACGCAATGATAATAAAAAAAAAATATACATTAAAGTTTAGACCGTGTTTTGTATAATCAGATTTGACGTGTTCAATCCAGCTTCGTAACGAATTTAAAATACGATTAAATTTATCCAATTATTTCGCAATATCTCTGACTGTGACAGCCTTCATTTGTGAATTGACGCGTGGTTCTCTGCTGGAATTTAATATGATATTGAAATAAAATAGAATGTTTAAATGGAAGTAAGATGTATATATAAATACCATTTTAGATAAGATATCAGTGTAATTACATGTATTCGTCAAATTGAGTTTTTTTTTTCCAACTTCAAATATTTAATTTTAGATATGTTAATTGAGAGTTTTTATTCTGACCCACTACTTCTTTCATCATCATCATCATCATCAAATTTGTGTCCATCGTAATAAAAACTCAGGGTATGATATCGTCGTATTACTGATCTTTTTATATTACTTTTACCACTTATAAATGGATAATCATAGCTTGACATTGAATAATTTCGAACTATGAATATAGGATGAAAAAAATCGTCCGTCTTGTTATTTTAAGTAATAAGAAACTAAATGTTTTAAGATTATTGTTAATTATAACATTATGGCATAATGTAAAAACATATTTAAAAGTCATAATTAGTAAGGGACCCTACAGCTGTTCATCATATCAGCCGAGGCTATTAACTGCTCTCTTTTGCGGATAAAACGACATTTCAATGGCATTTATAAACGTTCCACACCTATCAAAATAAATGATATTTAAATATGTAGACGTATTATGGAAAACTGTATTGAAATTAATAGCTCAACTTGAAATCTGAAATTCTATCCTCGATATTCAAACACTAGATATGAAGCCTATAAGCTACGTTGTCTACTTCGGAACAATGGCACCCATCTCAAGATGTTGAACACTGTCGGTACTTCGTCTTAACACAGTCTTATTGTTGTAGATATCTTTACGAGTTGTTAAACAGGCCTAAATACAATCAAGTCAATGTATGACATATATCATTCTGTTTATAAGGTCAGGGTCGCTGGCAAGGATTCAATAAAATCTAATAACTATTTGAATCACGGGTGATCGATAAATATTAAGTAACGAGAGTATTTGAAGAATGGCAGATCTGTTTACCGCATAAGTATTGCTGAATAGTTAAGGGAATTTGCTTTTGTAATACAAGGTAATGTCACGTTGTTTTATTTTGAGCTTTAAATCAATATAAACATTCAGGTTTTGTAGATATTTAAATCGAAGTTCTGTGTCGAAATGTTTGTTTTATGAGAATAATATTGTTTGTCTTAATTAAAGATTATGATATTTCTCATCACGTATTAAAGAAAAAGATAAAATAGAAATGACGCAAAATCCAAAAGTTTAAACACCAAGGTTGCTTTGATTATCGCCGGGTTGTAAAGTTACATTCATGACCGATATGTCTAATGTTAAAAGAAGATATATCTTAACATTGATACATAACTATAAACGAGAGGATACACGTAAATAAACACTCGTAATCTGCATGCATGGCGGTACTATATCTTTTCATTTTACCTGTATGTTGGTTAGACATCAGAAATAAGTATCGGAAATGTTAGTAAAGTATCCATGTGTATACTTGAGTTGGTCGACATTCCATAATAAATAGATAGATAAATAAATAAAAAAAAAATAATAACACACGGTGTTAATGATGATAGGTAGATAAAATATCACATTTTCTTCATGATTTTATTGTTAATACCGTTTATTTGCACAACTACATTTTATAACTATATAATTGTTAAGCTTATAAAATGCCATTTTTAACTTCCTGTGAATCATTGTCCCTACCTCTCTCTTTTAATCAGTATGTCTTATATGAAAAAGTACGACGCAAAATGTAATTTAAACGCTTTCTTTGTTGTTACTTATTTAGGTCACTAACCATAAACAATGACTGACTGAATTCCTATAGGACATTTAAAACCCTCATCCAACCGGTATGTGGCTTAAGAACCTGTAATTTATTAAGTGTTTTACAACTATAAATCTTGCTGGATGGTTCCTGGGATGGACCAGTACTGTGCGCATGATAAGGTCAATGTACATTCTTGACCAAGATGGACAACAGCGACAAGTTAAGAAGTAGAGACTCGTATATTGTTTAAAAGGAAATGATATATCGCATTAGTATATTTTTAATTTTCCCACTCACGAAAGACTACTTGACCTTACCGTCGCTTCAACAGTATTTCAGTCATATATCGACGCCAAGCAACTTACAGGTGGAAGAAGACCCCGAATGCACGGAGGCATCCGGGTAGAACCACCGACCTACCACAAGCCAGCTGGAAGGCTTCCTCACATAAAAATCTGAATGAACTTGCCGGGATTCGAACCCACGCGGTAAGTGAGTGCTAAAGTCAGCGACTTCACCCTCTCGGCCACGGAGGTCCCTGACAAAACGTTGGAAAAAGTACAAATTCTTTTTTTATTTGTAAATGTGTAGCTTTTTTTCTCGTAGAAATTACAGAGATATTCTTTATTTTGAAATAAAGACGGGAATTAAAAAAATCGAATCATTTAATATGTCGAGTGAAAAGAAAAAAATCAACAGCACACTGTTAAGTGCAATTGTGACTCATCGCCCCGAAAATACTTAAGAACGATCTCAGGCTTAAATTTTAGTATCATACCCATATCTTTATTAAATCGTATGACCATATTCAAAGCTTTAGAATGAAAATCATACTGAAGTACTGGAGTTTTATAATCAAGAATCTAGGGCCGGAGAAATGTAAGAAATGGACCCATTGACCCCAAAAAGAAATGAAAAAAAAAACAACCTTCAACTAAACCTTTATAGACTTTTATAAATGCCACAGTTGCAACAACAACAACAACAACAACAACAACAACAACAACAACAACAACAACAACAACAACAACAACAACAACAACAACAACAACAACATTATGATAAGTACTTATTAAAGTCTTATTACGTGACTTATAAAAATGATTATATTATACAGGTGACTTATGTTCAATACATGTACATGTATATTGATTTCTATTTTTACGAAAATTATACTCAAATCTTTTCATGGTTGGTTTACCTTAATATCAAATACACCACATACTGCTTTTCATTTGTTTTATACATATACACAAAAACCGAACATTTGAGAAAAAATGTATGACCTTGTTCATATACGATAATCAATATCGATTACTCCAAACATAGATGGAAACGAAGTCAAATGAAAACAGCAGTTTAACATTCTCATTAATCTCAAATCCTATTATGCATTAAATTTCCTCTAAATAACAAATTACTTATCCCAGGGATCCGGCTAAATTTGAAACAAATCGAAGTTAATCTCTGTTCAATATATGAAATGATTTGGAAGAAAGCTATTTTCTTTAGCCTCGAATTACTTTTTAACTTGCTTCTCAAAATTAGACGAAACGTGTTCACGGCTCACGTTGGAGATGATAATCATTCATATGGAAATATAATTAGGACTTAAGTAAGGGGAAATGTAATTAGGTATCAATATTTCATCTAAGAAAATCAAATTTGTGGAATGAAAGCAATGTGCTCTTAATGTGATATTAAATTTTAACACAAAAACTGGCTCTCCTAAAGGCGATGTGAGCGATAATGGCATTGATATTAAAGCGCTCGGAGCAGTTCTTCTGCCTCCAACAAAACGGGATATTTTTGTTGGCCATTTATACTGTAAAACATAGCGGACATATGAACAATACTGATAGACTTCATTTTTCTATTGAAAAGAGCGTAAACAAACCTCTTTGCACACATGTAAAATCATGGAAAGGATATGCAATTAGGTGGGTACAGTCGGTAATGTCTAAATATGTTGCCATACTTATACAGATGGTTACATACCAGAAGTAGTTTATCATCATCCCTGAGAATTCAGACATGGTGACTTTGAAGTTGAACATCATTTTATTAATGTTTTTTTTATTGTTTTTATTAATATTTGTAAACAACGCAACATATTGTCGCGAGGTAGTCCTATGGAATTAGGGGACCCCTCGAACAACTATTGGTTTCAGGGATTAATCTGCAAACTAAGACGCATTTCTCTTCAGACATTTCTGTCTTTATTAATACAAACTATAATAATCACACATAGCATTACACACTAATACTAATATCTTAATTGCATATAAATATGTAAATTAACATTTAGCATCATTATCATTTTTATCATAAATAAAATATAATAACAATATATTAAAATTAAACGACATTTATGAACAAGATAATCAACATACAAATTAGAATCGAGAATAATATTTCCATGCAAAAACACCCAATTATAACTAGCAATAAGAGACAACAAGTCTATCCCCCTTTGATTTAATCTTAGATATTCATTTAAGTGATTATCATATAAACAATTAGTTCGGTGTAAGTAAAAATAAACACAACAGAAGCAAAAGTTAACTCAGAAAGAAGAACAACAGATTAATTAAATACGCTTTCTCTTCAGATATTTCTGTCTGAAGATTTGTGATATCGTTTTGTGTATATATATATTATCGTCTTGTCTGTATATATATATATATATATATATATATATATATATATATATATATATATATACTGACTGTTCGCACCGCGATAGGGTAATTAGATTTAGTAACTTAGTAAGTGTTTCTGAGAACCGTTCTCCAAAAATGGCCAGTTCATATTGCTGACTTTGCAAAATTCTTACTGCCATGCTTAGCACTTCATACATAATTACATACACTGGTCAGCTAGAATCAGATCTTGGTGGAATGTGTGTAACCCATTACATGTAGTTCGCTTTGTGCTTACATCACTCACAAGAATGTTATATGTGTCTGACCATTGCTCACCAGCATGTCTTCGCCTTTAATCAGATCACGTACTGTATGTATGTAACCAATTATTATATTTTTCTGTCCACTAGGCAAAATGTTTGTATATAACTTTTTTTTATGTTTTAAGCATTGCACTGGGGCAGTTTGTTATTGTCTGAATATAACTGAACTATTGTATTAACTTTACTATTAATATAACTATAAATAGGAGCAATAATCATTTTTTACAAAATAAGTTGCCTATCATCATTATAATGATCGGACCGGATATCCACATTCAGCGCCCTCTAGCGACCAAGCTATACGTGCAACTGTTTTCTCGTGCCAACGTTATACAGCATGACGAGCTCCTGTTTAGACTGTGACGTTTATTTTTTTACATGTATAGCATGAATAAGATTATTATAGAAGAAGTTATGTTCCGTACGTTCTGTTCTTAATTTACAAAATACATTAATTAAAAATGTGTCATTTATATATTTATCTCATTTACTAGAATAAGTTCTTGGAGTATGAACTCAAAATAAATAAATATAAAGGAAGAAATGGAACGTGACTTTATACACATGACTGGAGACCCTGTCTCTTTAATTAGACTGGTCGCGGCGGCCGAATTGTTATAGTGTCTGTTCCAAGCTGTTCAATCCTATACTAAATTCGTCAAATGGTTCTGGTAAATCTACCGTGTGCTTGAGCACATAAGAGTAGTTCTAGACAGGTTTGCCGAATTATAGGATAATGTGACTGGAGCTACGGCGTTATATCGCAGCGAGGCAGCACTATAACTGTCTCATGTCGACAAAAGTCCCCAAATAACTGAAATACTACCGGTGAAACGGTAGACCAAAGCAAACAAAGAAACGCTTTCATCAGATGCTTGTGTATAATTACATTGACAAGGCTATATAATTATATATCTCGAAGCATCTTCCTAGTTTTTTTTTCTGACCATAATTCTGCCTGAACCTGTCTTGCAATGACCAGTAGAGCTTAAGGTCTTGGCGCCTGACCCGTAATTTTTTGTGAGTGATGGAAAAAGTGACCCGGGGCACAAGCAATCTAAATTACGGTAGATCTACAGTCATTTACAAACGATAGACAAGTTTGTGAAACGACATCATGCTTGACCCCTTCCTTATTCAGGGTCGCTATTGTCTTTTTGTTTGGCCAAACTGTGCGTGTACCTAATCATGATTTACGTAAATTGTTCATTAACGTCTAGTAGACGCAATATCTCTCCCAACTATAAACTGTTCATATTGGCAAACAAGATTACTAGCTTGTAGAATGGTTTACAGACTGGTGTGCGGTAAGCACCAACTATGATTATTTCATACTCTTTATGTTACAATTGTTGTGTGGCTGAAACCGTCTCATGATGAAATCTTTCGATCTGAAGATGCGTTTTGCTAATAATAAATAATGAATATTTTCAAAAAAAAAAAAAAAAAAAAAAAAAAAAGGTTCAGCAGCATGCTAAATCACTAGCTGTACCGCGAGGTCGTAAATCCGAAATCCGGTAAGAGTCTGCGTCTCTGACTTTGCAGTTTTATGTCCTGATGCATTTATGAAAAGTGCATAAACAAACCTGGACCATTAACCAATTAGAAATAAATTTCTGATCGGTTGAAATCAGTTAAAAAATCTGAGTCAATAGCAAAAGCATGCAGCTACCGACTTAAAAAGCCTTAAAATATATCTAAATAATTTATCTACTAGGCCAAATTTTCGACTAAAACTATTTTCTCAAGAGATACATTAAATACAATCTGGTATATAATGTGCAATATCAGGATCTAATGTCGATTTAAAAAGACTTCATTGTTCCCAGATTCACGAACCGTACACAGAGCTAAGAAAATCTTTAAGTTTATATTTTAAGTTGGAACGCGATCCGCCTACTTTGTTTTCGTAAAATACTTAAAGATATCTATTTGTTTTACTTATTGTTGTTATTAAGTCTCTGTTTATGTCAACGTATTAATAATTTTTCAATGTTTTATGAAAATAAAATGGTGGAGTTTGTTTCTATACCTTATGATTTTGCATATTGCGTCGCGTCCTTACTGAATCGACCTCAAAATTAGTCAACTAAAGATATTTTGGCAGGTTTAATTAGTCTAAGTTCGTTTTCTTTTGTACAAAGAAAATCTTTTTCGATTACATATGAACAGGGATATCATATAACACATACCCAGCACGCATATCAGTCATTCTTGATATTTGCCCTGTCGTGACGACACTCACTGGTAACTGACCTATTTCTATTTATAAACATACGTTAAAATAAATCCCAGACACCTTTGAAATGTAAACATACATGCTTTTTCGTTCGCATTAAACTTCGTTGGAAATATTCTTAAGGGATTTTTCGTGGGTAGATTTATTCGTGAATTCGTTTCTTGAACAACGCAAGATTATCAAGTGAATAATTTTCGTTAGGGTTAATATTCGTGGATTAAACATTCACTAAATCATCGAAAATAAATTTCCCACGAAAATTAATGATTTATCAGTATATAACATGACTTTATTTGTTTTAGAAACGCCAAGTTACCACGTGGAATCAATAAATTATCTAAGTAAACAATAAAAAACAACAAAAAGATAAATGGATAAATAACGTGTTACGCTAAAATGGAAAGGTGGAATATTGATAATTAAATAAACAAGTACGTGTGTACTTTTCCGTATAAATATAGCTATCGATATATCACGGTGTCGTATATATATACAGTGAAACACTTCTCAAACAAGCTTGCATGACTTACCGTCATATCCCCATATGAGCAGAATTTCATGACATTCTGTCGTTCTTCATTTGATCATTATGCAGATATGTCAATGCCAGACGGATCTCAAATAACTTTTGTTTGCTGTACACGTAAAAAGTAAAGGAAAATAACGCATAATTTGGAAGCATCAATCTCGAATTGCTCTGTCTGAATGCATATTCAAACAAAAAAAACTGCAGATATATCTGCCGCTGCAAACGTTGTAAACATTGGCAAGGACATTAACACAAAGGAGCAATCTCGTCAAAATGACTGATTGTATGCTTTTCGCCGATCCTTATGAAAATTGATATTAGATAGAAACTCGGTAAGCGTAATTTGTGTGTACATTCATTCTGTTTTACATCTATATAGATCAACCTGTGTATGTGTTTGCTTGGATTTAACGTTCCACCGACAGAATGTCAGTCATCTGGGAACGTACATGTAGTCTACATGTGACATATATTGAACTCTCTTACTCTGATATCACGCCGTAGACAAATGGTGTAATACCATAACCAGTCACAGTATCCCGACACTGGCATGGCAAACACTGGCTTTACCCTTATATACTGAGTGCCAAGTACAAATAGATACTTCTAAGGATTTTTGTATGTGCCGACCTCGGTTTGAGCTCACAACCGCCTTGGTACGGGAATATTCGAGGGCTGTCCCAATATTCTGTGGCAAGACTGTTTGGAAGCTAAAATAAATAGGTACGAATTACAGATTACATGTATATTTGAAACATTTTTACAAAATTTTATATATTATAAACAAATAAAAAAAAGATGGCATAAATACCATGACAACTATGTCAATCGCGGCGCACGTCAAACGTCAAAGACGACGTCATACCTATATTACGCGCCATTTCTCAAAGTACTCTCCATGGCATTCCATGTACTTACGGTGCTACTTTGCCCATGAATTGTCAAAAACAGTCATAAAGAAAACTTTTCTATTGTTCTTTTGATAGTACCACAGCTAAAAAGCTTGTGACATTATTGGTTTTATAAATTAAGGTCGGGGCTATACCAGAATCACGTGCGTTGTCCTGTCGCGTCACGTCTCGTCCAAACTCAATATTTTTATCTTCCCTTTCCATTTTTTGCATTGTTGAGTCAAGCTGGTGTTCCTCCAGTGATAGGTCTACATTTTTAGACACGCTTTTCCTCTTCATCAATTTTATTCATACTGCACAGGTGATGGCCAACATTTGGAACTTGAAATTAATATCTCATTAAAAACCGTGTAAACATACTGAAAGCTATATACTTTTCAATTAGGTGTGTGTATGTGTGTAAGACTCCAAATAATCGAAATACGGTTTCTCCGGGGCGATTATTGAATACACTATATAGTGTGCCCCAAATAAATCTGGCAAAACAGTGGGAAACAGGAAATTTCTTCCTGATTTCTTCGCTGTTTTAAAGAAATACGAGAAAACATTATGAAATATATTTTTTTCGTTCGTTGTCTTACTAAGCTTGAGAAGTTACATGCACGTGTCATAGCCGTTTCTGAAATTGCTATAACTCAGTTCTCACATAGACCTATTAAACAAAGATTGTCAACTAGTCTGAATACTACAAAAGCACGTAACAAATTGTCAAATTCTCTCAAAGTTTCGTTTTGAGATATCTTCTTTTGTACTTAAGATGTGTGAAAGTTTGTTTGTTGTCTTTAACTAACTGTGAAAGTAAATTGTATCTTAAAACAAAATATTACAATTGTATCAAAATGATACCTAATGACTGTATTAAATGTATTAAAATAGTCAATAATAAAATGTTTATGTAAAATAGAAAAGTACCTTCAAGATGATAACTATATAAAATGTGTTGGTTTCCCGCTATACTGATTGATTTTAAATAATAATTTAAAATAATTCTAAAATAAATCAAACTAAAACAATTCCTAGCAGTGGAGAAATGATTATTTTATAAAATTGTTACATTTTCCTCTTTTTTATTTTGAAAGTTGCAATACTTAATAATCTCCTGTGTGCCTAAACAATATTTTCCACAGGCTTTTACAGGAGTCTCCTATCTTTGTTTAATACGTCTTTGGTCCCCTATATTATGTTTTACTTTATTATATTTCTGGCGTACATTTTACTGCATGTTCCCAAGGCAATATTATAGCTAAATTTTGAACAAACTATAAATCATAATAAAATTTGCAAATGGTTTAGAAGAATAGATACAGTAAAGAATTGATATTTATATATTTTCGGGAAGTATATTGCTATCGAAACGCATACGCCACGTGGTATAAAACGCCATTATTGCTTCTGTGCACTTTATTTTGACAGATTAGGAGCCGAGGATCCTGCCCTAGTGCGCAGTAGTATCACGGAAATTGAATATCTTTTTTGTTCTTCAGATCACTTTACAATTCTGATGACAAATGAATACAGCATTTCTGTATGTTCAATGGAACATTTCTTATGTTCAAAACAAAAACGAATCCATGGACAAGTATTGCAGCGTCATATATTCCAGTTTTCTTCGTGCTTCCCTCTTTTACAGCGAATAAAAAACAAACAAATGCAACAACAACTGTATTCATGCAAGATGGCGTCTAACGTAAACAACAGTTATCTTCCATTAAAATATATATCATACTGCAAAATTTAGCAGATGATTCATGCATTTAACTGGTATATTAACACTATTTTTTATTACACTAAAAAGAAAGGACAAACAAAACAGTTCGTTTTTCCATATCTAATGCGCATTTTAGAAATATACATTCCGAACCTGAAAAGCTATAACCTCGTCGGCCATGTTTGTTTATCATGTTTATGCGAGAGTACCTTCCTTATGCTTCAAAACGTATAGGTGTTCTAGAAAAAAGAAATATGAGATATTGGGGTTAAAACTTTCATTGTCTCAAAGGAGTGACCCGAGAACTGTTTGGGGTTCACAACATGCTCACGTCGATTTTCTCGATTCAACAAATTATTTGTTTTAGTAAAATGAAGCTAACTATGACTCGTTTATTTTTCAGAATCACTTCCGGTTTGAGTATGGGTTACGACACTGACCGGTTCACGACAACAGTGAACGAATCCCTGACATGCTGCATATGTAGGGACGTTCTTGAAGACCCAGTCCAGTCCCCGTGTGAACACGCCTATTGCAAATCGTGTATAGAAGCGTGGCTCGTGCACGAGGTCACGTGCCCGGAAGACAGACAACCCCTGAGTGCTTCGTCACTGCGTCCGCTCTTCCGCTACATGAGGAATGACTTGAATCGTCTGCAAATACGGTGCAAAAATATGTCTTACGGATGTGAAGTAATTATGGATCTTGAATTCATAGAATCCCATGAAAGAGAATGCATGCTGTCCCGGCTGAAGTGTCCAAATGAAAGGTGTTCATATTTCGCGTCACGACAGGAAATGACTGCGCACGCAAGGACGTGTGAATACAATCAACAGGAGTGTCCACGTGGCTGTGGACTGTTGTTGATAAACCCGTGTGATGCTGATCACAGCTGTATTCAGGAACTGCGGACCACAATCGAGGTGCTGCGGTCAGAAATGACTTGTAAATACGAAGAACATAGGCGAGAAATGGAACTAAGACTTGACATGCAACGCGGTCACATGATACAGAAAGAAGCAACTCTTCAGAGTCAGATAGACGCTTTAAAGTCTGAGAATTCAAAGTTAGTACAAAATGTCAAGCTCCTGATGGATATGGAATTAATGCGCCGCCAAGACATTGAGAAACTGGAATTAGAAAAGCGGGAACTAATGGAACTTTTGCGAGAAAATTTAAAATCGGATGTCGCCTCGGGTGGTAAAGGTCTCGCTTCCGACGGGGAAAACAGAGGGATGTTGAGACGTTCGGCGACCTTCAGGGGGAAAGTGACAACAATATAAGCGTCCCGTGTCTGACTTTAAAGGCTTAATTAACAGAAATATCGCATTTTAGCTATATTGGCGGTTTCTGATTTGTTAAATTTAATTTGTTTGTTCCTCTATCTTGCAGACTACTCGATATTTAATTTCAACATATATTTTTGTCTAATCTTTTTATCGATTTTCTTACATGCAGTCTATTGAATGTACGGGAGAGGAACTATTTGTATTACATGTTGTGTTTGTTAGTGTGTGTTTGGGTTTAACTTCCCACTGACAACATTTCAGTTATTTTGGGACTTTGTCTTAATGGGACAGGGGACACGTGATATAGCGCTGCCACACTGCGATACCACGTCATTGACAAGTGAAGACACGTGATATAGCGCTGCCACACTGCAATACCACGTCATTGACAAGTGGCAAGATACCTCATCTTGTCCTATTATCCTGACAAAAGGCCAAGCAATCCTTGGACTACCCTGATATCTCTTTCTTCAAGTGGTTATATGACAGAACAGAACAGAACAGACATTTTTTAAAATTTATTTTAGACGTGTATATGTGTACATTGGCGACATAATCTTAATTTGAAAATATGATTTTCACGGATGCAGAGTTTTAAATAATTAAGAGCGTCCGCCCCAGAAACGGGAGGTTTCGATCCTCGACATCAATATACAAACGTCGTCAAAATGGTACTGGTATAAATATCCTCACATGCCTGACAGTTCCAGGATTTGTTGATCCATTGTCTGGATAATATGCCTGGGTTTGGAATCATGCCACTTGTCTACGGCGTGATACTGCAGTGTTGCAGCGCTATATGACAATTTCACGTAAACACACATCCCCAAATGACTGAAAAACTGTCAAAGAGATATTAAATCCAAGTAAAATAACAACAGCAACAACAGCAAACAAAAAAAATAACAAAACGAACAACAATCAACATCAACAACAACAATAACATAAAAAAATCGGAAGACGTAGAACTCCGTTCATTACTGACCTGGATACGGATTTGTATATATGGCATTTTAAGCATATTCATATAGGAAATGGTCTAAACCCTTAATAAGAAATGATTTGTGAATTGCACGAAAATATAAATCATTATGGTACCTTCATTCAAACTATGCCCATTTCTTCATTATGGATTTAAGTATACACAAATTTGAGCATGGAATCGAAAACACGGGGCTTGCTTTTACACCTTTTTCTGATTTCTATGCCAAGGTCCAGTTGTAACATACCCGACTGCGGATCCGAGGGTTGTGGGTTCGAATCCCATTGGATGGCATGTCATTCCCAATTGCAAAGTATTGGTTCAACCCAGGAACCACCGAGAACCTGTTTCCCAATCAAAACGAAATAGAATAGTTTTTAAGCTACTCGAAAGCTGACCAGTCCTAATGATGGTGACCTATATTACTTTCTTAATAAAAATCAAGATTAAATAGAGGGTTGTGATATTCATTAAATCTTAAAAACTGTCAAACATGCATGGAAAATATACTGTGAGCAAAAATAGTCATTGTGTCTGGTCAAAACTATGTACAAAAACTACCCAAAAGCTATGAACTTTTATATATATGTATAGTTTTCTCGACAGACATATTTCCTTTATTTTTTCAAATTAAAATCAGTAGTAGTAACCTGCTGAAACATCCATTACATACATATCTGCGATTTAACGCTAAACATTATTGATATAAATATATATGATAACGCTAAGCATTATTGGTATACATATATATGATAACGCTAAACATTATTGGTATACACATATATATGATAACGCTAAACATTATTGGTATACATATATATGATAACGCTAAACATTATTGGTATACACATATATATGATAACGATAAACATTATTGGTATACATATATATGATAACGCTAAACATTATTGGTATACACATATATATGATAACGATAAACATTATTGGTATACACATATATATGATAACGCTAAACATTATTGGTATACATATATATATATATGATAACGCTAAGCATTATTGGTATACATATATATGATAACGCTAAACATCATTGGTATATATATGATAACGCTAAACATTATTGGTACACATATATATGATAACGCTAAACATTATTGATATACATATACATGAAAAAAAGGGGAAAAAAAAAGAAAAAAGAACGCATTGTTTTGTCGGTAATACTGTTTGCATTACTGGAAATGTGCACTGTGTACAATCTTTACATTAACTTTCGTGGAGTAAATAATCAAATTTCATTGGTACATAAATTCGTGGATTTGTGATTTTTAGAACATGGGATCTAATTGATGAGCATTTTTTTGGGATTAATTTTCGTGGATAAATTTGTCCACGAAGTCGACAGATATTTGTCCCTCACGAAATTTGATGATGATACAGCAATATTCCACACAGAAGTAGTATGGTCGACATTTTTGTATGTGTTTTTCATTGTAAATACTTCACATTTGAAACGCAGCATTAAGTTGCCGAGCAGACAATTACCTTTAAACGATCAATTAGTTATTGAGAAAGGAATGCTATTTAATTAAAACTGTATTATATTTACCTATTTTGCAGCTGTCACTATTACTCAGATAGCGAATTTAAGTATTTTGTACATAGCATTATATATATTATATGTAATCAAAGCGCTGAAGGCACTGAAGTTGTGTGTGTCTCAAAACGTGTCTCATTTGAAAGAGGGTTTGATGAGCTGCAGATATGCAGTGTTACTTAGTTTTTGCCAAAGATCAAACTCATATTAAAATAAACGATTGTCCATTGTTGGCTATAGAAATAGGGAGAGTAAGAGTGGCGATGTGACAATTGCTAACAGTCTGATGAAACATTTGGTGCATTCACCTTTAATTTCATGTAATGACCATGTCAACGCAAGGTTAAAGTAGGGCTAATAGCATTGCGCAAAATTTGACCCCATTTATTTAAGTTACGTTGATAAACAAAAGAAATGCGACAATACTGCTCTCTTAGCACTATCAGCGCTTTGATTTGTACTACCGATCGACGGCACAGTTTCTATTAATAGATGCAAATCTGTGGCTCTATGCCCTTAGTAACTTCTGATAGCAGATATATACACATGTCATAGAGCAACAAATAACCCCTGAGGTATCTCGATGTATCTTAGATAGCTTGATGTGATTAGTAAGTAATGCGGATTTGTATCGGAATTCAAGCTTTCTATTATTCTATATGGACTATTGTAACACCACTAAATAACCAAAACCTGCACATCTACCATCCAAATTCAGGCATGAGCCATCTTTGCATCGAAAGAAACAATACTCATCCGCATGGTTAAGTGAAAGTTACGCAACATCACAGGGAAAATATTTATTTTGTGTTTTTATGCAACATACAGTTATTGTTTCCCGTAACTATGTATTTTTTTCATTCAAAGTTGAGTTTTCAACACTTTGGGTGAATCTCAGCATACCTGTGTTGTAAAACTCTTTTCAATCGTTCGATCATTTATACAAAATTAAGAGGTTATTCGGTTTTATATGTAGATAACTGGACCCTTAGAATGTAGGTACTACAGTTTTGAGTGACTACGTCACACACAACTAAAAATGCAAATAAATGGGTTGTTACAGTGTATCTGTGTATCTACTATTTTTTTTTTAAACAATCGAAGATGTATTTCCCGCCATGAGTCAATACTCGATTTAGTATTTAGTAATCGTGTTATGCTGTCTTACTGATATCTACCGCATACTCTTGGGTTGTAACTTGACGGACGCCTTAAAGCAGCCCGCTCACAGATGATCGGCAGATATAAAACAAAGTTTTTGTTTTTCTACTCTACCTCATTAATGTTTTCTTGACAAAGAAATTGGGCAAGATTATGTTACATTGCACTGGAAAACGCTATGTTCGTAAACGCCACTACGGCGAAGTAGAATATATATACAATACGGTATCCCCGAAGCAGGTGCGTGCGGTACCACTTGACACGTTCCGCAACATGGCGTCTTCACAAGTTCCGGGTAGCGAATTTGTAAGTTTATGATCAGTCAAGTGACGGCGTATGAAAATAGAAAATCTAAATATAGGTTTTATAATTCTAAAGTTAGTTTTAATACCGTTCGTAACGTTATTGCCTATAATTGAGAAACCACTTTTACAATAACAGATGGTTGCCATTACGGACGGTTGTCTTAGGTTACCATGTATGGGTATAAGTAGGCGCATTACACACATAGAATTTAAAATTAAATTCTCAGTCAATGATCATCTGTGACGTGAGGAGCTAAAGTGTATTGGTCAGACCTTGTGTTAATTGAAACCAGACTCAGATTCCTCCAACATTATTTAGCGCTAAGTAATACTTAAACTCTCAAGTCAGGCAGAAACGCATCCCGCCATTCCTGCCATATTCAAGTATATTACTAAGTTGACGATACATACCATCCTAAAACAGCCCGTACACCTACGATTGGTAGAAATAAAAAAAATGATTTTCTAACCTCCCTCGTAAATGTTAATGAAGTCTTTGGTTTCCTAAAAATAAACTCGGAAAATTTATGTTAAATTGCCTCGGAAAACGCTATTTGCGTTGCGCAACTTCGGTGAAATCGGTTAAATATATGTTATGTCGTTCCGCAGAATGGCGTGGAAGCGATTTCGTAAGTTCAGCCTAAAAAGTGAACGCATGCTAGAATAGTGAGTGATATCAGCCAAATGACGGCAAATGAAAATAGATTCTCTAAATATAGGTTTTATAATTCTGAATATAGGTTCAAGACCCTCTGTGATTGGGAAACCATCCCCCCCTTTTTTACGGATGGTTGAACTGGGTGACCACGCGTATGTAGATGGGTATTTATAGACGTAATACACTCCTCGTGTACTCTATTTCGACGCATCACTATTCCGACGCCATTTTTGTTTTGACCTCGTTTGTGATTTCGGAATTACGTATGACGTCATCCTCGCGAAGTTTAGTGTGTCAACACCCCTTTGATCTTTCGGACGATAAAATGTGGCGAGTTATTGATTTTGAGGTATTATTTTGATGTGTTTTATACAATACACCCCAAAAACACAATATTCTATAAACACACTTTTTTAGATGTGTATCCTTACATATTTTCATTCATAAGAAATGAAAAGAAAAATGTTGTGCAGCCGACATAATCTCGTACATTATTTTGGTACGTCACTTGATAGTCATGTGACTTGTAGTTTAAGTTACACGTAATTATTTCACCCTTTAGTAAGATGTACTCGTTATGTAATGGATGGCTGTATTTCGTTTAATTTGTTAAACCAAATTATTATACTTGAATTTGAGATTCATTATTCTTAATCCCATTAACAGAAATCTAAAGTCAAATGCAGGGCATATTCCCCGACTTCTATGACAGAAGCCTATAGACGGTGTAGGGAAACATTTGCCCCCATAAGGACAACAGCTCGTCAGTATGGTGTCCCAGAATCAACGCTGCGCCATAAGTTGAGCGGGAGGACAAATCCTGAAGCTGTGAGGTCAGGGCCCACACCCACTTTCACTCAGGAGGAGGAGGCATTCCTTGTTGAGCACCTGAAGTTCACTGCCCCAATTGGTTATGGGTACAGCAGGTAGGTGTTGATGTTTTATTAATGTACTAATTAAATTAATTTTATTTGATCGTCTACAGAATATTTACTTAATCGTGAGTTGTATTCTTTTTTACAGGAAAGAAGTTGTCGATATTGCAACCGAGTATGCCATAGCCCTTGGTCTCAGACAGCCTGGAGAAACACTTTCTGTTGGGTGGTTCGTGAACCTTAAATCGAGATGGCCAGAACTGAAACTCCTGCCTGCGAGAGGCAAAGGCAACATCAAAAGAATGTGTCAAAAATTATTTCAGTGAACTTGAACACATCATTAAAAAATACAATTTAATTGATCGCCCAGAGAGGCTGTACAATGTTGATGAGAAAGGGTTAAGCACTACTCATAAGCCACCACCTGTTGTGGACATGCTAATCCACCAGCTGTCATTTCAGCTGGTAGATTAAATGTCACAGTTTTAGGCTGCGGAAATGCCCAGGGTCAGCAGATACCCCCATACTTTGTTTTTCCAGGTGTTCACATGAATCGCGAATTTATGAATGATAAAACTCCTGGTGCTGATGGTACTGTGTCTGAGAGTGGCTGGAGTAACAGTGAAATATTTAAAAAATATCTCCTGTGGCATCTCATCAAGTACCTACCAGAACGGTCAGAGAATTGCCCAATTGTGTTATTCTATGATGGGCATAGGTCTCACATCAACTTAGGATTAGTACAGTGGGCCAGAAATGAAAACATCATTCTGTTTGTCCTACCAGCTCACACCTCACATGTACTCCAGCCAATGGACGTTGGCTGCTTTGGGCCGTTTGAGAAAGTTTTCAACAGAATAGCCCATAAATTCATGAGAGAAAATTGTGGAAGATCAATAAGAAAGTTTGATGTTTGTAAGCTCGGGTGCAGTGCGTACACAAAAGCACTTACACGTGAGAATTTGCAATCTGCTTTTCGGAAATCTGGCATTTTTCCTCTGAACCCCAATGCTGTAAACCAATCCTGTTTCCTGCCGTCAACTGTGTTAGAGCAGGAGAACATCCAACCAGATATCGAACCTTGTACCCAGCCAGAGATCGAACCTTGTTCCCATCCGGAAATCGAACATTGTCCACAACCAGAAACCCAGCTGGAAATCGAACCAACCAGAACCCGTATTTTTTCACTAAGAAACCCCACTTAAATGTAAGAAGCCACCCACCAAGAAGCGTAAATATCTCAGCACTCTTGTAAGTGGTAGAGCCATAACAGAAGATGGCATGTTTGCGGTAATAAGAGAGCACGAAGCTGCCAGGAAACACCCCAGCAAAGGTAAGGGTAGAGGAAAAAACAAACAAAAAAATGTCCAACACCTACCCTGTGTAACATTGCCCCAAGCACATCAGGTCAACAAAATGCACCTGTCAGTACTGATGATGATTCATCCGACATAGAAGAGTCTGAAAAGTGCTGCGTATGCAACAAATTCACACCTGATGAAGTCAGGAACAGCATTTCTGTCATATTTACTAAATGGGTTCAGTGTGACAAATGTGGTCATTGGACCCATTTGAAATACTGCACAGATGTTGTTGTAGTTAGGAGGGGTGATCAGTTCTACTGTATGCACTGCACCCGGGACCCGGAGGAGTAAATGATCATGGGTGATTATGTCAGAAATTAATGTTGCAGTGATTGGGAAATATGACATTCTTTTTATATATCATCATATATGAAAGTTATTATCTGAGATGACATCTTAGAAAATTTGACATGGACCATTTCCTTTCCTAGTCACTGATGTTGGTTTTATTTTTTATCTTTTTTTTTTTTTTTTTTTTTTAAACCTTATTCATAATGTTATTTTTAAAAAAATAAAAAGGTCAAAATTTATGGTTTAAAAAAGAAAAATCATTTATATAGGTTTATTCTTTTTTACCTACAGTTTATAGTTTATATGTACTGCTTACTGTAGAGTGAAAATTCAAGTGTTGTTTACATGTACACTGATTAAAAATAGTAACCAATCAGATGCGTCGTTTCATTGTACTCTCAAGTTTTCCAAAACGAATAGCATTGACATGCAAAATAGTGTTTTTATGGGTCGAAAAACGATATCATCGACTTGAAAACAAGGTAAGATCATTGTTAAATGATTTATTTATGCAAAGCTATGGAAATTATTAAATTTGTTCGTGCAAAGAACATTGATCGTTTCTTAGGTGCGTCGGAACTGTGTACTCGAGGATATAGATAGTGAAAAATCAAATTCTTATTCAAAGACCATAAATGAACGAGCTGCTTTAATAGGTAATAATGTTTGTTAAGAAATATAAGGGTAAGAATTAATGCATGTAATTTCTAAACAAACACAATTACAACCAAGCATGAACCTGTGACAAAGCAATGAACAAAGGCATACGATGAATGTTAGAGATAGCAAAAATGAATGGTTACGGAGTCTAAACTTTAATAAAAAAATAATTTAGGGTACAGTAATTAATTTCCGAGAAATATATTTCTTCTTTAATATGAATTTGCGCACTATATTTGCTAAACTAAAACTAATTTTGATAAAAAAACATTTCTATTTGCAAAAATAATATTTTCATGAACTGGTTTAGAAAAATTTGATATAAAATAACAATTTTAGTTACGCCCTTTTTATCATATGACCTATAGTGACAGAAAAAAACAAACAATCTTTAAATGAAATAACTCTCACTGTCCATGGCCTTGTTAAGAAATGATGATAATAGAAAATTTGTATTTAATGCTTTTCAGTGGATTAATGCAATACGACTAATCCTCTCGTGGGAATATAAATTTCGATGATAACGAGGAAATAAAGTATGGCATCTTGCAGAAAAACAAAGACATTGTCTCTTTCTATCATGTTTTTTCAAAGAACCATTATCATCAAACGTGAATTGAATAATGCGCCGCACCATAAAACGACAAAGACAATTCTTGGATGCATAAAAATAGGTCAATCTTAAAAAAGATCATGGCGTATTTCAGATTACTAATTTTGAACATTATTTCTTATAATGTTTTACGCTCATAAGGCTGAATATCTGATGTAACGATGCAGCTCAATTTTCTCCCTGAGCCAACATAATGGATGGGAGTCTTAAAATCTTTAAATAAAATCCGAGGTCGGGCCCTGAGATATACAGATCAGAGCGAGCAATGTTTTTCATTCATAGGATGGTTCTAATAACTTATTTTATAATATGTTCCATATTTCAAAGAGAGAAAAACATTGTTTTCGATTCATTATCATTAAGCATTATGTTTTACATATGGAATCAGACTCGAATTACTAAGTAAACAATTATATTTTTCCTATAAAGTATGTCCTTATAAATAATTGTATGGAATATAAGTTTATCGGAGCTACTTTAATAACACAATAAATCAATTGCCTGTATCATTACATGCCCCTCCCCTCCCTATCTCGTTCCATTAAACAGATCATAATATGTCTCTAACATATCTTCTCTAATAATGAGAAGAAAAATCAAACTAAGGTTAGATATTATATTTCAATTAATACTTTCAACAACAAAATATATATATATATATATATATATATATATATATATATATATACACCAGAAAACTAAAGAATCCAAACAAATAAATAATCATAGTTGTATTTCTTTCGAGTTGCATCAAATTTCTTTTAAGTGAAATAAAAGATTTGTTACCGTTCAAATTTCACCAGAATGTAATTTAATTGATAAACAGAGGTCATATATCTTAAGACTTCTCATCAGCTACAGTCTTGACTCCTCTCTTATCTATGAAAATCTAATAACTGTTCCTTTCCGACGGTACCATTATCAAAAACTTAAAAGCACATCCGGTTTAATACTATATACTTTATCATTGTGTGTGTCAAATACCCATGGTGTTTGTCTTGGGGCATATTTGATAAACATGACATAAAGAAATCGGGACTTTTAAAAAAATAAGTTTTTATTTTAGCGAGATGACAAGATGGCAAAATTAAACCAAGAGAGAGAGAGAGAGAGAGAGAGAGAGAGAGAGAGAGATTTTCATGTTTGTGTGCATGTTCGTATATATGAAATGTAACGGAATGTTTTGTCCATTTTGTATCAAAATAACACGGACAATATGATTTGCCACACAAACCCAAATAAGATTAACTACATCTATAATTTAACACGGACGTTTTCCCCAATTATGCTGTGTTGCAATAATATTCCAACCGTTCGATTACACAGTAAGGGACTAGTTTATTCGGAGCCGCAGTTCTCATTTGTTCAAATGGTTGAAAAAGAAATATACTGGCATGTAACATCTACTCCCGACATTTTGACTGCAAGATTCTATTTTTGTACTACATTTTTTTAGATTATTTTGTTTGTATTGCATAATCAAATTCATAGAATTAGGAGACTCCTCCGACAACGCCACCATATTTGGTGTAGAAAAATATGATAAATGTGACATTTGACTGTTTCTAATACAATTATCGAGAACTTTGGCACGATTTTCTCTGAGACAGACTCTGTTATTTCTTTCAAAGAATAATTGATGATATAAACTGACAATAATATAGTGAAATTAGTTCATGTAAAGTTTAAAGAGCAGAGTAGTTATTCTTTTTAAAAACAGATGTGTTTATATATATATATATATATATATATATATATGTGTGTGTGTGTGTGTGTGTGTGTGTGTGTGAACATTTACTTGGCTCCAATTTCTCAAAACATACCGGTGTTTGGTAATAATTAAATACGTAAATACAAAAGTGCATTTTTTTTCAATTATTTTTGTTTACATAATAACAATCAAGGTACACGTAGTTCATTCTTCTTTGTCGGTTAAATGACTGTAAATGTCAACATAATTATTTAATTAAAATATTGCAAATCATGAACAGTAGAATGTGCTCGTACCATCTTCTGATATTTTATATTTTACTTGACACTTGGTATTGTTGGTGGACTTCTAGCCTGAATGGAAATGAAACGGATGCCTTGTTCTCGTACATTCGACTAACTTTATACGGTTGGTAGCTTACACTTTTGATATAACCATCGAAACTTTACACCTTTAAATTTATTCACCGTGCGCACTGATTTTTAAACATCTTACACCCTACACCTTTAAATTTATTCACCGTGCGCACTGATTTTAAACATCTTACACCCTGGTCCAGTGATGGAGCGTCTAAGACTTGCGATCCTTTATGTTATTTTTAATTTTTTCTTAATGGTTTAAGGTAAGACATGTCTGGTAACTTGTTTTTAACAAATCTATTGTCAGTTCAATTATGTATATTTTATGCTTAACGTTCTTAATGTTCTACTGACGGGTTAAAACTCTGTATGTAATAAGATAAACAGACGTATTTCTATCACTTGGATGTTTATATTTAAAGAATTTTCCAAATACTAATACTTAAATATTCCATTGCTTAACAAATATTATTAGTTATTAAAGTACAAAGACATGTATTCGAATTATTTGTATACTTATCCAAGCCTTATACAAATTTGTATACGAATAGACGTTCAGATAAGTAACGATCCGACCCAGCAACCGACTAGATGTATCGGTTTGTAAAAACCTTTTCCAAATCGATGTTAAAAAATAATATGGTG
Organism: Solen grandis; assembly: GCA_021229015.1. NCBI lineage: Eukaryota > Metazoa > Mollusca > Bivalvia > Adapedonta > Solenidae > Solen > Solen grandis. The sequence continues at coordinate 56,322,673 of CM037783.1, forward strand.
ACATGTAAGGATCCAGACGGTTCAAACACGGTCGTTACTGTCTTAATATGGCATTGGTTTATCTGATACAAATATAGACGTAGAATGTTATTGATGAAACTTTTTTTAAGTTTCAAGTATTGTTCGAAGCCTAAATTTTTCTCTCAAAGAATAAACGAAAAAGATAAATGCTAAGATGACGCACATTTCGCAAAACGTAGGATAATCATAGTGGCTGAATAGGTTTCAAGGCCTCATCTTAGTTGTAAGGTTTCCCTGTTTATTCTCAATAGCATGTCGGCGAGTATTTTCATTGCACCAAAGATTGTATAAATTACACACACCGATCACGAAATGGAAAAAGAGACAAAGGTAATTACTTCAATGCAAGTGCTTCCAAACACGATTGTGATAATGACATTTTTTGTAAACATACTCATATACAACAATACATTCTTAATTAAAACATAATGCTGTGATCTCTATGTGCATGACTAACTGTTCATGCAAAATGAATATTGTTTGTTAACTTGGATTAAACATCTCACCGACAGTATTTCAGTTAACTGTCTACATAAGGCAGATATATATAGTACTAGCTCACTGTTGTATCACGCCATAGGCATATGGCATGCCACCATAAAAAGGCAACATTATCCTGAAACCGGGATCACCTGTCCTGGAAATGTCCTGTTCAATGCGCCAAAAAAACACACCAAAAAAACCCAACAAAAAACCCAAACAAACAAACAAACAAACAAACAACAACAACGAGATATTAAAGACTTAAGTATGTCGCGGTCGGGGATCAAATCCACGCATTCCCATAAATGTTTGAACGTCGTTACCACGCGGCCTGTTGAAAGATATATTTACAAGTATGCTTTTCTGTCACTGCCTCTATCGTCCAGTACATCTTCAGTCTGTCATGGATAAAAAACAACAACAACGACGTTAGCACAACGATTGTCTTAATTATAATAATAAATGCAAGTATTTTATTTTTATTGAATGTTTTATAATAATGATATTAATATTTAATATATTATCTGGTCTTTCAGATTTTGAGCTTGAGAAAGACATCATGTTGGTTTGTGGTAGGTCGGAGGTTTTACCCAGATGTTCCTTCTGACTGAGAAATATAGTTTGGTTCTTACAATTCCCAAGGTTTTGATATAAATAAATAAAGATCAAACATTGTTAAAATCTACGTCTTTGCAAAAATATTTTCAGAAATTGATTTTAAAGAATTGAGTAGAGTAACATATTATTTTTCACTAGTGCACTTTTCTCAAATTTTTCTTCAAGCAAATTTGGGAAAAAGCTTGAACATTATTTATTTAACATCGATTGAGAAACAAATTCTCAAACTTATATATTGCACCATATCACAGAACGACCAAGATACATCTTAGAAATATAAATATAGCCATAGATCAAAGGATCATTGTACACTTTGGGTTATAACTTAAAGCATTCTTTTTGCGTTCAGAAGAAGTAACTTCTGATAAAGCGATGCATCTTAATTTTCTTCCTGAGCCACCATGATGGACGAGATTCTTAAAATAAATCCGGGATGGACCAATATATTTTTATGCTCCACCATAAACAGTGAATGTGCAATGATTTTCATTCCTATAATGGTTCTAGTAACTTATTTTATATGCTTTTTGTTTATTTTAAATAGGCCAATATATGTTTGTTGTTCAAAACCAATTCAATATGATTTTTATTTAGGTTTATCTTTACATGACGTATGTAACTCAATTTCCAAAGTAAAAATAATATAATACTTTTCCTATAGAATATCCCAAAATAATATATGATAATTAAACTTAACAACAACAGCAACAAACAACAACAACAAAAAAACAGCAACAAACAAACAAAAAAACAACATACATTGCATAAAACAGTACATGCCCCGCCCTCATCTTTCTCTTTAAATGAATTTAAGATTAATCTACTATCACTATAATTGTACTTATGATAAATAAAGTAGACATAAATTCAACTTAAAACTCTTTATTTTTCAATCAGTCATCTGCTAGGAGAAAAGCTATTAACAGGATAACGGCAGTTAAAAATATCGTAGTTGTATTTCTTTCTTGCATGCTGCAGCACGTTCCTTTTTATTGAAATACAGATCCATTACCTTTCATTAAAAATGATTAATCGTCGTGAAACAGAGGTCATATATCTTGAGAGAACTAATTAAGCCAGAGTATGAACTCAGTTTTTTTTTTTTAAATTTTTTATATATGAAAAAAACAAAAAAACTGTTCGTTTCCATCGGTAATATTATCATGATATAAAAGCTCACACGGTTTAAAACTGTCTACTTTATCACTGTGTTTTAATCGGAGAGAGAGACAAATATCCATGTTGTTTTCCTGGTGCATATTTTATAAAATATTAATTAAAAGTTTTGAACTGCGTGTCAAAATCGGAACTTTTAAAATAAGTTTTTCATTTCAGTGAGATGACAAGATGACATCTAACCAGAGAGAGAGAGAGAGAGAGATAGAGAGCACTTTAGGTATATGTTCATGCGTGAAATATGACGGACAGTTTAATATGATGTTTAACAAAATAACATGGGAAAAGTGAATTGTCAGACACTCCAAAATAAGATTAACTTCATTTATAATTTGAATCTATCCTGTGTTGGAATAAGGAAGAGATTGATGTGATCAAACTGAAATGTTAAGAACACCACACCATAGTATGAGACTACTTAATTCGGAGCAACCCAGTTTCCGATTGTTCAAAATGTTGAAATTTGTAATAAGAAAGGAATAAACCGCATTAAACATCTTTTCCCGACATATTGAATACTAAATCCTATTTTGGTAATTCATTTTTAAATTATTTTGTTCGTAAGGCATAATTTACTAGCATTCTCCGAATAAGTAGAACTCGTTGACAAAGTGACCGTATTTGGTGTTGAAAAATATAATACAATTATCGAGAACATTGGCATGGTTTGCTCCGAGACTGACTCTGTTACTTTTTTTCAAAGAATTATGGTGAACTGACATAAATTTAGTGATATTGGTTCATGTAAGTTTGAAGGCTTCAGAGAGCAGATTCAATTATGAAATTTGTTCCTCAGATGGCAATTGTATACTTTGATAAGTGATTTAGTAAGAAAATAAATATATAAATAATTGGACATACATATGTGCGAAAATTAACTTGGCTCCAAATCCCCCAAATGTACTTAGTATTTAGTAATGCTTAAATATTAAAGGGCAGTTTTCATCAAACTTGTTTCCTCTATAAAACCTCTAAATAGTTCAATTCCTATGTCGGTTAAGTAATTGTTTACTTAAATGGAATCATTAACTTAAATATAGTCAAAGTCAAAGTCAAAGAGTTTATTCAAAGTAATATAGGCTCCGGCTCAAAATACAAAGCATATGGTCATGATATAACATTTTTCAGACAAAAGAAGTTGTGTCATACACCTTCTACAGATTCAACCATCATCATCACCATTATATTTGTTATAAATTATATCAAAATATGAAATAAATTAAAGTTATATTTCTCCATGTTACAATTTCAAAAGATATACCTTTCTCTCATTTAAATATACTTTCAAAAATTGTCTATGTTTCATACCATCAAAACCAATTCTAATTTAGATGAGATGAAAATTAATACATAATTTAGACAAGGTGGTGATAATCACGTATGAATATTTTAAGTGATTTTTATAAACCAGAAAGGTTCAGCAATTTATAAATATACAACGCTGTTCTATATATAACATCAGCATCAGTTGAACTAAGTGTAACAAAATGACCAAGGGCGGACAACTCTCTAAGGTAGAATAAATACCAACAACTTTCTTTAAAATTATATTTAATATAAAAATATAAACAATGAGAATATTAGAAAAAGAATTAAAGAATATGAAAAAAAAAACTGCCGGCTAACTGTCTCTTTATCTGTTGGTACAATAATAAATAATAACTGCACTGAACGTCCTGTTTTCACTTTAAGCCCGCATATTAACTACATAATGACTTACTGATACAAATGCACTTCAATGTGCCACATTCACAAAATGATTACTAAATTCACAGTACTCATACACTATAACACGTGCTCTTGTCGATGAACACTGACTTCCTGTCGTCGCTGTCCCTTCGGTATATGTGATCCACTTAGTCCACCGTAGACACCCTGTCGTCCATATGACGCATGCGTAGATTCTCCCGTCCTTGCGACGTAGTCCACCAATGGGGTCCCGTATCGACTGTGACCACCAAGATTAAATAACTGAATACGACTAGTCCAACGTAGACACCCCGTCGTCCATATGACGCATGCGTAGATTCTCCCGTCCTTGTGACGTAGTCTACCAATGGGGTCCCGTATCGACTGTAGCCTTTCGGCTTACATAGGCTCCATGCCCCAACTAAATACGGACAAGCTCCGTAATGAAATCTGGTCAGAATACTCTAGACTGGACCAGGTATCCTCCGTAGCTCCCATCGATATCTGACCCGGAGGCTCCATATAAATCAGCTTATATACTAAAACCCCCCGATTTACTCTTTAAAAACAAATATCACGTGAATCGTGCAATAAATTGTAAATCGCTTAATCCCGTGCATCCCGAGAAATACTGACAACACTGAGGTATACTGATAAAAAGGGCTTATGTAAAGAAACTATAGGTTTAAACTTCTAAACCTTAAACATCTCTCTTAATACACTTAAAACTTAGCAAAACAGTAGATATAACTATTTCAAACCCTAATCATATCTCATTCTGAACAAAAGGTAATAAAAGAAACCTGTGATAAACCTTATATAACCAAAATCGGTTAACACAGTTCCACTCTGACCTACGTGACAAATACAACGTACTCTAAATCTGTGATTATTTTCAGGCCACGTCAACATTATTTTGTGACACTAAGGATATTATAAAATCCTTGTAAATTTCTAGCTGAATCGTACCAGTTCAGTAGATACTGATTTCGTAGATCTGTATATTTCCCACAATGAAAAAAATACACGATATTCACATTCCACAACATTTGAAGTATAGTTTTCCTTACAATATTTGCAGACGCGTAAATCAAAAGAAATATTATTGTGTCTGCCAGTTTCTACATGTAAGTTATGGCTAGAACATCGAAAGCGAGAAAAAGCTAATCTGTATTTTACTGGTAATTCAATTACAAGGTATCTCTCAGTATTTAATAATGTTTTAAAATATTTATAATAATGACATCTACTAGATTCCTTAATAGTTGACTCCAATTTTCTGTTTCACAATCAATGACTCTTTGTCTAAAAGAATTAACAAAACTATCAATATCTCCAATATCATGGGAAATCCATACATATCATATAACAAGTTAGCAGATGTCTTCCTATCATATTTTATGCTCTTAAGTTCCAATAGTACTGAGTAAATGTTTGAAAATTCGAGCCTGAATGATATCTTGGTCTCCACATGTATATTTTTTAAGCCACGGTAAGCAACATACGGTAAGTAAGCTTGCATGTTTATGCTTTCAGCGAAACTTTTCATACTTTTATAAATTCACTGTGCTCAGTAATCTTTAAACATTTAATACCATGATCTAGTGATGGAGCGTACATAAGTTGAAATACAGTCAACTCTTGTTGTAAATCTCGATTTCGCCGATGTATCGAGAATTGCTGCCGATATCGGAAGCCAAATTTGCAGTTGATAATAGATTAATAAGTCCGTCACATAACTGTTAGTTCCGATGTAACGAAGTAAAGTGATCCCATAGAATAATGACCCCCGGTCATTATTCTTCAGAGAAAATGACCACCCGGTCATAGTACTATGACCCCCCTACGCGAAGAGAAGGGAGCCTCACGAAGAATTGTGACCCCAATAGAATAACGACCCACGGTCATATTTCTTCAGGAAAAATGACCCCCGATCAAAATGATATTATATTATGACGGGTGGAATGAAGTAAAGTGACTCCCATAGAATGATGACCCCGGTCATAATTCTTCAGAAAAAGTGACCCCTTTCTATAAAATAATGACTCCCGTTTTATAGATAATGACCCCTCCATCGGATGAGATCTGTTCAATTTTTATACGTTATATTCCTACCTGTAGTTAATATTACTGCTAACACTCATCCCAACAGTAGTAGTTCCTATAAATTCTAGGATTTTCTACAGCTACTCCAGTAAATTCGACAAAGAAGGACGTTGCTTATAATAGTGTGTTAACTTTTTCATAAAAATCATTGTTGAAAGCATGTGTTCCGTTCATTAGAAATGATAGGTAGCTTTTTTTGGTGTTTTTAATCTTGAGATGGCTGATATTTTACAAAATGACTTTATGAGAAGTCGAGCGAGCTCTTATTTACGATACCACGGATCAATTACCAACTACAAACACCTTATCTCAGCTATACATTCTTCTGGTTAGTCAATGAAACCAAATTCGACTTTAAGGTCTATCATTTTATAAAATAGTCCCTTTAGTTCACTTTAGAAACAACACTCTTTCGAATGCAAGAAAAGAACAACGATGGCTAAAGATTAATGAAACCCTAAAGAAATAAATACATTTTTTATCGCCTATCTACAGGCTAGGAAGTGAGGTAACATTCATCCTTTTATCTCTCATTCATACAAGGGTCACTATCCCCCCCCAAAAATACTGAAATGTGGGTAAATTTACATCGTTACAATGATCCGATCTGAGTACTATTAAAGAAGGCCATTAAAATTAAAAAAAAAAAAAATAAGGAGGAGGTGAAATGTAGCACAGAAAAATATGGTACTTTTTGTTAGTTAATATATATACTTATTACTTATAGTTATTAATATATTCAATGTCTCCTCTTGTAGGCTGAATATTCTTTGTCGACTTTTATATAGATCGCGGCATTTACTTGATTTATGCTTATACATTGACATAAAAATACAACATAACATTGTTTGTTGATTAGCGTTATACCGACAGTATTTTAGTAATTTAGAAAAAAATGTCTTCTTGTATATAGTGCAGTATCCCAATGTAGACATGTGGCATGATACCCACACCCAGTCACGTTATCCATGTATATATCCTGAGTGCCAAGCAGGTAGTCAGTTCCATTGTTAACGACTTGTATACTAACACGATAGTCTGCACTAAGACATTCATTTATTTGAGTGTATTGTATGTTTTTTCCCGAAATTTACACATGTTTGGCAATATATATATCACATTTCACATTTCCTGAAGAAGAATGACCGGGATCAATATCCGATACATATCATCGAGGGGGTCACATTTTCTGAAGAATAATGACCGAATCAATATCTTATATATATCATGTAGGGGGAGGGGCATCACATTTTCTGAAGAATAATAAACCGGGTCAATATCTGATACGTATCATCGAATTGTATTGTATTGTATTGGGGTTTTCCGTCGCTGCAATAGTATTTCAATTATATAGCGACGTCCAGCTAATTACAGGTGGAGGAAGACCCCGAGTACACAGAGGTATCCGGGTAGAACAACCGACTTACCGCAAGCCAGCTGGAATGCTTCCTCACATGAAAAATCCGAAGTTCCTACCGGGATTCGAATCCACAGCGGTGAGGGGCTGAGAGATTTGTAGTCCACGACTGTAACCGCTTGGCCACGGCGGCCCCTACCTATCATCGAAATGGGGGCCACATTTTCGGAAGAATAATGACCGGGCCAATATTTTATTCATATCATATAGGGGGATGGGGATATCACATAATTATCCAGGTCAATATCTAATACAAATCATCGGGGGGGGGGGGGGGGGTCACATTTTTTTAAGTATACTAACCAGGGTCAATATCTTATACATATCTTCGAGGGAGCAGGGACCGGGGGTGTCACAATTCCTGAAAAATAATGACCGAGTCAATGAATTATACATATCGACGAGGGTCACATTTTCTGAAGACTAATCACCCGGGACAATACCTTAAACATATCATCGAGGGGGGTTACAATATCTGAAGAATTTTCTTTCTCAACAAATATTGTTAGTCATAAAGTAATAATTCATGTCAGCTTAGTCATGTATTGAAACATTCCTAAATTAAAAATGTGAATTGCATTTCTACCTATTTTTAGATTTTAAGTATTACTAAGTGCTAAGTATTGCTGATGGAATCGCAGCCTTATTCGAACCGGTATACGCATTGACGTTCAAAGAAAAGTGACGGTCTAGCCCAGGAATCGACTAGATGGAACATAAAATAATTTGAAAGAACTTATTTTCTAATCGACGTTTAGAGAAATATGTTAGAAATTAATTTGATCTTGTGACATGTTAAGATTAAAATAGTTCAAACATACACGTCAAAGCCTTAATGAGGTCATCATTCATCTGATATAAATATAGACATATAAACTTATGGATACACTCTTATTAAGTTCAATTATTTATTGAGGCTTACATTATCTTTTTTTTCAAAGAAAGTTCAAAAAAGATAAACGCTAAAGTGACGCACAATTCGAAAAACCTAAAAGATATTCACAGGGAATAATGCATATTTGCATATTTGAAAATGTTTCTAGGCCTAATTTAAGTTCGATTTCACTAAGTGTAAGGTTCCCTAGTCTATTCTCAATAGCATGTCGGCGAGTATTTTCATTGCACCAAAGATTGTATAAATTACACACACCCATCCCGAAATGGAAAAAAAGGAAAAGGTAATTACATCTTATAAGGATGACTTCAATGCAAGGGATTCCAAACACGATACTGTCATTTGGAGTAAACATGCACTCCTATACAACAATACTTTCTTAATTGAAATAATAATGCAGTTATCTCCATGTACATGTCTAAATTCAGTTGTAAGATGTGTTTGTTTGGTTGTGTAAACAACATCCCACCGAGAGTATTTATATTTCAGACATCTGTCCACATAA
>CM037783.1:56331682-56381682 GCA_021229015.1 Solen grandis
GAACTCGCGACCCCCAGATGCCCACGCAGACCCTAGCCAACGGGGACTGTGAGGTTCAAGGTTCATTGCATAACCAATATTGGGCTGAAAGTAACGATATATCATAATATGAGCAGTTATTTCAGCCCATAAACAGCTTTGTTTTATGAAAAAGGAAAGTGTTTATATTTATATATATGTAAGATCTAACTACTTGATTAAAGGACTGAACACCAGTCGATTTACAAAATTAAGTCCCCAGATTTAAACCAACTTTACTTTTCAATTATTTACTTATAAAGGTGCAGATCTTCTTTTAGATATAAACATGATAGTATATATTTAATGAGAGCTCAAGTTTGAATTAAGAAGTCTCTTAAATTTGTGGCAAATAAGAAGCTCTGAAAATTCAAATTTATCAACGATTTATTTCAATAGAACACCTTTCTAATTTCAATTTTGCCATGTACAAAATAGATCGATCTATTTGACAAATTAAATTTTCCACAAATCTATAGTGACTTTTTAGTCGGATAGAATCTATTGATGCATTTCTAAAAAAAAAAAAAAAAAAAATATATATGCAAATGTAAAAAAAAAGTTCCCAAAACATAAAATATTTTTGTTCCAAATTAGCCAGTTATTTTTTCCATACAATAAATGTTTGCTTATGATAAATTGGACAATAAAAATGTTTGATAGTTAATGCTGTTCTATACATTATTTCATATATCTGATATATCAATAATTTTCTCTTTATATTTTTTTTGTCTAGCGCATGCCGGATGCGTGACGTCATCTCTTAACAGAATTCAGCTACCATTGAGATCAGTTTTTAACCAAAGGAAAAGCATTGGTACATCGAGGGACGTCAAAAGCACTGACAGATGACCGGCTCTCGCCTATCCCAACCCCTCCTGATATACAGATTTACCCAAGACTTCCTTTCTAAAAATTCAATACGGATGTCAGGCATTGAATATTGTTCATTTTTAGACTGGCGGCGTAGCCAGTCTTATGTAGCGGGAAATAAAAAACAGACATTGCTGATTTGAATGAATACTGCAAATGGTTTAACTGCATTGTATCACTCCACGCAACAAATTATTAGATATGCAACTATAATGAATGGAATCAGGGTCATGACCCTCACTCAGGATCATTACGAAACATATTACAGCGCTTAAAGACACTGAAAAACTGCTTATCATGAAACTGAGAGCGAGTTCAGCTACATACGCGTGTGTGTGTGTGTGTGTGTGTGCCTCTATTGACTTCAACCCTGCCGTAACAATGGTTTAGAGTTATAGCTATTTCATGTAAATCCAGCCGACAGTATTTCAGTGCCTTGAGCGCTTTGATTTTCAATGGTGTTCATAAAAAGGATTTTCCCTTGATTAAATTGGGGTCAACTGATCCCTTTACATATGGGTAAAGATTCAGAATTTGACTTATTTGATGGTCATTTAGAAAATCTGAAGGTCAAAACGGAAAATCTGTGGAAAACTCTTGACATAAACATTGCCTTGATGCGATTAAAGGTCATCCGTTTTTGGGTTTCATCTCATTAAAAAAAACACAAAGCTTAGTTTACAGACAACTTACGTCAGAGTTTTATCTCAACACCGAAAAATATCAACGTCTGTTTTTCAGTTCATTATAAAAAAGAAATCTAAAACGTTCAAACATTCAAATACAAGTGTTTTCAAATTGCATGACATACATAATTTGCACCGTTTTACTTTTCTTCACGCAATGAACTTAGGGGAAAACAAACGAGTTCTATATTAAGACAGAAAAAAAGATTTAAATATATTTAATGACAGCGTTCACTACTAAATTACAATTTTTCATCATTTCAACTTCTTTCATACTTAACCTTTTACTAAATATAACTGAATATGTCGTTCGAGTCAGAGCACTTAGCGATGTGCACCGGATCCCGGGGGTCATCCAAGATAACATATATCCCCGACATAGTAGGGTAACCAACAAGTCTTGATTACTGGAATACGAACTCCATTCATTTGACATTGAAAGGGTAAAAACTACAAAATGTTTAAAACCGTCACTTAATGAATATTCATGGACAAATTAATGAGTTAATGGATACCAACATTGCTCAAAATGGTATTTTTCTTTGCCGCGCAGACTGTTGAAACTGGGCTACAATATTGCATCAAACAGAGGTAACCCAGATCAGACAGATGTGACCCTGGTCAGACAGAGGTGATCAAGATCAGACAGACAGAGGTGACCCAGATCAGACAGAGATGACCCTGATCAGACAGAGGTGACCCTGATCAGACAGAGGTGACCCTGATCAGACAGACAGAGGTGACCCTGGTCAGACAGAGGTGATCCTGATCAGACAGCACATTTCAGGAGTTGTCTGATCAGGGTCTGATCTGTTTGCCATTGCCTCAAAACGAATCTAACTAAGAATAAAGGTTAGATATTGCTTACGTCATACAAAATGTGTATCTATAACATATAGAAGCTTTACGTTTCTGGGCTAGTTTGTATGCAAATTATGTAGACATAAACAAGGCGTTTATTTAATTAAAGATCAGACGTATTTCAAGGATTCAGCTATTTGACCAAACACTAAGCTTAGTTAGTAGATAACCTACGTCATTGAGTTTTACTTCAGCTGAAAGAACATAAACATCTAAAGTTAAACAAATGCATATGGCGTAGCACTTAATACGCTAGAATCCAATTCACAGCAAAGATAGTTCCTTAATAAAATATCCCTCTATTTTTTTCTTTGATGATATGTTTAAATACATAGAGTTTTGTTTCTTTGCTTTGGTTGTACATCACACATATACTTTTTCTGTCATTTGGATTTTTTGTCATAAAGATAAGATAAAATGCGTCTATACCACGATATCACGCTGTAGACAAATGACCGCATTATACCGCACACCCAGTCGCACTATCCATTCGGAACACCTCGCCCTTTTCCTAGTAGAAATGGGCGAGGTGTTCCGAATGTCGCACTATCTTGACACTGGGTTAACCGGTCCTAGAAGTATCTTGAGAGTCAAGTGAGGGAATATAGCAGCAACAGTTTAACGGCATATATTGTATGTCGCAACCTTGGATCGAACCTACGACATCAAAGTTACGCGACGGGATACCAATCAGTCATCTGAACAGTTTCGACCACAGTTTAGCAGAACATCCACATACATCCTTACTATACACGCTTCTAGAACGAGGTCCAGTCCTAGAGTTAAAAACTCGCTTGAGATGTTAGTCTAGCCAATTGAAAAAAGAAAAATGTGTGATTTTTGTGCCATGATCTCGGTCTCTGGATCCTGATAACTCAGTATACATGCTCCCTATGTAATATCGTAAGTTATTCGTATTTTTCTCGTATAAATAACTATTTCAGAAAGTGTTGTTTTTTAACCATATTTTATGGTCAAAACACGTACTGTATGATAACATTTATTTAATTCTGGACCCGTGAACGATTCTTAGATCAACATAAACGTATTTTAAAACGTTGAAACGAAAATATTGGCGCAACTTGAATGCAATAAGCATTAATTGGCGACATTGCTTTGGTGTTCATAAGATACAGTGCATTACGAATTGAAAATAACGTGTCCGTGTCTGTACACTTTTGGACCGGGCGCCGTCCCAGTAGCCAGTGCATTCCATCTCATGGTAAACAATGTAATCATGTTTATGATTTGATATTTTATGTCGGAAAGAGCGATATTGTTATTTTTTTTATGTATGCACACTGTGCATTAAAATTCGGAAAATAGTTCGTAAAGATTATTAACCTACATATCAACCCTGCCCCGGTCTTTACTTTAATACCGTTTTTTTCCGTTTTTTTTTTTCTTTCTTTTTTTTTTTAATCATAAAAGTATCTCAGTAAAGCGTTATAGTCTATGATTTCAAAATCCCATGACTTGCCTTGCACAACTTTATAAGCTAATAATGTAGCAGTATCTTTCAATCGGCAGTTCTCACAATGCATATTGTATTTTTTGTTGTTAAAAATATCATTGCATGCAATTGAAATGAAAAATATGTATTTATTGTAAATGTAATGAGCTGTATATGCTTAATAAATGTATGTTAAAATATTGGTCTTTTGAGTTTGTGGTTAGCAATATGGGCCCAACTTTTTGGCTCATGCACCTGAGCACATATGCTCAGGATGAGCAATTAGGATCGATGAATGTCCATCGTCCGTCCGTCGTCCATAATTAGTTTGTTTGCACTCTAGCATCTTCATTTCTTAAGCAACTATCTTTAAACTTTATTACAGTATTTATAGCCATATTCTATCGGCCAAGTTCGATTATGGCTGATATCGGCTTATTCGGTCAGGATTTACGCCCCTTTCAATATTAAAAAAAATTCAGATTTCATTTTGTTTGCACTCTAGCATCTTCATTTCTTTAGCAATCATCTATAAACGTTATGACAATATATATAGCCGTAATCTTTCAGCCAGTTTAAATTATGGCTGATATCGGATAATTAGGTCAGGAGTTATGGCCATTTAATTAATAAAAATGCCAGATTTCACTGTATACACTCTAGAATCTTTTCATCGTTTCATCGACAATGTTTAAAACCATAATCTCTCAGTCCATGTAGAGTTCAAATTTTGATCACAGGTATTGTTTAGTTTGTGGAATTGAAACGATCTCATGGATTATGTATGCAGTACAACTATGTTATAATTGTGTAACTTGTACGTGTACACAATGAAGGCAGATTTTTTCAGGTGAGCGACTTCAGGGCCATCTTGGCCCTCTTGTTAAACGAACTTTTCAGTGTACATGCACATGCAATTTAGCTGTGATTGGAACAACTGATAAGCCTATGGTCATTTTGATGGCTGCTCGTGTCTCTGTTTTTTATCCCTCAGCAGTGTTGAATATACTGAGACGAAATGTTTTTTAACATAGGAATTCTGGTCAGTTTGAGACATGAATGGAAAATACTGTTTTTTTTTGTGTTTTTTTTGTTGTTTTTTTTGACATGGCATAATTTTCCCGTATTAACACGCTCATGAGATACTTTCATTGCTTCAACACTTTTGTAACCTTAAAAGTTGTGGCCAAAGTAATTGCGCCTGTTGATAAATGTTCTGGAGCCAAACACCAACAATAGGGACCTACTTAGTGCTAAGAAATATTGAGTACGTAAGGTAGGTAATTAATTCCAATAATAAAAATTAAAAAATAATCCACTTAACCTATCTTTTAAAACAGAAATGGAGAAATTATAGTACTAGTACTTTATTTCAGAATTAAAGTGTTTTCTTCAAATCTAAGTAACTGAAATGCCGCCTCAATGCATATGTATAATTCTACATTTGACGAGCTGTTATTAAATTTCTTTAATATTCCTCATTCCATTTTAATGGCTGGAAGTCGGGAACCAGACTATGTTGCTATGGTAGCACACATTTCGTCCATCGAAAGCAAGAAGGGACTATCAGCATATGTTAAAAGAAGGCTGATAGCCCCTTCTAGCTTTCAATAGACGATTTCTGCATCGGACACCATTTCGGGGCCATAATTTCCCATTGTTACTACGCGGTGATAACGCTCCAAACTTTGTTTTCTGTCTTATTACTCGTGATGTTAATTTTCATGTTTATTTATTTAAATGCACTAAAAAGGGGTCAATTTTGAATGAAGTGAATTAGGCTTTCACTTTTTATCTTCTTTTTATAAAAAATATATCAATATTACTCAAGTTTGGGAAAAAAAGTCAATGATTTTTATTATATACCTGTAATTTTCTGGCACAAATACATGAAAAACATGAGGTACAAATACAACTCGACAGATAAAGCTATATTTAATACGGAGTATCGAGGCGGTACATGGAGAATTTGCGACTCTTTTTACGTAACATAGTAAAAACAACATTCTTTTAACACGAAAATTGGAGAAATTGTCTGTCCTTTGGTTACAGTCCACTATTTTTTTTATGCTCGTCACAACCCAAATCAACAAGGAAAATCAAACAAACAAAAAACAAAACAAAATAACAGATCACTGCATCTCGGTTTGCTTTATCTTACATTTAGAAGCTATTTCAGTCATCTGCTCCATTATAACTACTCTATTTAACTTAATTTAATTAAATGGTCCTTTAAGCAGGATTGTACTGTATTTACATATAGTAGTCGATTTATTTATAGATTTACATTTTGATTGCATGATATTTTTTGTAAGATTTCAAATGAAACATTTTTCATAAATATTTTGTAATATTTGCAAGCTATGTCCTCAAGATATCTACACGTCCATCGGCTTTGTTTGCGGACCCGCTGTAATACTCTATATCTTCTTGTTTGAATATAAAATTGTGTCAGACAAACTGTCAAGTGAAGTACCTGTAGAACTATCAACAGACAAGGAGGATGTGAAACGTTTTTGAACCTTCACAATATCAATGAAGAAGGACAACTGTGGAGTCATTACCAATGAAGGACAAAGGCAAACGTTTTAGTGAACTGACTGACAAAACCAACATATTAAACAAGCAGTACAGTTCGGTATTCACTGAGGAGGACAAGTCCAGCATCCCAACCCCAGAGGGCGAACCATACCCCACTTACTATGGCTGATATCACCATTGCATCATAGGGAGTCATAAGCCTGCTGAGGAAGCTATAGCCACAGAAGGCCACAGGACCAGATATGTTACCTGCACGTATTCTTAAAGAATTAGAAACTAAATACACAACATTCCTGACCATCTTATATAAGAAGTGCTTGTCAGGTGGTGGTGGCATCTCAGACGTGTGGAAGACGGCGAATGTATCGGCAATCTTCAAGAAGGGGGATAGGTCCAAGGCATGCAACTACGGGCCAGTATATCTTACCTGCATTGCCTGTAAGATTCTGGAGCATAGTATTGTAAGTAATATAATTCATTACCTAGACTCACACATTTTCCTTACTGATAGCCAGCGAGGGGGTTCTTAGACAACGACGACGACGCTGTGAAACACAGATACTTATGCTATCTGATGAGCTCGTCCAATCTCTAGATCAAAGGTGCCACATGACCTCGCTGCCCTTGACCCCAGTAAGACCTTTAACAAGAAGCCCCACAGACGCCTGCTCTCAAAGCTACAATACTACGGCATCATACTGGATAATGGCCTTCTTCAGTGGACGCACACGGTGCCCGCACCTGTTATCAGCGGGGTCCACCAGGAAAGTCTGCTCGGACCAGTCATTTTCTTTATCTCCATGAACGACCTCCCACATCAAGGACAAGACTTTTTGCAGATGACTAGGTGATTTGTAAACAGGGAAATTGTGTCATGTAACTGTGGGGCAGATAACTCAAAAAGTAGAATGGTGACCCCCATTTTTTTTATCCCATAAATATGTTTCTTGTGTGATTCTCTATTAT
Organism: Solen grandis; assembly: GCA_021229015.1. Lineage (NCBI taxonomy): Eukaryota > Metazoa > Mollusca > Bivalvia > Adapedonta > Solenidae > Solen > Solen grandis. Next base: position 56,339,081 of record CM037783.1, read on the forward strand.
CATGCAACGTTTAAGAAAATTCTCATGTCTAGTTTTAATTTTCCCTTTTTGTCTATATAGTTAAAGAAACTGTAATGGGCGCTTATGCCTTTAAGAACCCTAATTCGCCCAACCTTGAAATATTGTTCCTTTGTATGGCATCCAAATACTAAGGATCTGACGAGTGTCCTTCAAGCATGCAGTGGCTATCCACACTAAGGTTCTCATAGTTAGAGACTCGGCTTCAAGTAAATCCTAAAGATTCCCAAATTTGTATCGCCCGCCCCCATCATAAACGGATGGGTTTTGGTTAAAAAAGAGAAAATGTAGCCGATACGTACAACATTATTTCTCTCTTTTACCTGTCTATCCTCTCTATATTCTTTTCTTGATCAGGAACTGTACACGTCACGTAATAGTCATTAGTGACTGAGCAGATGCACAATGTAATATACCGTCACCGCTGGCCTAGTAGTTAGATCGAGCGTCCGCCTCGGGAGCGGGGGATTGTGGGTTCGATCCCCGGTCGCGATATACCAAAGTCGTAAAAAATGGTACTGGTATAGCTCCCATGCTTCGCGCTCAGCATATAAGGGTAGTTCTAGGACTGGTTGGCCTGGTGTGGGGATATAATGTGACTGGGTGTAGTATATATGCCACATGCCTACAGCGTGGTACTGCAGTGTGGCAGCACTATATCTGTCTCAATTTATGTAGACATCGTCTCCAAATGACTGAAATACTGTCGGTGGGACGTTAAACCCAACAAAACACACACATACAAAACAACAACAACAATAACAACAACAAAAAAACGCGCACACACACACACACACAACAACAAAAAAAAAACAAAAAAAAAAACAACAACAAAAAAAACCCACAAACAAACAACAACAACGAAAACAATGTAATATGAATGTACGAGGTGCTTGAATGATCAGTTAGCAATACCGGCCTTAAAAACCACAAAAAAAAGTAAAAAAAAAGAAAGTAATCAATGGTTGCGTAACATCAAATATATACTCAACAACTTTTCTAATTGGTCACCTGATAATTTCATCAAAATATCACAAGGAAAATAAGTGTATGAAAATCTAATGTATTTAAATTAAAGAACTGTTTATTCCAAAATAGAAATCATAGGTTTAATTCACGATGTTTTTGTTGGCAAAATCCATGTATACCTCAAGGTTATGTTCATGGTAACTCAATTGTGATGGTTTACCATCAATATATTCACCAGTATTGAAAAATATCAAAATCAAAGGGTGACCAATTAGAAAAGTTGTTGAGGATATTAGAAAAACGCCTTTGCTAAAATTCTAAAAGTTTGGAAATACCATCATTAAACTGAACCAATATGAAAAATCATTCTTTGGAATCACCTCCTTGAAAATGTTGTGCAAGCTGGCTCAGTAGTGCCTTGAACAGCCACCGCAAATAAGATATTCCGTCGTATAAAACCCAGTAATGCACTTAGCCTAATTTCGCTCTCATCCCTCGGTATGGATCAGATTGAATCCGCAAAATAAACCTCGTCCAATCGGAATGACTCGATATGTTCCGTTTACAACCGACTTGTTCTTGACAGGTGGCGGGAATATCCGAAAATGGAAATGGAGAAAACAGCTATCGTGCAGTGTCCTGTCTGTAGCAAGAGATTTCGTCAACCAGACATTCAGGCTCACGTGGAGCGATGTTTAAACAACGATGTCCAGAGTGTTGGTGGAGATGACACGTTTAGTTCAGAATCTAAAAAGAGAAAATCGAGCTCATCCAGTGGGTGGGGGTTCATGATGTCAAAAGAAGCAAAGGACAACCAGGCAAAAAGGAGTAAACATGATATGAATTCGTCGACAAAAAATAAACTTGCATCAGACGAAAAAATAGTGATAGACTTAGATGCACCACAGAGTGAAAACGATTCAAATAGAAAGTCTACATTCCCAGAAGGGAACAGTCAACGAAATGATGATGTTTCAAATAAAAATATCAAGTCCACAGGGGTGTTAAATGAAAAGGGAATAAGAAATGAGGATGTCAGTGGTGAGGACAGTCCATGTCAGCCACTGGTTGACTGGTCCACACCGCTAGCAGAACAGATGAGACCAGCAACACTGGAGAGTTATGTAGGACAGATTCAGGCGGTTGGGGAAAACACACTGCTATACCAGCTGCTACAGAGTGACAGTATTCCCTCTATGTTGTTTTGGGGTCCACCAGGGTGTGGAAAGGTTTACACTTGCTCCTCTTTTGAAAATCTTTTCATGTCTAATTATTGTTAAATGCTTAGGCCAAGTATAATTGTAACAAAATATAAGCTACTGCCCCAAGCTGGAATCAAGCTGGGCATCCAGTAGACAAATGGGACACTTTACCATGTCTTCACGAAAGCTAGCTCCATGGAAAAGGAAGTACAAGTGTTATTTTATACCATTTATTAACAATTCAGAACTTCCTTTTTCATACCACTAATTAATTCATGACTGCCCCTCATTAACTTATGGCTAGCATTTTGGTGATTTTGTTTCTTGGGTTGGTTAACTTGTGAAGTTGGTAAGAGCCTGAATAGTGTAGTCGTAACAAGCTTTGCTTCTTACCAATGTGTCCTGGGTTGGATTCCTGGTCACGTACGTGAGAGTGTAGAGTGTTTGCCTGTCCAGACATGTGGGTTTTCTCTGGGCTCTCCGATTTCCTCCCACAATAATGTCCACATATTCTGACACCAGAGCCATCGAGAGTGATTAAATTTAAAGTTGTGATAACTTGTGTCATAATCGATGTAAAGTATGTTAAGTTTTGAAGTTGTTAAGTGATATTGGGAAAGGTCAGTCACTATGTTGATAAAGCCAACACAAGCCTAACTTTTATGAATGAAGCTTTTAATGGCCTGAGGCTTCATCTCATATTGGCAAAAGGTAAAGCTAAAACCAGTGTCCATTAACAAGTCCGGTCAAAGCATCTTGTCATGGACTGAGGTTGACTCAATTCTAATAATAATAATCTTTAGGTTCCCAGGTTTTTGTCATTTTATGTTGGTATATGTAACCGCAATTAAATTGTTCTTTGTAAAGAAATCAATAAATGTTGTTCATGGATATATTAAGTATTATATTTTTGTATTTTACATGTTGGGCTGTTTTCTGATATTGACTAAAATCAAGGTATGCAAAATTAGCTGTTTTGCCCTTAATTTGAATGTATTCATGTACAGTTGACCTGTATTAGTAGCCACCTGTACATGTACTAAGCAGTCAACCTGCATTTTGCTGTCATTTTTAATATTACCAAACTGTAGCATTTTCATTTTTGTTATATATTTAAACTTCATTTAGCGATCACCTCTGTTAAGCGGCCTCTTTCTCTTTTTTTTCCTTAAATGACTGCTTAAGACAGGTTTGATATAATTGTATTATCAAACATTCAGTTTTCTTTTATATTATTTTCTCCCATAAAATTGAACTTATTTTATAACATATTTATTTTTGATGTGTACAGACAACTTTGGCCAGAATTATTGCTCAGAGATGTAAGGCAAGATGAAGTTTGTTCAGCTATCAGCTACATCATCAGGGGTTAATGATGTCAAGGAAGTGATTAAAAATGCAAGAAACAATCTCAAGACATTCAAGAAGAAAACCATCTTGTTCCTGGATGAAATTCACAGGTTTAACAAAACTCAGCAGGTAACTTCTCATAACTGAAATCTAAAGTTAAAATCTAAATGCGGGGTTCATGTATCTCATCATGTGAGACTTAAAAAAATTTAAATTACAAAATATTTAATATCAGTTCACCACATTTAATATAAAAGAATAGGTAGAACAAGGTGAATTGTATAGTGAATTTTTTTTTTGCCAAATGGGAAAAAATATTACCTATTTTTGATTGGGATGGGGCCAATATATGGACCCTACAAATAGGCAGAAAAATGCTTGCTCTCTTGACAGTTGCTGGGTTGAACTAATATTTTGAGCACAGGAAGGTCATAAAAGATTTTTTCCCAAACGGGGTTTGAATCATCAAACTTTGGAGTTCCTCATTGTTTATCTGCAGTCAGATTTGTTTTTTACCCGTCACATAGCTCCTTTTCCTAATAGATTTAAATAGGGGTGAGTTGCTTTCTTTGTTTATTTCATGCTTTTGGTTGAAAGATTGAGAAAAATCAGTGAATAAAATCATATCTGTTAATGTATCATGTGACTTCATGTCCATAACTGTATCCTGTTGGTCTTATTCAAGTAATGTCTCTTTGACTGAGCAAGGTTAAACAAAAAATTGTCAGATTAATATCAGTGAATTAGGGCTTTCCAGTTGGAATTTAAAAGACAGGAGATATAGAAAGAAAAAGAATTTAAAAGTGTTAGAATAGCATAGAATAGTTAACAGAACATTTGTTGACTGTAAGATTTTATTTTATTTCATTTTGGAACCTTATGTATAATACATAAGGGATAATTGTTTGTTTTGGTGTAAGATTGATTAATAATTTCACAGAGGAACATAAAAAGTGATATTTTCACGAGTGGCGAAACCACAAGTGAAAATGCATCTTTTTATGAATGAATGAAATTATACATCGATCTTTCACCAAAACAAACAATTTTTCTTTTTATTTAATGCTTAAAAGGCCAGAAATTAGCTGTGTTATTCACAAAGACGTCAAAATTGGCGGGATTACCTTGTGTGCGTGATGCTATTTATGATGTCATTTCTTGCCTAAAACCCAGCCCAAATGACACTCCAATCGGATTCAAGTTCCTGATAATTTCACTGTTTTCCTGATAATTTCACTGTTTTGAACATATATATATGTAGATATATAGATATAATCCACTGTTATTTCTCGGTAATCCATTGATAAATATTAAATAAATAGTTATAATTGTTTTCTTTGACCATGCATGAAGGAAAATACAATTTAAAAACAAAAATATTAAAAAAGTAACACAAAAATAAAACAACAACACCCCTTCCCCAAACTATCCTCTATTTCTTCATTGATCAATGATAGTGTATATATTATCTAAAGTACATTGTGAAATAAAGTATGGATAGAAATGGTCAATCAATTAATTTTCATCACTTACCGAAGGAGAAGTGCTAAAAATGGAAATACACTTTGATTACTTTTCATCGCCAGGACTCACTGCTACCTCATGTGGAAGATGGAACCATAACATTGATTGGAGCAACAACAGAGAATCCATCATTCCAGGTCAATACAGCACTTCTGAGTCGTTGTCGAGTCATCGTTCTAGAGAAGCTTGAGAGCGAGTCTGTGCTGGGGATCCTGCTGAGTGCTGCGGTTAGACTTGGTCTCACTGTCTGTGAGAATAAAGATAAAGCGCAATGGTCTAAAAAGATGGAGCAGTGAGTTTCATGATACTGATTTGGAGACAATTACTTAGTTATACCCCTAATTACGAAGAATATAGGGGGCTATATTGGAGTCAGTTGGTTCATCTGTAGACCAGACTTGTCCGCCCTATTTCTCGCCTACCTTTGATCTGATTTTCATAAAACTTTACAAGACTGATAAGTATCAAGCCTAGTTGCGCATATTATTGGCACATTATGATTTGCTTGCTTTTGAATGAGTTATGGCCCCACATCGATAGATAAGGGGGCATATTGTCTGTCTGTCTTTCACAAAACTTTAACCTTGACGACACACGGAAGTCCTTCCACCTACAGCTTCCAAACTTGACATGTGCATGCACCTTGATGGGCTCTACCCACCAGGTGACCTTGACCTTCAAATGACCTGTGTAAGGCCCCTGCAGGGGCATGGTGTTCATTCAAATGTAGCGCTTGTTCAAATTTTCTCAAGATTATTTCAGACATGATTATCCCTGATTTTCATGAATTAGTCGGACATTTTAAATGTTTTGTTGAAGTGAATACTGCAGACCAGTTATACAATCTACTTTCTGTTCAAGGAAGATGTACATTGAGAAAGCAGCTTTAGAAGTATTATCTAAACTATGTGACGGAGATGCAAGGGTTGCACTGAACGGTCTGCAGATGACAGCTCAGTCAAAACTTCCCAAATTCAACAAATCAAAGAATAGTTTACAACATGGAAACTCCTCACAGCATGATGATCCAGTTATGATTACATGTGAAGACATCAAGCAAGGTTTGGAGAAATCACACCTTGCATATGATAAAACAGGTATGTCTTTTATTGAACTTTTTAATTGAATATCTAAAATTTGGTATTTGTATGCATCCATAAAATGTGCTCAAGCCTTCAGATTTACACATATATATTAAATTTATTATATGCTGGCTGATCAAATGCTGTGTTCTATCAGTGAAAAAAAATCCACATCTCACAGGGTAAGTGATACAGGTTTGCCAGAACTACATTTTTTACTTTTAACCCTTTCCCTCATATAGACTCATTTTGACGCACTCAATAGGTACCACATAAAGCCTGATCTGCAGAAAACCACAGTTAAACCTTACCAAATTTAATTATAAAGTCCTCATTTCCAGACCACTGAGGAGCAGCGAACAGCATAAAACCTGATCAGCCTGCGAGTTTGCATAGGTCTTTTCATGGTTTCCTCTATGAGGGAAAGGGTTAAAGGGTATGTTTATGGGAATGTAGCAGCAGTTAGCATTTGTTTTGAGTGGAATATATGTCCTCTCTAAGTGATAAAATTTTCAAATTAAGCGCTTGTGATAATATGAAATTGAATCACTTCTCGGTGAGATATTTACTCAAAACAAATATCCTCTATGCATTTATGAACACAAACTGATTCATTGTATTTTCATTAAATAGCAACAACTATCTTTGTTTGACTGGTTCTTTTAGGCAAGTGGTTAGTGTGGCTGTCCTGTAACATGGAGGTCATGTGTTTGATTCTTGGCCTTGACATACCAAAGATCTTAAATATGCTTGTGCTGGGTAGTTCAAGGACTACATTGTTTGCCCAGTGTTAAGATATTTTGACTGGGTGTTGTCTGCGGTATGGTATCACATTGGGGTAGAACTTCATCTCTATCTGTCTCATGTTGACAAAATTCCCCAAATGACTAAAATATTGTCAGTGGGATGTTAAACCGTAGCAAAGAAATATATAACCTTTCTTGTATTGAAATATATTTCATTTTAGAGTTTAGGATCGAATAATATGCGCAGACTCAGGGTTGGAAAAATCCTGAAATCATCACTGACCCTTTGTAGCATTTACAAAATTTTATGTTGTAAAATAAAGAAAAATACTAAGAAATATTACGATTTTTCACCAGCCCTGCACTAATGTTCATGTCAAGCAGATGAGTCCGGTGCTTAAAATTCCACTCGCCTGCCCGCCATGGCAAGTGAATTGTAGTGCCGGGTGATTGAAAAACTAGTCTCGTTAAATTTATATATATCTTGATTTTCCTATCTCAAATATGAGAAGTGCAATGAAGGTGGGTGAAAAATCTTAAAGTTTTAGATCCTTTAAGTGAAATTTAAGACACCTTGGCATTAAAGCTGGTATTTAATCTGTTGTGTGCTTGAGTCCTCAGTCATTCATAACTAAACATGAAATTCAGGTGAGGAGCACTACAACTGTATTTCGGCACTGCACAAGTCCATGCGTGGATCAGATGACAGTGCTGCCCTCTACTGGCTGGCTCGCATGCTTGAGGGTGGAGAGACGCCACTGTACGTGGCCAGGAGACTGGTGAGCTTCGCAAGTGAGGATGTTGGTAAGTTGCATCAACAGTGTTTTCTCTAGAGCGCGTTTCCCGTGTCTTTAATGCAGTTAATTTGATGTTGACCAAAGAAACTGGCAATGTGCGTCATTTATGACCCAACTTAAATCTTAATATTCATTTGGTCTTAAACATTTAAACACTGTAGCGAAACAAGTCAGTGTCGATCCAGGAGATGCAAAGGTCCAGGTGGATGTTTGTAAAGCATAACTTGTTCGTCGAGAGGCTTGGAAATCTTCATTTTAATTTAAAATGTGTCTAAGGTTGTCTAAGTTGTGACTAGGTATCCAGTGTCATCTGCTTTAATTTAGATTGGCGATGGCCATTTGCAGTTTGCAGATGGCCAAATATTTTTCAAGAAGAAAGACAGAATTGCGACCAGGTGTCTATCATTGGACAAAAGGATGGTTTTCTTTCTTTTTTCCCTCCAGAAAATATGATATGGACCCATGGCTTTATTTTTTTTTCATGAAATGTGTAATTCGTACCAAATAGCACATACTTCAGTTCAAGCTTGCATAATCATCAATAAAAGGTTAAGGCTAAGAATCGAATGCTAAGTTTTACACAAGTATGAATGTTCTTCACTGGATTAAGTTTTGAATGACAAAACATTTTCAAAATGGCTTGCAGTGTTATTGGTAAATAAAATTGAGATTCAGATTTTATTTTGTCATGCAAGGATGTTTTGATGTGGTGCAACATATTTTATAAGGAAGAACAGTGTTCGCTAGTAACTTATTCATTTTAATTTAATTCTTTCCCTCATATAGACTCATTTTGACGCACTCAATAGGTACCACATAAAGCCTGATCTGCAGAAAACCACAGTTAAACCTTACCAAATTTAATTAAAATCCTCATTACCAGACCACTGAGGAGCAGCGAACAGCATAAAACCTGATCAGCCTGCGACTTACTCGCAGGCTGATCTGGTTTTATGCTGTTCGCATAGGTCTTTTCATGGTGTCCTCTATGAGGGAAAGGGTTAATGAATCCCTGAAGTAAGATGATTCAGTTTGTGAACTATTGGTATGGTAAAATATTTGTCATTTCTGTCTGAGACTATCATCAGTTATGCATTTGTGTACTGTTAAATTCTTTCTATAATAAGTTTGACGCCCTAACTTTTAAAACAAGCCCCAGTTTTACAGATATCAGGTCATAAAAACCCCCTTAAATATTAGGCTAGAGAAAACACTGCATCAAACAGAAAATGTCACTTTGAAATGTTCAATAATATAACTTTTAAATAAGACATGCCACATTGATGTTTGTGAAGAAGGTGAAAGTCATGCCATATATCACAATAAAAACAATAGCAAAACAACTCCTAATCCTTTCCCTCATAGAGGAAACCATGAAAAGACCTATGCGTACAGCATAAAACCAGATCAGCCTGCGAGTAACTCGCAGGCTGATCAGGTTTTATGCTGTTCGCTGCTCCTCAGTGGTCTGGAAATAAGGATTTTGTAATTAAATTTGGTAAGGTTTAAATGTGGTTTTCTGCAGATCAGGCTTTATGTGGTACTTATTGAGTGCGTCAAAATGAGTCTATATGAGGGAAAGGGTTAATCAGTGCGGCAATCTGTTGATCGAAGTGTTTTGTACAACATAACTTAAGCTCTTTGACAAACTAATATCAATCTTTAACAAACTGTTAATTGGCACAGTATCTTGTCAAAATGTGGTAACTAATCAGAAAGTCAAGATACATATAATTAACAGTTGTTGACCATGTAGTACTATAATTGTCATCTCTCTCATTTTGAATGCATGCTTTAGTAAAGTAACACACGTTCCTTCTTTTCTGGAAGGAAATGAGGAGCTTTGGACTGTATAGAATCTGATCAGCTTGGTAAGTTCTTGCAGGCTGATCTGGTTGTTTGCTGGTTGTATAGGTTATCTGATTGATAGCTCTTGTGTGGTTATTCATTAATCCATTACCTCATGAATATTCATGTACAAAGTTATGACTTGATGAACATTTACTGAACTTAAAATGGTATATGAAATCATGAATTTTTCTTTGCCACACAGACTGTGTCGAAACTGAGCTACAATATTGTATGAGCCACAGAAGGGAGTCTGATCAGACAGCCCCTATAGGACTGTGTTTGTCAATGTGTCAAAATGAGTCTATATGAAGTAAAGGTTTATATCCCTATGTTGCAGGACTGGCTGACTCCCAGGCCCTGACGCTGTCTGTCTCAACCTATCAAGCTTGTCACTTTCTGGGCATGCCCGAGTGTGAGGTATGGTTGTATTCAGTTGTATTCAAGTTTTATATTGAAACTTAAAATCTGTAGTGTGTTCAGTAAACGTAAGAGTCGTCAACATGAGTGGTTGCACCCGTTTAATCACAGCGTACATACTAAGCATGGTGCCAAATCGCAATTGAAGCTAATGTTAGCTAATGCTCACCTTAACTGAATGCACCACAGGATAACATAGTGGTAGAGGACTAACCTTCTTCCTAGTGCATATTTGGGTTTGATACCCAATTACAGTACAGTGGTTGCTGGTCCAAACAGTATTATTTCTCCAGAACATTATTCATAGATCCCTTCCATATTGAGTTTTATATATTCTACCATTAGTACAATAAAGAGTGATTCATAAGTTTTGACTTCTTGTTTTGCAATCCATGTAAGAGCATAAATGATTTTTTTTTTTTTAAATTCCTTTCAAAAACATGAGTGTTCTCTGGAACACATGTATCACCTGCTGAAGTTTGATTGAAAAAGTGTGACGGACAGACAGATGACGAAAAGTTATACCTATGTGTCAACTCTGCTTACAGCAGGTGACACAATCATCCTATGATTTTTTTTATTTCTTGATACAATTATGTTCTTCTCTTCCATTAAACTCTATGATAAGCCATTTTATGCCATGATAGCCACTGAAAAACATCCAACTTGAAGTCATTTGCAGTTTATACAAAATTTACTTTTTCCTCCCAAAGCCACTGAGTTGAAAATGGTATGAATCCTTGTAAGCAAGTGAACAACTCGATTGAATATCTGGATCTATATTGTTTAAATGGGTCAATTTGATAGTTTTCATGTTGCAAATAGGTAAAATGTCAGATGAAATTACATGCCATCAAATTGAAGAAGGTATTAACAGTATATAATTATATACACGAGGAGAACTTTTCTAATTTGAAGATGACTAATTAGTCCCCTACCAGTGTTTACACTGGAGTGGACTATAGGCTTGCCCTCCGTCTGTTTGTCCATCCGGATGTCTGAAATCTGGATCCTGCGATAACTTAAAAACTGTTTAAGGTATTATGAAACTTGGTATATGTATGGATGGCAGTATGGAGATTCTGCATGTCACTTTTTGTTTTTTTCTCGGACTAAAGTTCTGGTTGCTATGGTAACAGAAAAATTACGCATCTCACTGGTAGGGAACTCGTGTTGCGTGCAACACCAGTTATTTGTTTACCTACAAATGTTAAAAAGGTTATTTCAATGTTCTTACAAATTTCTGTGATATAGTAAACAAAATTTCACTCTTCCTGTGTGGAAAGTTATACATGTATTTCCTAAGGGATAGCTTTCAATACTGTCATAGAAGTATTGGTGATATTTACACTCACAATCAAACCTGTATTTGATGGTCACTTCAGAAAGACAGCCAGCAATGGCCAGTAGCCATCCCCAGATAAAGTACAATTTTCTCTTTTCCTTCAGTTCCAACAAAAACTTCTGTCCTTCAAATTGACGAAGTCTGAGCGGGTGTTAAGCGTCTGGTGTCCATCAGGTTGACCTGAAATTACTTTCTTTGTCCTTCATTGGATTGCTTCATTGTTTGGACAGTGGCTTAAGTGGATGGACCTTTTCATAATGCAGTTGACTTGACATTACCCCTTTTTAGCTCGTTTGTTTTGCCACCCAACAGAAGGTGCTGGCACAATGTGTAGTGTACCTGTCCAGAGCCCCCAAAGTCAGTAGAGGTGTATAATGCATACACCAATGCAAAGACTTGTGTCCGGCAGCATCAGGGACCTCTCCCGTCGGTGCCACTACATCTGAGGAACGCCCCTACCAAACTCATGAAGGACATTGGTAATAGTCTTCTATATGTCGTGAATGTGAAATATATGTGATTTTATGTGTTTGTTTACAATTGTTAAAAAAATGATGAACAAAATGTTATTGTCCATATAAGATTTGAACTAGTTTCACAGTTTGTAATGTTTCACAGTTTGTAATTGGTTAATATTACAATCATAAAGTTTTACAATATTTTATTTTAGTGTATACTGATAATTAAAACTTGCATGACACACTTGAGTTGTTGTCTAATTATATTCTTTTCTTAGTTTGTTTATTTTATTATTTTCCCAAATATACATGTACTCCCTCCTGATGGTGCCTGGGTTGGACCAGTACTTTGTACTTAGGAAGACAATGAAAATTCCGTCATTGTATATGCTATAAAGGAACCATCAAGAGGGATTAGTATAAGTTATAAGAACTTGTTTCCCAGCATCAAGTAATATCCTTTTGCAAATACCTGGGTTTAGTGTTAAGAAGCAGTTACTGATATATTTAAGACTGGTCATAATAAAAGTTTAAAAAGAAAACTTAGTTAACCCTTTCCCTCATAGAGGAAACCATGAAAAGGCCTATGCGAACAGCATAAAACCAGATCAGCCTGCGAGTAACTCGCAGGCTGATCAGGTTTTATGCTGTTCGCTGCTCCTCAGTGGTCTGGAAATGAGGACTTTATAATTAAATTTGGTAAGGTTTAACTGTGGTTTTCTGCAGATCAGGCTTGATGTGTCTATATGAGGGAAAGGGTTAAAGATGCTAAGGTCATTGTGGTTCACTGGTTGCGTACATGACTGCTAATCAGAAGGTTAATGGGTTTGAACCCCAGTAGGGGCAAAAATCCCCAGGTATATTGTACCAGTTCTGCCCAGGAACCATTAAAAAGAATTCACTTTAATGTGAAGAACTTGTTTCCCCAATTGATGTAAAAAGAAGACGTGTAAGCTACTAAGATGCCACTGTGTTGCAGGATACGGCAAGGGTTACAAGTACAATCCCAGCTACTCAGAACCTGTGGATCAGGAGTACTTTCCCAAATGTTTGGTGGGCACCAACTTCTTTCGTTGACAACTTGAACCAGAGAAAAGTGCCAAGAAAATTGTTTTTACATGGATTCTTATGCAGGACGTAAATGCGTGTATACATGATTTTGCGGATTGCAATTTTCTAGAAGCACTGCTATACTGCATATTGCTTTGCACAAATGCCAGATTGTCAGCAAAACAAACTTTTTGTGATTCCTGGACATTAGATGGACCCATAGACTTATGCTTGGTAGAGTAGTGGAGATATTTATGGAGAATTCCTGCTATTAGCTCGCTTGAAAACTATTTGCCTTTAATGAATGACATTCTGGAAATGTTACACGAAATGAAATGGCATCATTGATGATCACTGGGTGCATCTTCACACAGGTTGCCAATATACACTAAAACTGTGGTACCATGGTAACCAAGATGTGTAGCCGGGGTGTGAGGATAAAAAAAAACCCCCACACTGAATATGGCTGCTATTTTGAGAATAGGTCACAATGTCAATTCCAAATTTAACCAGATTTATTATGGTTATTTAGTCCAGATGGTACACAGATGAGTGCCACTGTGGCCCTTTTGGTCATGATCATGTTAAAGTGGCAACTTTGAAAGATATTGTTTCAGTTTAAACTTTATATATTTGTAGTTGTACTATAAAGAAATCAAGGATTATAAGATCAGAATCTATAAAAAGTAGTGTATGATAAAACAGCAATAGTGTTTTGGTGAAAATATTTTATTCATTGATGACAAATAAAAAATGGATATGCAAAAATGATGTACTTTTTTCAGTCCAATCTACCAAAGTTTTCAGCAGGAAACATGGAATGAAAACTTTTTTGTCAACTGAGGATAAAATTTGATATAAAATGTGAGACCACACATTTTATTCATAAGCAATTTGCTTACTTAATGTTCAGAACAAAAAAGTCTGTTGTAATAGTAAGTTTAATGTAGAAAAAAAAATTCAACAAATATTAGATGATTTACAATGAATGATTTAGCTGCATCACCATGTTAACATTTTCAATGCAATGTATAATATGAATAAAAAAGAAAATAAATATTGCATATCTTTATAAAAACAAATTTATTCCCCATAATGCAAATTTATCAAATTAAGAATTGCATCACATTTTATGCACCCCACATCAAAATGAGACATAAGACATAAAACCACTAAAACAGCATGGTGAGGTGAGATAAATCGAAGTTTTGTCCCTCCTTTTAAGAGTATACATTTCAAAAGATGTTTACACTTCTCATATGCTCGCATAGTTAAGCACAAGACCATTATTTCTTAATGTTTTGTTTTACAGATTTCCTCACTATAAAACCCCCAGTCTTTCCGTGTTTATTTCTTTGTTCCATATTTTAAAGCTGCCATGAAAAATATCCACAAGAATAATTAGTGTATTGCTACTCTATAAAGAATAGATGGAATAACAATTAAAAGATGTGATTTTTTTTTTCTTTTCTGAATTCCTAAAAATTTCATCTGGCAATTGAAACCTATGTTGTTACCGAGTATAATTTTGTTAGTGATTTTTCCCTCATCCTATGATATTACCGTAAAACAAAGAACTTAAAAATAACCTTATGAAGTTACACACTGGTTTTAGGAAACTGATCCATGAGTATAATGAACAAAGTATGATGTTAGATGATCACAAGATCTCAATGATAAACATGAGCAGAATATAAATTTGTATTCTTGAACCAGGTCCCAAGTTCTCGAAATCTGATTTACATGATTTATATGCTCACACTTAAAGTATAACCATTAGATTCAGTAGGGATTTGAGATGATATTTAAGTTTGTGCCCGAAATGGACCAGGTAAGAATTTCTGATTTTTTTCTTTAAATTTAGGTTAAAACGATGTGATAAGAAATTCAGTAATTCCATGTCTTGGCTTCTGTTTTAAAACAATTACCAAAATGTTGCTGTTACATTATCATAATTGTAAACAGATTAATAAGTATTTTCAAAATTAAAACTGGCTTGATATTACTGTTAAATGGCCAGTATTTATGCAATGTAAATAATAATTAAATGAGAGGTGGCAGGTGAAATTTGATTATCTCCGACGACCACTCCTGCTGCGTGAGTCCCGACTGCCATCTCGTCTGCGCCGCTCTGGTGACAGTCTTCCCCGGCCACGCCCTCCTTCCTGAAATATATAAGACTACAATCACAAACAGTACACCTCACATTTTGTGATGCACATCTATTTAATGAGAAAAAAACTTCTTTTCCCTGTAAAAAGGGTTTCTTTCTGAGTTATATATCACATGAGTAATGAACATTGTTAAGTTCAAGTGCACAGCATTTAATTTGAAAAAGCCGTAGGCCCTAGTGATTAAGAAAAAGCGTCTGTTCGCAACCCTGTGCATTATTCCGTGATATGTCACTGCTGTTTGACAGCACTATAATCGTCTCATGTAGACATGGTCTCCAAATGACTGAAATAGGATGCAAATTTCTTGAAATAAAAACATGAAAAATACACGAAATTACAGTCTCCTAGAGATGCTTCTGTCTGCAAGATCCGTCACTGGAATGGGATTTTTTTTCTCCAATCCCTGTCATTTGATTCCGAGTGACAAGTAAAATTTTAAGTATTTAGGTAGTGCAAACTGGGTTTTGCACAGGGATTTTTTCTATCAAACTTACTACTTGATGACAGTTTTTGTAAACTGGCATGAATTCCATTAAGTACTTGTAACCAATACTTTAACTGCTGACATTGTAAAAGACTTCAATATGATATCCTGGTTACAGAAATATACATGTAAAACTATATTAATGTTAACAAACTGTCCTTTGAAATACTGGAATTAGAAATAAACCTTTAGAAAAAAAGATACAAAACATCCTGTTTGGAGCTCAAAATCTGACCACATAAAGACCATCAATATAGAGGATAATTGTTTTGGTGTAAGATCGATTATAACTGCACTGAGTGAACTTAAAAAGTGATATTTTCACGAGTGATGAAGCCACTAGTGAAAATGCATCTTTTTATGTTCACAAATGAAATAATACATTGATCTTTCACTAAAACAAACAATTTTCAATTTTTCTATTTATGCTTTAAAGGCCAGAAATTATCTGTTATTCACAAAAGCCATCAAGTTGGTGGATTACCTCGCGTGCATGACGTTATCTATGACATCATTTCTTGCGTAAAACCCAGCACAATTGACACTCCAATCAGTTCAAAATGGTGACATTATCAGGATATAATCCACTGTTATTTCTAGGTAATCCACCGAAGCACTAAATATAGATCACTCACCGCTGGCATTGTGCGGGGCATTGCTGGACTAGAACGCCGATCTTTCCCAGCATACTCCCTCATGGGACTGACCTTATCTCCCTCCTGTTTCTGTCTCAGGACCGGCCTGACTACCTTAGCTTTCTCTTTCTCTGCTATCTGTGTACAAAGTACATCATGAAACCATTACAGGTAGTTAAGATATCCAGATATACTCTTACACATTTTCTTTTAAGTTAAAAATGTACAACTTTTTTTCTCATTAGATAAACTTGACACTGATCTGCTGCATTTTTTTTACATCTTTGTGTTTCAATGTTAAGAATTAAAAATTTAATTTCTTATTCCTTGAGAAAAAGAGCATACCAAGATTACTGCTCCTTTTAGGTGCTGTTTCATATACCATTTTTAAGTACAGTATAGTAATATTTATTAGGTCATAAATCCTATACTTGAAAATGAGGAAAGGGTCATTGATCATTAGCCATTTTGAAGATATTTGAATTAGTTGAAATTTTACCACAACAAAGCATTATCTACATTTTCTTAAAAAACTCCATAAGATATCTAATTTTATGTAACTAACCACTTGTAATTGCTTCAAGTTAACACATGTTCCTTTTTTTAAGATCCCTCACTTATGGGCTTAGAAAATCATAGAATTTTGACCTTGACAATTTCCAGAACTCACATGTTTTTTTCCATGTAGGTACAAACAAGGTGTTCATGCAATGTTGCTGAAAAGCATGCCATACATCACTGAACAGTCATTCTATTATCATTCTTTGTAGACCTTCATTCATTTCAAAAAGTAAAATCTATTTGTACCAATATAAAACTTGAAAAATAAAACACTGTGTTTGTTATTCTGGAGTAAGTCTATGAAGTACCTACAATGCGACCCTTTGACTACCACAATTATTCTGTGGACATTGTTTAAACTTTTCCCTCATAGAGGAAACCATGAAAAGACCTATACGAACAGCATAAAACCAGATCAGCCTGCGAGTAACTCGCAGGCTGATCAGGTTTTATGCTGTTCGCTGCTCCTCAGTGGTCTGGAAATGAGGACTTTATAATTAAATTTGGTAAGGTTTAACTGTGGTTTTCTGCAGATCAGGCTTTATGTGGTACCTATTGAGTGCATCAAAATGAGTCTATATGAGGGAAAGGGTTAAGGAGCAACACACCACATACAATCAAATGACATACTGCACTTACCTGTAGTTCAGTGAGGGGTAACCAATAGATACAGGGTGTGGCCTTGGTCTTTCTGAACAAGTCGTCCAGCAGCTTGGCTGGGGGCTCCTCCTCTTTCTTCTCTGTAACAACACAATACACCTCCAGTAAAGGTCTGATTACAGGAAAGAAACTGCCAGGCATATTCCTCTAATACTGGGGCCCAATTATCTTAACTCATATCTCGTGGCAGTATTTTTAGAAAATTTCACCACAGAAGGTGATCAATTGCAAAAATATAAAATACATAATTATATATGAAGCCTTCTTATGTTCCATGGTACTAAAGACACTTCATAGTGTGAATTTCTTAAATTTGAGTTATGTTACTATCTGCCTGTGTACTTCTTTCGACTTCAAGTCCATGGAGGTTTTATGCAACTCAACAAATTAGGATAATCACATTAATCAAACTATGTCTATATGTATCACTAAATTTGATTAATATTAAACACCGCATCCCAGCTTGTTTGTTTGTTACTGGTTTTAACTTCCTGCCGACAGTATTTCAGTCATTTGGAGACAATGTCTACTTTGAGACAGATATAGTGCTGCCCACTGCAGTAACATGCCATAGACCTGATATTGCACCCAATTGCATCATCAGCAGGCCAACCAGTCCTGGAACTACCCTTAAAGGCTGTCAGAGCACCAAGAACGGGAGCAGTATAATTTTTTATGACTTTGGTATTTTTTCAGCTGGGGATCGAACCTTCAACCTCCCATTTTTGGGTCTGATGCTCTAACCACTCTGCCATTAGGACCACCTTGTCTGCATGTAATGTGAGTGTAATGTAATCATGATGTGATGAGCTGTGACCAGTGTGATCCATATATAGCCCCCCTGCCCCAACTTCTGTGAATCAAGGTTTAACAATCCCTCTTGAAAATTACTGCATGCTATTATTTCGTAAATGTATATACTGGAATTACCAGACCAATTTCAGGTCTTTAGATTGGCATTCTTACTTTGTAAGCGTTACCCTTACTTTGTAAGCGTTATTATAACTGGTTATACTTAAAACCAAATTTTCAAAGATTAATTCTTAACTGTTGAATGTCACACACAGTTGTTTGACAGATATTCTGAAATTGCCACTGACATAATCAAAATATTCACAAAACCTTGCCTAACTTCAACACTCACATTTTCCATGTTAAAACAAGGTAAAAGTTTCTCACCTGGTTTCTTCTTATCTCGCCTCTCTTTTTCTGCTCTTTCTCTACTTCTTTCTCTCCTCCGTTCCCTTGACAACGACCTCCTGCCTTTCTGACCCCTAGGTGACCTTGACCTTGACCTCTGCATGGTTATATCCCAATCCTCACGAGACTTCTTGTCTTTGTCCCACTCCCTGACTGGCTTGTCTCGAGATTCTCGCTCTAGTCTTTCCTTCATCCTTTTTTCTCTCTCTTTCTGACGTCTTTCAATCTCCTTTTCTCTATTTTCCTTGATCTTTGCCTCCTTCTCGTCTTTCTCTTTTTGCTTCTGTTTCTTATCCACTGCCTTTTCCTTCTTCCCTGGGGGTGGGATGGGCTTCTCATCACCTCGATGAAATTCCAGCTTTTGTAAAATTAAAGCACCCAGTTTCAATAAAATCATTTTACTCTGAATAACTGATGGATATCTAAAGGTGAAATCAAAGCAATTGTTTTATTTAACCTATTTTTCAAATATCTTGCTCTTATAAGAATAAAACTATTCCTTTTGAAAATATAAAACATTATGAAATGCATAATATTTAGGCAGAGTTACCCTTAATGTTTTGATAAACAAAATTTATTTATTTACTAAAGTTTAATTACCTTTTTCAATATTTCAGTCATGAACTTTTCCAATGCAAAACAGTACATGCATACTAAAGACTGCAATATCAAACTGTCAACAAGTGGAGATATGCCAGTACCATTTTTAAGGACTTAAGTATGTTGCAGATCGGGAATGAACCCACAATTATGCTCTACTAACCACCGAAAGTCTGTAAACTTCAATTTACCTGTTCTTCAGACCCAAAGTCCACAATGAGAGTTTTAGGATTAGACTGGGGCCATCTGGTGTTGTGAAGGGCCAGTCTAGTAGCCTTGGCATCATCTTCGTTCTCATACTGAAATATATATGATAATGTCAGTAATACACTTAACTACAGATGGCTTTACATGATTCAACATTTACCTCATGAATATTCATATACAAATTTATATCTTGAAATTATTTACAGAACTTTGATAAATGCATCAAAGGATTTTTCATTGCTATACAATTGTGTAGAATCTTAGCAAAAATGTTGCTAGAGCAAACGGCAAAGACCCTTATCAGGCAGCTACTTGAAGGAGCTATTATGCATGCTTTAAAATATAAAAATTCTTACTTACCTTGCTGTAAAAAAAGCACAAGACATGACAACTTTATTACTTTGATTTCTATGAAGCCCCCTTTTCAGTGTGTAGTTATGTACAGGTTACTGAATCTGTTGAAACTGCTCACAAGAAGACTTGGTCTTCATATGAAAATTACAAAGAAAAAAACAAAAAAACTTACTGTGACAAAGCAATGTGACTTGATCTTGTCTATCCAGAACTCCCCTTCTATAATGGGGCCTGTACGCTTCAGAAGCTCCTTCAACTGAGGAAGTGTGAATGGGCGGACCAAGTTGCGAATGTGCACAATCTTGCTGACCGGGTTTCTAGCTGGAGATGGAGAGCGTCTTGGTTTCTCCGGTTCATCGGGCTTTACTAAAGCCCCTACACCCGACCGAGAATCTATCCTGCGTATAATCTTGACTTCCTCTATAAACAAAAACAGAAAAAATATTCAACATGACCAAAAAAAAAATGGCATGCAATTAATACAATCAATTAACTTGACTGAGATATGCCTGGGTTTGATTTACACATATTTTTACCTTAAATGTAAATTTATGAATTACCGGTACTATAATACAGCAATTTATCTTTGTGGTTTGCTTTTTGGGTTTAACATCCTGCTGACAGTATTTAAGCCATTTGGAGACTAAGCTTACTTGAGACAAATATTGTACTTCCTCACTGCAGTATCACACTGTAGACATGTGGCATGATACCATAACCAGTCTCATTATCCTGAAACCGGGCCAAACCAGTCCTAGAACTACTCTTAAATGCAGATTGCCAAGCAAGGGTTTTATAGGAGTAGCATTTTTTACGACTTTGGTATGTCACAGCAGAGGATCAAACCCTAGACCTACACCTCCCCAAGGGGGTGCTCTAACTTCTCTGCCATCAGGAATGGAATTCATCTTTGGACACATAGGTATTAAAATGCAGTATCCATATGAAATATAATTCAAATCCTGATATTCTGTATTTTTTAAATGTAAATGAAAACGTCGCATCAAAATTGTGACTTGTCATTACGTTTTTTCTCTGGTACTTTAGCCACAGATGGTGCCTCTTTCTCTTCAGCTTCCTCCTCCTTGTTATCTTCCATTTCTTCATCCTTGTCCTCAACTTTGACCTCTGTCTTGACCTCGGTGTCCTCTGCCTCGCCTTCACTTTTGACCCCTGCATCCTCCTCCTCCTCTTCCTTATCACTATCTGCCTCACTACCCGTTGGGGAGTCTGGGTTGTCCTTCACTTCCTGCAAGTACCATTGAAAATATTAAATATAGCTATTTAGGAAATACGGTTTCAGTGCGATGTCGCAGAATAATGCACAGTGTTACTGTAAGTTCAGATGCACTGTAATTACATAACAAAGTCCATAGGCCGCATAGACTGCCAAGTTTTAAAATATAAAAAATTGTGTCGGTTTACTTTATTATGCTTTACTTTAGGGAGTCATAATATATATTTACATCATCTTTGGAAAGTGCAATATCCCAAAATAACACATGCAACAAGCCTTATTGTATTAGCATACTTTGTTAATCATGTTTGAATAAATTAAGTTTTTTTTCTGTTTTTTTTATTAACCCTTTCAGAAGTGCCTGTACAAACCCATCATTATTACTCTTCCTACATTTATCATCCACTTTTTCCAATGTCTGTAACTTGAATCAGAAATACATTTATTGAAGCTTTACATTATTTCAATATTTACATTTGATATTATGTTAGTTTCTATCATGGAACAGTCAAAATTGACTTCTTATTTAAACTATATACATCTAGGAAAATAAAATGCAAACCATTAGCAAAAACAAAACATTGATATATTTCATAACCCTTTCCCTCATATAGACTCATTTTGACGCCCTCAATAGGTACCACATAAAGCCTAATCTACAGAAAACCACAGTTAAACCTTACCAAATTTAATTACAAAATCCTCATTTCCAGACCACTGAGGAGCAGCGAACAGCATAAAACCTGATCAGCCTGCGAGTTACTCGCAGGCTGATCTGGTTTTATGCTGTTCGCATAGGTCTTTTCATGGTGTCCTCTGAGGGAAAGGGTTATGCATTTTATCCAATTTAGACTGAAAACTTTATAACGTGCATTTAATCATTTCAATTTTTTTTTAAACATCATTATAATGATATTGCATTGTAAAACCATGAGTGCATTGAAATGTTAGGTCCTGTAGTGAATCAAAGTCTTTTTTGGACACACGATTCACCTACTGAAACATGATGGAAAAAGTGTGACGGACGAACCTTTGCTTACAGCAAGTGACACAATAAACTAAATGCTTCATCTTTAATAGATATCTTGATTACTTTACAACCTATATAGTCCCCTCTTTCCCCTATTCACACTCTTTTGCCCCATGGACAGGCCTTGTTTTTACCTGGGTCACATGGACAGGCCTTGTTTTATTACCTGGGTCACATGGACAGGCCTTGTTTTTACCTGGGCCACATGGACAGGCCTTGTTTTTACCTGGGCCACATGGACAGGCCTTGTTTTTACCTGGGTGACAGTCCTCTGTATCTTGACGGAGCGCGTGTCCTCGTGTTCTGGCTGGGCCGTGTCATCCTCATAGTCCATCTCGTCCTCCAGTATAGGCTCCGGTGCCAGCTTAAGGGATGGTTTGATGTCCGGAATCAGGTTCTACAGCAGTGATAAACATTGTACAGTCTGTACATATGCACTTTTAACATGTTCATTGATACAGAAAACACATTTAGTGAAACAGTGTTGTTTTTTTTGTGTGAAACTTCCATAATTTTAAAGTTTTATTTTCCTGCCACCACCTTAAAAGGGTAGTTCCCCCCCCCCATTATTTTCCTAATAAAACCACTATGAAATATAAAGAAAAGTAAGAAAATGTCATGAAGTTGTATTTCCTTGAAAAACTTTTGATATTTTTTCTTGAATATACGACAAATAAGAGTATTCTTTGGAACACATGTCACCTGCTGAAGCGTGACAAAAAAAGTGTGGCGGAAAGACAGACGACGGAGAAGTGATCTCTATGTGTCACCTCTGTTTACAGCAGTTGACACAAAAAGTTCTGATCAGTGTGATAAGTAATAAACAAAGGTCTAATATCTAATAGTCATATTTTCCCAAATAAGAATGGGTGGTATGAAAAACAACAACAAATAAAGACATGGTTGATTCAGCTGACTAGTTCAGAATTTAGGACCATATGCTCCATACTCACTCCTCAAATGTCAATATTTCCCCCGAAAAAAATGAAAAATGACATACGAGTTGTAAACAAGAGGGCCAAGATGGCCCTGTGTCGCTCACCTGAGTAAGATGGCTGTGTTAGGCATAATGACAAAAAATCTAGCATCTAAAAGTGTTTTTCTAACATTTGACTAAGTGACCTACATATTGATCCTACCTGAATTTGCACTCAACTGGGAATTCATGCAGTCATCATTCATATCAAGTTTAATGAAGACTGGGACAAAAATGTAGGCCTCTAGAGTATTCACAAGGTTTTTCTTAGATTTGACCTGGTGACCTAGTTTTTGACCTCATGTGACTCATTTCAAACTCTCAATATATCAATTAGACAAACATCTGACCAAATCTATCGAAGATTGGCTAAAACTGTGCCTCTAGAGAGTTCACAAGGTTTTTCTTAGATTTGACCTGGTGACCTAGTTTTTGATCCCACATGACCAATTTAAAACTCATGCAAGATATCATGTAGACAAACATCCTGACCAAAAAAAATGAAGATTAGGCCAAAACTGTGGCCTGTAGAGTGTTCACAAGGTTTTTCTAAGATTTGACCTGGTGACTTAGTTTTTGACCCCACCTTACCCATTTTTGAACTCATCCAAGATATCATATAGACAAACACCCTGACCATTATTCATGAAGATTGGGCTTCCAAGGTTTTTCTAAGATTTCCTGGTGACTAGTTTTTCCCTACCCAATTTTGAACTCATCTGAGATATCATATAGACAAACACCCTGACCAAGTTTTCATGAAGATTGGGCCATTACTGTGGCCTGTAGAGTGTTCACAATGGTTTTTCTAAGATTTGACCTGTGACCTAGTTTTTGACCCCACATGACCCAATATCGAACTCATCCGAGATATCATTAGACAAACATCCTGACCAAGTTTCATGAAGATTGGGCCAAAACTGTGGCCTCTAGAGTGTTTACAAGGTTTTTCTAAGATTTGACCTGGTGACCTAGTTTTTGACCCCACATGACCCAATTTCGAACTCATCCGAGATATCATGTAGACAAACATCCTGATTAAGTTTCATGAAGATTGGGCCAAATTTGTGGCCTCTAGAGTGTTCACAAGGTTTACCCCACATGACCCAATTTCCAACTCATCCGAGATATCATGTAACAAACATCCTGATTAAGTTTCATGAAGATTGGGCCAAATTTGTGGCCTCTAGAGTGTTCACAAGGTTTTTCTAAGATTTGACCTGGTGACCTAGTTTTTGACCCCACATGACCCAATTTCGAAATCATCCGAGATATCATGTAGACAAACATCCTGATTAAGTTTCATGAAGATTGGGCCAAATTTGTGGCCTCTAGAGTGTTCACAAGGTTTTTCTAAGATTTGACCACGTGACCTAGTTTTTGACCCCACATGACCCAATTTCGAACTCATCCGAGATATCATGTAGACAAACATCCTGACCAAGTTTCATGAAGATTGGGCCAAATTTGTGGCCTCTAGAGTGTTCACAAGGTTTTTCTAAGATTTGACCTAGTGACCTAGTTTTTGACCCCACATGACCCAATTTCGAACTCATCCGAGATATCATGTAGACAAACATCCTGACCAAGTTTCATGAAGATTGGGCCAAAACTGTGGCCTCTAGAGTGTTCACAAGCAATTGTTGACGACGGACGACTGACGACGCACGACGGACAAAAGGCGATCACAAAAGCTCACCCGAGCACAAGTGCTCAGGTGAGCTAAAAATTAATTACTGATTACTTTTGTGTATACCTTCAAACTCTCTGTAGAGATGGGCACACTGGATGCCTTCTTTGGTTTTTGTGCAGTTGTTGTTGACTTGGACCCCCATTTCCTCCTCTTGACTGGTTTCTCCTCTGACTTGGCCTCCTTATCACCTTCCTCCATCTTCTCTGGTTCCCCTGCTTCCTCGATTGTCTTTCCTGCAAGACAACATAATGTTCATATTGAGTGCATTTAAACATTATTTCTGGACATTTAAGTTGTGGTTAAGTTCCTATTTTTTTGTATTTTGTGAATTTGAGCTATACGTGAATTACTATTGGTTTAGTAAAACATCACTTTGAAAAAACTTCAATTCCCAAGTCTCAGCCAATGATGAAAGACTGGGGGGATTAGGGCCCTGTGTTTTATATTGATTTAACTTTGCATATTTTGTATATTTTGTGATTTCTTAAGACTGTAAAAAATAAGAAAAATAGACAGTCTTGTGACTTGAAGAGATTATCTGATTGGGGTATGAGAAAATTAACCCTTACAATGATGTGGACACTTGTTACTGCCTTTGCAACCAGTGCAGACCAGGATAAGCCAGCACATCCCTGCATTCAGATCATGGTTTGAACTTTTCCCTATTCAGTCAATTAATTTTCAGCAAGCTCCCTCATAAACAACGAATGGTACGGTCAAAAATGAAAAAAGGACAAGTCCACTTAAAATATTTAGCATGGAAAAGGTTAAACTTACTGTTGAGAGAGATTTTCTTGGGCGCCTTCACTTCTGTCTGTTTGCTTTCCTCCTGAAATTGGAAGAAATCAAGCCATGCAGACCTCCTTCCTGATGTAATATACATAATTCTGGTTGTTATACCCTCTGACATTTTGTGACCAATGCCTAAATCCTATTTTTGAACAATACTATTTATAATTCTATGCTTATCTCCAGTTTAACCAATATCAGTTCAATTCATAATAACCTAAGTTAATGTTGAGTGACCAATTTTCCTCTTCTGACATAAGAATATCCAAAATCCAAAATATGTGAATGAAAACCTTGCAGGGTTATACTTGACCATTCACCTAATCCAAATCATTCTAATAAAAGGAGAAACTGTTTTCTTCATCATTTCTACTATAAAAGAAGGCAAATTAAGCAGTATGTGAGAATGAGTACACAGTCAATTTGTCCAATACAAACTACCCGCTACGTGCCAAGCCATCACATCAATCGTCTCCACAGCGCTCCAGTTTAAATGGTTAAGGGGCCATAATGGTACCAGTGCATGATCGTCCCAATGAGCCCTGCCCTCCTCCCTCTGTCATCATTTAGCCGTGCAAGCCAGATTGGAAACCACTACAACAGTGTAGCACTCAACGCTTTCTCTCGTAATACGTTCATTTCAATGTGCTAGTTCATGGTTTTGTTTCTGAACTCTGTCACATTTGCTTTGTTTTACAGACTGTTTGTATACCACATCTTCTATTATTGTTGTGCTGTTATGTGCAATCATTTTCAATAGTCCCTTCTGGTAACTTCTTTGCTGGCATACAAAGTGTTCAATCAAAATTTGAGTATAATTCTATTCCTTGTACTTAACACATCTTGATACATGACAGGATGTTTTTAATCAGTATCTGGCCAAGATATGTTCACTGTAAGTGCCATTCAGTGCCATTCAGCATCCTTCTGATGTTTACATATGATATGGATGTCAGGTAACAGTTCTTCGTCAGGTGCATCTCTTCTCTCAAACAATGAACACTTTACATGAAAGCCTGTCTTCTAGATGTTACATTACGGAATAACTTTCCAGTTCTCTAAAATTGACATGCTGACTTCCCATGTAGAACTGTATGCATTTTGTATATACCAATCATTACAGTGCAGTCAATGAATGTCTTCATATTTCCTTCAGCAGAGTTGATTCAGCTGTTTTAACTGGGGTAACAAATGTTAAATTACACACAAGGCAGCAGCAACAGAGAGTAGCAGTACATTTTCGAGTTCTATCTACAGTTGGATCACAAATAAATACTGTCCCAGACATAGACACACACTGTATGTATCATATTCAAACGCAAGTGATTCATCTCTTTATTGGCACTAGCAAATGGTCTTTTCCAGCTCATCATGGACTATACAACTGTCCAATATCCTGTTAATACTTTTCAATGTTTCACCTGCACATCTCACTTTCAAAGCCACAGTAACATTATGTTTCAGAAGTCTATACTTGCTGCATCACATTTCCAAGTTTTGCCAAACTTTCTTTCAAAAGGAGACAGGTAACTCAAAGCAACTCTGATGCAAATCTTCATCTGTGTCTTGAAATCTGTCGGGCTCATTGGGGAATGTCTCAAGGGGGTCTGGACAAGAATGTTGGCACTGGGTTTTGTAAAATGGGACCGTCAGAAGCACAGATGTATCATCCTCCCCGTACCACACATGGCTTGTACTAGATCAAACAATTACATATAGCAACAAGAACAGAGAAGGAGTTGCAAGTAAAAACTTAAGAAAAGAGAAGTTCAGACACGAGAAATATAGACAGAAATATCCCATGTTTACATCATACTTTTCTGCAGCAAAACTTTATTAACCAGTAAAACCAGTATCATTTTTGTTTTTCTGTAAATATCTGATTTTATTAACCATTCTTCCTCTCCTTTTTGTTTACAAATACCAATGACATTTAATACTTAAATAAAACAATCTAATCCTTTTAAAAATACTGATGAAATATAATGTATCAAGGAATATTTGACATGAAATGCTACTGGTTTTACATAGTATACCATATTTTCTACACTTCTTTAATCTTACTTCCAAGAACAATTTTACAATTTTAGAATGTCCTTCACTTCTATGGTCTTAAAAATGTGCTTGTTTAACTTTGGTAGGAAATAAGTTTAGTTTGTGAATTCCCAAAATATTTAACTTTTCGTTAAAACTTTAATAAAAAGTGACCTCAAATTAATTTCATATATAATATATATACTGTATTTATAATCATGATATGTATCAATCAGTCTGCTTAGTGATACATACACTCGGCCATACAAGCCTAACTTCCAACAAGAAAATTCTTAATCAAATAAAACAGGAAACATGGAACAAAAGATCAAGATAAAGGCTGAACAAGAAAACAAAATTTCAAATTTATGTCAGAAATGCAAAACTCCTTCTCTAGAACAAGAACTGTGTACACAAAGATTCAGACTGCATCCCAGAAGACAAAGTTCATACCTGGGCTGTTGTTCCCGCCTCAGTGCCAGCCTTTGTCTCAGATCTGAAAACAAGAGTGCCAGTGATGCAACAATATACGCTGCCACAAAATATAAAGACCAAGAGGGGCCTTTTAATTATTGCTTTTAACATTTCTGTAAGCATAAGCTCATAATGAAGTCTGTAAGACCAATTAATTTAGCTGAACAGAGATAGAACCCAAAAAATGCTTCCAATATGAAAGAAGGTCAAATAGCAGTATAAATATGAATCCTTTTTTCTTTTTTAGCATAACTTTTGCAAAAATCACTGTACCAGAAAATCCCTGCTTTATGCACTTTTACCTGTTTAGAAACTTGAGTTGTGTTTTCAAGAGACCATGTTTAGAAAGGCATAACTATTGCAAATATTGATGAACATCAAAATCCCTGCTTTGTGCATATCTACCCAGTATAGTGATTGCCCAAGTTTTGAAAAGATTCATTCAGAAATGTAGGAGGAGTTGCGTTCACAAGGCTGCAATATCAATCAGCTACAGAGACTAAGTTTCAAGGGACACAAATCTTGTAAAAATCAATGAACCGGAAAATTGCCACTTCATGCACATCTTCCCATTATAGTAATGACATTGACCAAGTTTTGAAAAGATTCATTCAGAAATGTAGGAGGAGTTGCATTCACAAGGCTGCAATATCAATCAGCTACAGAGACTAAGTTTCAAGGGACACAAATCTTGTAACAAGAGGGCCATGATGGCCCTGGATCGCTCACCTGATATCATTAGGCTATGTAAAATCAAGTGACCCCTGGGGCAGAGCCAATTTTGACCCCAGGGTCATGATTTGAACAAACTGGGTAGAGGTCTATTAGCCCATGTTACATACCAAATATCTAAACTCCAGACCTTGTGGTTTTTGAGAAGAAATTTTTCTAGATTTTTTTCCAAAATAAGTCTATGTAAAATCAAGTGATCCCTGGGGAGGGGCCAATATTTTCACCAAATATCTAAATGCCAGGCCATGTGTTTTCTAGTTTCCTAAAAAGAAGAATTTTCAAGTTATTTCTATATTAGCCTATGTAAAATCATGTGACCCCTGGGGCGGGGCCAAATTTGACCCCAGGGGCATGTTTGAACAAATTGGTAGTGATCTACTAGACAATGCTGCACACCAAATATTAAACCCAGGCCTTGTGGTTTCTGAAAGTTTTTCAAGTTTTTCCTATATTCCTTAAATCAAGTGACCCCTGGGGGTGGGGCCAATTTTGACCCCAGGGTCATAATTTGAACAATCTTGGTAGAGAGTCATAAGATCATGCTACATACCAAATATCTAAACTCCAGGCCTTGTGGTTTCTGAGAAGAAGATTTTTTCAAGTATTTCCTATATTAGCTTATGTTAATTCAGGTGACCCCTGGGGTGGGGCCAAATTTTGACCCCAGGGTCATAATTTGAACAATCTTGGTAGAGAGTCATAAGATCATGCTACATACCAAATATCTAAACTCCAGGCCTTGTGGTTTCTGAGAAGAAGATTTTTTCAAGTTTTTCCTATAGTAGCCTATGTTAAATCAAGTGACACCTGGGGCGGGGCCAATTTTGACCCCAGGGTCATAATTTTTACAATCTTGGTAGAGAGTCATAAGATCATGCTACAAACAAAAATCAAAAGGCTAGGACTTGTGGTTTCTGAGAAGAAGATTTTTCAAGTTTTTCCTATATTAGCCTATGTAAAATCAGGTGACCCCTGGGGCGGGGCCAAATTTGACCCCAGGGCCATGATTTGAACAAACTTGGTAGTGATCTAATAGACAATGCTGCACACCAAATATCTAAACCCTAGGCCTTGTGGTTTCTGAGAAGAAGATTTTTCAAGTTTTTCCTATATTAGCCTATGTTAAATCAAGTGACCCCTGGGTTGGGCCAGTTTTGACCCCAGGGTCATAATTTGAACAATCTTGGTAGAGAGTCATAAGATCATGCTACATACCAAATATCTAAACTCCAGGCCTTGTGGTTTCTGAGAAGAAGATTTTTTCAAGTATTTTCTATATTAGCCTATGTAAAATCAGGTGACCCCTGGGGCGGGGCCAATTTTGACCCCAGGGCCATGATTTGAACAAACTTGGTAGTGATCTACTAGACAATGCTGCACACCAAATATCTAAGCTCCATTAGCCTAAAATAGTGACCCCTGGGGCGGGGCCAATTTTGACCCTAGGGTCATAATTTGAACAATCTTGGTAGAGAGTCATAAGATCATGCTACATACCAAAAATCAAAAGGCTAGGCCTTGTGGTTTCGGAGAAGAAGATTTTTTCAAGTTTTTCCTATATTAGCCTATGTTAAATCAGTGACCCCTGGGGCGGGGTCAATTTTGACCCCAGGGCCATAATTTGAACAATCTTGGTAGAGAGTCATAAGATCATGCTACATACCAAAAATCAAAAGGCTAGGCCTTGTGGTTTCGGAGAAGAAGATTTTTAAAATTTTCATTTTTAAAATCTATTTTTAGCTCCTGTGACCTAGATTTTTGACCAATCAAAATAATTTTAACAACTTCTGATAAGGGCCCCATAATGAACATTCCTGTGAAGTTTTATCAAAATTGACCAAGCGGTTAAGGAGGAGATGTCGTTTGAAGCAAAATGTTGACGGACGACGGACGGACGGACGACGGACGGACGACGGACGAAGACCGGTCACAATAGCTCACCTTGAGCCTCTGGCTCAGGTGAGCTAAAAATCAGTGAACCAGAAAATTGCCACTTCATGCACATCTTCCCATTATAGTAATGACATTGACCAAGTTTTGAAAAGATTCATTCAGAAATGTAGGAGGAGTTGCGTTCACAAGGCTGCAATATCAATCAGCTACAGAGACATTTGTATCAAGTTTCATCTTCATAGTAAATAAGCCACAATGCAAAGGTAAACCTGAGGTATTCCAACCAATTTTACTATGTTCATCTAGCCATGAAAAAACAGCTAAAAAATGTATAAATAGATCATATCATGATGAAGTGTACCAATGTTCATAAAGATATGATGTCATCTTAACAGAATTAAAGCTTCAACGCAATGGTAAACCTGAGGTGTGATGGACGAATGATAAACACACATACATAAGGATGAATGCACAGACCGAAAATCTACCCTTCAACCCAATTGGCAGGGCATAAAAAAAACAAGAGGGCCATGATGGCCCTGAAACGCTCACCTGAGTACCATTGCTACAACTGATTACAAGGTTTTTAAACAGACAAGAATTCTGATATAACTCAATCTTAAACATTTTAGCCCTGACAATATTATACACCAAATATATAAGCACTGGGCCTTATGGTTTCAGAGGAGAAGACTTAGTGCGGGGTCATTTATCTCCAAAGGGCCACCCAGGGATTTACACTACTTTTGATTTTCAGGGGTCCACTGGACTCAGGATCCTTAAAAACAGGGGTCCATCATTAATTTCAGGGGGTCCAAGCTATTTAACCTCACCAAAATATACTACTCAAAATTTGCTAAGGATCACTAGCTATTTTCCAGAAGAGTTATAAGTCTTGCGACTTTGAGGGCATGGAATGTTAAAGTAAATTTTAAAACTTTTTTTTTTCTGCGCAGATGTGTTGTTACTATACCAAAGCCATTATCTTTAACTAAAAGTATGTATTCCAGATCCTTAAAATTGAGAAATTTATTAAATTTAATAAGTGCAAATTTTGAGAATTCACATTAAAATTTGACTAGGTGGATAACAGACATTCTTGTTTTCTTACAGTATCATTTCAAGCATCCTTAACAAGTATTCCTTGTAGAAAACAAAAATATCTGGATATTCAAAATTCTGTTATACACCGTCTGCAACTGAATCACATAATCATTGAGTTCACTAACAGTATTTTCAACACTTTGATCGTGATCAGCTTTAATAGCGGTTGCGAAATTTGAACGCATATTTAAGACTTGTAAGCTGTTCATGTAGACATCAGTGTCTTGATGACGAATTAATAAGGAGTTTTGAAAGTTTATGCAACCCTCTGTAAAGGGATTTGATGAGCTTTTCGCCGAAATGCAGGTATTACAATACGTACATGCCTTCGTCACGGAACTGTAGCCATTTAAATTTTTCAAGCCATATACTGAAATTTCTGCTCACGTTTTGATTTTGAGGAAGATTGTAACTGTAATCAGGGTGACCAGTTGACAATAAATTTTCATGTTTCTCGTCATCGCGATCTTTTCTTTAGCCCCATAAACTTCTTAAGTCAGTTTGTGTTTGCCATGCTTAACTTTGATAAGACATGTGAGCGGAAGCGTTCAATGATTGGACGCTAATTTTAAAAGGCACAGTGATTGGCTTGTAAATTTAACTAGTTAAATATAGCGTTGGAAATTCCAAGAGATTTACGAAGACATTTGATAATGAATTGGCACAGATATTCTGGACAATTCGTGCGTACACATGGACGCAGACTTTATTTTTCGGTGCGTACAGTCTGTGATTCATGCGTATATGGACGCAGGATCCTGCGTCCGGTAAATCCCTGGCCACCATTTTGAAAATCTTGATAATGAACCATAGATACTACATACCAAAAATCTAAGCTCTAGGCCTTATGGATTCATAGTAGAAGATTTTTTTAAAGATTTTCCTATATAACTCTATGTAAAACAAGTGACCCCTGGTGTGGGGGCATTTATCACCATAAGGTCATGATTTGTACAATCTTGGTAATGAACCATAAGATGATGCTACATACCAAATATCTAATATCTAGGCCTTATGGATTCATAGAAGAAGATTTTTAAAGATTTTCCTATATAACTCTTTGTAAAACAAGTGACCCCCGGTTGAGGGGGCATTTATCACCATAGGGTCATGATTTGAACAATCTTGGTAATGAACCATTAGATGATGCTACATACCAAATATCTAATCTCTAGGCCTTATGGATTCATAGAAGAATTTTTTTTAAAGATTTTCCTATTTAACTCTATGTAAAACAAGTGACCCCTATTGCAGGGGCATTTATCACCGTTTGGCTATGATTTGAACAATCTTGGTAATGAACCATTAGATGATGCTACATACCAAATATCTAATCTCTAGGCCTTATGGATTCATAGAAGAAGATTTTTAAAGATTTTCCTATATAACTCTATGTAAAACAAGTGACCCCTATTGCAGGGGCATTTATCACCATAAGGCTATGATTTGAACAATCTTGGTAATGAACCATAAGATGATGCTACATACCAAATATCTAATCTCTAGGCCTAATGGATTCATAGAAGAAGATTTTTAAAGATTTTCCTATATAACTCTTTGTAAAACAAGTGACCCATGGTGCGGGGGCATTTATTACCATAGGGTCATGATTTGTACAATCTTGGTAATGAACCATAAGATGATGCTACATACCAAATATCTTAGCTCTAGGCCTTATGGATTCATAGAAGAAGATTTTTAAAGATTTTCCTATATAACTCTTGTAAAACAAGTGACCCCTGTGTGGGGGCATTTATCACCGTAGGGCTATGATTTGAACAATCTTGGTAATGAACCATTAGATGATGCTATATACCAAATATCTAAGCTCTAGGCCTAATGGATTCATAGAAGAAGATTTTTAAAGATTTTCCTATATAACTCTATGTAAAACAAGTGACCCCTGGTGCGGGGGCATTTATCACCGTAGAGCTATGATTTGTACAATCTTGGTAATGGCCCATAAGATGATGCTACATACCAAATATCTAAGCTCTAGGCCTTGCAGTTTTGCAGAAGAAGATTTTCAAAGTTTGCATTTTTAAAATCTATTTTTAGCTCCTGTGACCTACTTTTTTAACCAATCTGAATAATTTGTACAACTTTGATAGAGGGCATCATAAGGATGATTCCTGTGAAGTTTGGTCAAAATCCCTTCAGCGGTTCATGAGGAGATGTTGTTTAAAGCAAATTGTTGACGACGGACGGACGCACGCACGGACGACGGACAAAAGGTGATCACAATAGCTCACCATGAGCACATTGTGCTCAGGTGAGCTAAAAATGAATCTCTCACAGACCAGAAAACTTGTTTAGGCAGTGGTTACCCATACATATTAACCTTTATTTTAACAAGAGCTGTCAGAGGACAGCACGCTCGACTATTCAAAATGCTTGTTGGTAAATCAAATGAAATCTATTTAAATTCTTGCCCTTCATAGTAATAGTAAAAAATGATATACCTTGATAGTCTGATACCCCTTAATATATTTATGATGTCTAAAATCAATCCCATGCCAAGTTACTGAGACATAAGCACAACTTAAAAACTTAAACCAAAAATCCAAGTTAGAAAAGGGCCATAATTTGCATCAGTCCAAAAGTTATTCTCCTGTTTTCTGATGCCCTTGAAGACACACCTTAACTTTCTAGTCAATTCCACAAGCAATTTCTGAGATATAAGCTGGATAGTAGCTTGAATGCAAAAATTTAACCATAATTCTAAGTTACAAGGGGGCCATAACTTGTAATATATTCCATAAAAAGTTATCTACCTTGATAGTATGATACTCCTAAACACATTAAAGATATTTCAAATCAATCCCATGCCTGGATACTGAGATATTAGCATGAAAGTACCTTGCAAAAATTAACCAAAATTTCTAAGTTTTAAAAAAGGGGCCATAACTTGTAATATATTCCATCAAGAGTTATCTTCCTTGAAAGTATGATACCCCTAAATGTATTAAAGATGTCTCAAATCAATCCCATACCTGGATACTGAGATATTAGCATGAAAGTACCTTGCATGCAAAACTTCAACCAAAATTTCTAAGTTAAAAAGGGGCAATAATTTGTAACATATTCTATCAAGAGTTATCTACCATGAAAGTATGATACCCCTAAACACATTCATAAACTTTCAAATCAATCGAGTGCTTGATACCGAGATATAAGCATGAGAGTATCTTGCATGCAAAACTTTAACCAAAATTTCTATGTTAAAAAGGGGCCATAATTTGTAATATATTCCATCAAGAGTTATCTACCTTGAGTGTCTGATGCCCCTGAACATATTCATAAACTTTCAAGTCAATACCATGAATGCTTATTGAGATACAAACTAGATAGTAGCTTGCACGCAAAACTTTAACCAAATTTTCTATTGCATGCAAAACTTTAACCAAAATTTCTATTGCATGCAAAACTTTAACCAAAATTTCTATGTTAACAAGAGGGCCATGATGGCCCTGAATCGCTCACCTGAGTACCATTGCTTCAACTGATGTCAAGGTTTTTAAACAGACAAGGATTCTGATATAACTTAATCTAAAACATTTTACCCCTGACAATACTACACACCAAATATCTAAGCAATGGGCCATATGGTTTCAGAGAAGACTTGGGCGCAGGGTCATTTATCACCGTAGGGCCAAGACTTTGAAAATCTTTGTAATGAACCATTAGATGCTACTACATACCAAAAATCTTAGCTCTAGGCCTTATTGATTCATAGAAGAAGATTTTTTAAGATTTTCCTATTTAACTCTATGTAAAACAAGTGACCCCTGGTGTGGGGTCATTTATCACCATTGGGCTATGATTTGTACAATCTTGGTAGTGGCCCATAAGATGATGCTACATACCAAATATCTAAGCTCTAGGCCTTGCAGTTTTGCAGAAGAAGATTTTCAAAGTTTGCATTTTTAAAATCTATTTTTAGCTCCTGTGACCTAATTATGCAATGGACCAGAACCATTTATACAACTTTAGTAGAGCTTCATCCAAGGAACATTCCTGCAAAATATTTTTCAAATTGGCCAAGCCGTTTAGGAGGAGATGTTGTTTGAAGCAATTGTTGACGCCGGACGCACGGACGGACGCACGGACGACGGACGCCGGACAAAAGGCGATCAGAAAAGCTCACCTTGAGCACGTTGTGCTCATGTGAGCTAAAAAGGGGCCATAATTCATATTAAATTCAGTCAAGAGTTATCTACCTTGGTTGTCTGATGCCTCTGAACATATTTATAAAGTTTAAAGTCAATACCATAAACGGTTATTGAGATATAAGGTTGATAGTAACTTGCACGCAAAACTTTAACCAAAAGCTGCAACGCCAACGCCGACGCCAGGGTGACTACAATAGCTCTCATATTCTTCGAATAGTCGAGCTAAAAAGTTGAGGTTACTCTTCATGTAATTCCCCTAAATTCTCTTAATTATGGATTCAATGGATAATTAATAGTCTAATAACTGATAAACTTTCAACACATTGTCAGATTGATATCATATAATTCAAATGGCAATTCAATTCTTATTTCCCTCCAGCATCATACAAACAAAATCATCATCAACAAAATAAATTCACCATTCCTTCCAACTACACCAAATACTATAATCTTAAACACTTGACACTTACCTGATGCCTTGATGCTCTTTACTGCCTGAATCCAAGTCAGATTTCTCTGTTTTGTCTTTCACCTGCACACAAATACCATGATGAGTATAATGTCACTGCCATTTTAAAGTTTTTTTTTTTTTTGTTTTTTTTTTTTGCTGTTGTAGTGAGATAAACATATCTAGCTTTACATAAATATCTCAACACTGTATCAATGTAACCCAATACTTACATTATATCTATGTATCCCAATACTTAAGTTTGCTCAAACCAAAATAATATCATAAATATATTGAATCATCTTTGAATTCTGAAAGGTTATATCGATAGCAACAATAATTTGAAAGTCAAGCCTATGGCTTGTATACCATATTACTACCACATTGTACAGATCCCAATAGCAAGTTATGTTTCAAACTTAGTTCTGACTGAATTTCTTTTAAACATATGTAAAAATTCTTACTTTTTCTGTCTCCATAGGACTGGGTGACCTTGACCTTGAGCTGGAGGAAACTGACCTTTTCCTGTCTGCTTGGGGTGACCTTGAACGGGACGAGGATGAAGATGACCTGTAAAAATTTAAACCAGATAAAGGACTCACAGGCATTCACTTTAAATCCAATAGACTGTATTCAATTTTAAAGAAGTAACACTCTGAAATAAAAAAAAGAAGCAGGATTGCTTCCCAATATTTAGGTAACTTCCATGTAAGCCAAGCACATAGAAATTTTGGAAAATACTGGCCAAAGAACAGGTTGTGCTCATCTACAAAATGTAGAATGCAATCAATGTAAAATTTGAAGGATGAATGAACAAATGGACTGACTGGAGAGAGAGAGGAAGCGAGAGTCAGTCATTTAAACACCACCTTGAGATGTGCAAGAAATATCAATTTTTTTTTTTTATCTCAACATAAACCATCTTGTGCCTAAGATTTTAGGTTTGTTTTGTCTTCTAGTTAAACAGATCACGAAAGAATCCCACCTTGTCTCTTATTTAGAAAACCAAAAACAATACTGTAATATTCAACATACCTTGGACTCTTCTTCTTCATTCTTTTGGGGGATGGTGACCTACTTCTTGAGCTAGAACTTGACCTCCCATGGCGAACCAATTTGCTAAAGAAAAAAAAAACAACAAAAAAATGACATATCTGTATTAACAAGAACAATCATTGAAGATGATAAATACCCCCCAGATACCACACTGTCACAGTTACTGTGACCATTTCAGAGACAGTCTTGACACATGAAAATAAAAACACACAAAAAACAGGTAGAGCTGTGATATACATTTATCACAGACAAAAAATATTCAATAAATACAAATAAGAGGTCCATAGAGGCCCTGAATCGCTCACCTGAGTATAGGGTTACCCAAAGAACATGTACTGAAACATTTTGAAATCTAGCCAGTAGTTTTGAAGGAGATGATTTTTTTTTTAAACCTGGCCAGTAGTTTTGAAGGAGATGATTTTTTAAGTTTTCAGAATTTTTTCTTTCCACTGCCATAGCAACCAGAGCTCTACATGGATCAAATTTATTTCAGCATTTTTGTGAAGGTTCACACAAGCATTATCCCTGCCAAGTTTAATCAAATTCTGTTCAGCAGTTTCAGGAGATGACATTTTAAGTTTTCACTATACATTTAAGACAAATTAGCCCCGCTCATGGCAGCTATGTTTTTTTTACGGATCAGAATAATTTTAGCAATCTTGGTAGAGTGTTACCCAAGTAACATCTGTACTAAAACATATTGAAATTTGACCAGTAGTTATGAAGTTGATGATTTTCAAATTTTTCATATTTTTTTCTTTCTATTGCCATGGCAATCAGAGTTCTACAAGGATCAAGTTTTTTTTAGCAACTTTTGTGAAGGTACACACAAGGATCATCCCTGCCAAATTTAATCCAGTTCTGTCCAGCCGTTTCATAGAAAATGTCATTTAAAGCAAATTATTGACGACGGACGACGCACAACTGATGAGTTACTCGCAGGCTGATCTGGTCTTATGCTGTTCGCATAGGTCATTTCATGGTGTCCTCTATGAGGGAAAGGGTTAAAGCTTCAATATTCATATAATAATAATGTCCTTTTATAAGATATAACTAAGAATAAGTCAATAATTGCAAAACTTATGTTGTAAATGATAAATTCTTTTGAAGCATGTTCATCCTAAGTGGTTACCTCCTTGCAACTGGTTGTGGCTTCACAGCGGGTAACTTGGCAGGTGACCGTGACCTACTTCTGGAACTTGAACTGGACCTGGCCTCAGATTTTTTCCTGCACAAGACAATAAACACTCTTACAATCACATTTTTCAATGAATATATGGCAATACCCACTTAGTATTTACATCTTTTTCCTTTATGAAACATGACAGAAAATATTACAAGACAATATCATATCATATGACAAAGAAGAAAAATATGTTCTACTAAGTCCCATATTTAAAACACTGAAAATACTGTCAAATATAAAGGCATTTCACAAATTAGAATAGGTAGTATTGATAGGTAGTTTTTTTTAATAAAGGCTTGCAGTCAAATTTTAAGACTTGGCACCATGGACAGGTGGTAGTATTCAGTAACAATGTATCTGAAACAATTATTTATATTCATGGAGAGAACTCACTTGGGTGCGTTCTCCTTGCCCCTGGACCGAGATCTGCTGGAGTCTGAAGATGATGATGAAGAGGAGGAGGACTTTCTCTTGGCTGCCACTGCTGGGGCTACCTTTCCCGGGCTCCTTGTACCTGCTGGGCTCTTTGACCTGGATGCAAACAATCATTTTTTTTATCCCTTTACTTCAATAATATTCATCTTAATGCATTGGCAAACAGAGCAGATACTACCTTAGATTCTATGCAGTCAGGGTTGCAAAGAAAAATCCATTGTTTTATATTCCATTTAAAGAAGTAAATTAATAATCATCAAGTAATAAATTTGCAAATGAATATTAAAGAGTTAATAGCAGTTTACAGGATGTTATTAAATGCACATGGCATGATTTTATCTCAAAATTTTCTACAAATACAGTCTCATAAGTTTCAATCATTTTACAAGATATTTTATAAATTCTTTGTCAGAAATATACTCCCATTTTACCCTTTACAAAACTTAATGCTGACCAAGATGTGATGCCTTCAATATTCAGAATACCAAACCACAATATTGACAATAAACAATTCAATGTTTAGAAATACATTTTAAAATCTATCCCTGTCTTCAAAAGTTTAATAAAAGTGATAATCATTAAGAGAAATCCAGCAGCTGAACTCACCTAGATCTTGACTTTCGTGCGGGTTCCTTTTCTTCTTGTTTCTCTGTTTCCCCCAAAAGAATATAAATCAGTAAATAAAAGAGAGAAAAATATTAATTAATATATTAATATATCAAAGTTGATATTAGATTATGAATTATAATAAATGCTAATGACAAACTTTCTTAGTTTTTGAACACTGCTTTCTTAAAATTTATATTATTATTTTGGTCCAACTTATGCCAAAATGCTAGGGAATTCTTCAATAAAACAAAGAGAATACTTCTGCTGGCTTGAAAATTTAGATCAACATTACCTTCAAGCTCTTTATTGACCTCAGCTGCACTTTCAACTTCAACCTCCATGGGTAGTTTAGGATCTTCCTCCGCAGATGTTTTAGGCTCTTCAGTCTGCTTATCAGCTGATGGTTTAGGCTTGTCACTGGATGGTTTAGGCTCTTCCTTCTGCTTATCAGCTGATGGTTTAGGTTCCTCCTCGTGTTTATCAGCTTGTGGTTTAGGCTCTGCTTTCTTCTTATCAACAGGTGCTTCCTCCTTCATTTTTTCCTCCTGTTTCTCCTTATTATCTCCTGCATTGTCCACCTTCACTTCAGCTTTCTCCACCTCCATGGGTGGCTCTGCCTTCTTCTCAGGGACAGCCTCAGCCTTAACCTCTTCCTCGGCTGCTTTCTCCTCATTTTCTAATCCTACAGACCGCGAGTCTCTGGATCTTCTCTTTCTTTCAGTTGGCTGGCCATTAACCACGCTGTCTTTTTCTTGGCTGTGGAGAGAAGATTTTGACTGACAAAATGGAATGTCTGCTAAGGTAAGAGCACATTATAATTTGTTTCCTTTTGGGGAAAATATGACCATTTTTTTTCTTTGGGGAAAGAAAAATCCTGGAGTAGATGCAAATTTGGGGAAAACTACATGAATTTAAAGAATTTTTCAGAGGGGAAGGCCGCTATGTATGGTCCCTGATAAAGAAGGGGAAAAAAAACATGTTTACCAATACCTGACAAGGGCCCATTCCAGAATTAAAGTGGTTTAGCTTAGAGTTAAAGTACCTGCCTAATAAAGTGCAGCTGAACCTCCTCAAATGAATCTCAGCTGATACCAGCAAACGAAAATATCCTCTAACTAACCTGGTCTGATCTGGCTCTGACATCCGAGATGACTTCCTTCGTGTCCTTCCCATTGTAGGTGGACTCAGTTGCTCCTTCACAGCAGCTGGTTCCCCTTGTTCACTTCCTTTAGACTGTTCTGGTTCCTGCTTCTCTTCTACCGGTGGTTGGCCTGGAGGTTCTGGTGTTGAGACAAGCTTCTCTGCCTCCTTGGGTTTTGGTGCCTCTTTTGGTTTAGGTGGTTCTTTGGGTTTAGGTGCAACTACCAGAGGCTTTGGTGGTGACACCTCTGTCACTGGGGTTGGAGATTTGACGACTGTCGGCTCCGCTATCGCAGACTGGGTCTTCCTTGGGGAGTCTTCTCCATCACTCTCCTGACTGGAACTGTTCACTGGAATGGAGAACCAGTCTTGTCAGTCATCCAGACCCTATACACAACTGATTCAATCATGTATGACTTGAACTCCCAAGTCACAAGTGACTATCTAAAGTCTGGTCAGTGTAAAAGGTATCAAAATGATTTCAGCAAAGACCAATACTTTCAATGTTAAGTCTGGGAATTTTATAAGATTTCAAAGATCATCATTGTAACCATGTAGAATGATGTCAACAGGTAATCATGAGTTTACAAAACAAGAGGGCCATAATGGCCCTGAATCACTCACCTGATTATAAATGAGCAACATATGTTGGATTTTTCATATTGACCTACTTTTTGACATCACATTACCCACTTTCGAGCTTGACCAATGATTTAAGGGAAAACAGACCATATCTGACCACAAATTCATGCAAGATTGGCGACCATTCAAAATGGAAATGTGGCCTATAGAGTGTTAACAATGTTTTTTCTAAGATTTGACCTCATGACCTACTTTTTGACCCCACATGACCCAAATTCGAACTTGTCCAAGATTTTATGGATAGATATATTCTGACCAAGTTTCATGAAGTTTGGGCAAAAATGTGGCCTCTAGAGTGTTAACAAGGTTTTACTAAGATTTGACCTCGTGACCTACTTTTTGATCCCACATGACCCAATTTCGAACTTGTCCAAGATTTTGTGGAGACAAACATTCTGAAAAAGTTTCATGAAGATTGGCCAAAAAATATGGCCTCTAGAGTGTTAACAAGCCAAATTGTTGACTCGGACGACGCACGTCAGACTACGGATGCCGGACGAAGGGCGATCACAAAAGCTCACCTTGAGCACGTTGTGCTCAGGTGAGCTAATAAAAAAAAAAGAGCTTACAATATCATACCTGAAAATTTCCCAGGCGTTACTAATTTTTCCTGTTAAGTTAAATCATGGGGTTTTAAACTTACACTAAAAACTTTGTGATATGTTCTAAGCCCCCTACCTACAGATCTTTTTTAGTATTACATTTCAGTATCATGAGACACATCGTGTGAGAAAGATGATAACCAAATAAACTACTCCTTATAATAAACTTACACAACATGTTTTTTTCTCTCCAATATTTCATATTTGAGTGATTTAATTGCAAGACTTCTTGCTAATTGGTATAAACTCAGTCTAACAAAGATGCAATGAAACTTGTACAGCTTTGAAGTAAATAATAAAGATGCAATAAAGATAGATTTTCTATGCATATCTTTAGAACTTAAGGGAAAATTTCCGCCCTTTCTTAATCCTTTACAACATAAAGAGAGACTTACAAGACTGGTGTTATACTAGATCAGCCTGCAAGTAACTCACACACAAATCAAGATTTATGTCATTTGCATCTGATCAGTAAAAATAAGATCAACAAGTAACAAAACTGGATGATTACTACTCCCAACAAGAGCCATGTTGACATGGCCATCCCCCGCCGAATGCTTGCTCCTTAGAAGATGTGTTGGAGAGTAGAATATTAAAAGAAAATTTTTGGTAATGAAGACTGATGTTTGAAGTGATTATACATATTAAACCCATGTGAAGACCTAC
>CM037783.1:56381782-56431782 GCA_021229015.1 Solen grandis
CTTTTGGAAAATGCTAAATAGGTGAGTTTTACGGTTTACCCTGAAGCGGCTTCCTTCTATTATAGATCAATGATTTTATGTATACACATTATATATTAATTAAAATCACACCAAACTGCCCTAAAATGAATATGCGTAGCTGTTTAACCAATGAAATGCTCCATAAAGTTCCATAAACATGTGAACCTGACCGGTACTTTGAATAGCCGATTTAGCTCAACAAACACATGCCTGTTTTGGCATCATGTTAATTGTAATCATAGCCTTGAAATTACTAATTACTCAATACTTAACAAATTTAAATCCTATGCCACACAACATAATGTAACACAGTAGATCAAACGTCCCCCCTCAAAAGTTGTTTGGTTAGAATACAGTACACTTATCAACATAAGCCACACACTTACTGGTCAAGGTTGAGCCTGTTGAAGATATCCTCTGTCGTCTCTAGCACTTTGTCCACATACTCTATCTTGTCTGGGTAACATTTGAGGGCCAGATTGATCAAAGCCACTTGGAGGGAAACAATATCCTCTGGCGGCATGTCTGCACGATTCTAGAAATTTGGCAGAAGTGATTTAATTTTCATTGTCATTTCAGAAACTTCTTTTTATATTTTTACAGAGGAACATCTGTAAAGTACATCTTCCCCTAGGATAAGTGAAAGCATATTCCTAGTGCCAGAATATAAAGATTGTTTAAAAGAATTAATCTTAATGGCTACATATATGGATTTTATTTCACTTCTTCTCACACCAAAGAAAACATCAATTTTATTATTTCCCTCAATCTATTTTTTTTGTGTGGCTTATAATCAGCTTTTCAGTCTATGTCTTAGTAGAAGGTTCATCAGAAATGACACAGGGTGCTGGATGCATCTTTCCAGTGATTTTTTTTTCTGGAACTAGATTGTTACATGGATGATATTGTAAAATAAAGCATGTCATACCTGAATGACCTGGGCAATCTGCTGGGAGAAGATGTCGAACAGCTGAATGTCCTGGGGGATGCCAGTTCCTTCCTCGTTCTGGGCAAACTGGGCTAGTCTGCAAATAAGCATTCAATAATTGTGTCAGACCATTCAGCTATGCTAGGCATACTAGTACTGCAA
Source organism: Solen grandis (assembly GCA_021229015.1). Classification (NCBI taxonomy): domain Eukaryota; kingdom Metazoa; phylum Mollusca; class Bivalvia; order Adapedonta; family Solenidae; genus Solen; species Solen grandis. The sequence continues at coordinate 56,382,894 of CM037783.1, forward strand.
AATCTTAAGTACATGTTCTTTCTTTTTCTTTCGAAAGTAAGCATTTATACTAACACAATCACTGATTACATTAAGAATTTCTGTTAAAAATGAATGCATGATGACAGGAAAAACAAGCACTAGGTTCAAATGAATGCCATGCCCCCCCCCGTGGGCCTTAGACCTAGGGGGTCCAAGTCATTTTAAGGTCAAGATCACCTGGTGGGTAGAGCTCATCAAGGTGAATGCACCTGTTAAGTTTGGAGGCAATGGTCTGTGTTATGGTCAAAGGTATATTTTTGTAATAAACAGACAGACCAAAAACAATATGCCCCCAGATCTATCAATGCGGAGGCATAAAACCTTGTAAAATATCGTTTTAATGTTCACAATTTGTTGAGGCTCCATAATAACACTTTACATTATGTAAAAATAACGAAAAAGACTAGCTGATAACCATTTACCTCATACAGTTGTATTTTGATGCAATGGCAAATAGAGTAAACCCAGATCAGACAGCTCCTTTCAGTAGCTGTCTGATCAGGGTTTTCTTTGTTTACTCATACAGTTTTGTAGCACAGATTCTACATAGTCTGCATGGCAAAAAAAATCCACTGTTTTATTCTCCACTGAATGTTCAGTAAATGAATATTCATGAAGTAATAAATTGTTTACATAAATATTCATAAAGGAAAGGGTATATTTAAATCTGGTTTAAAAAGACCAATGAAAAATCCTCAACACCTGAGTACTGTCTCATCGAGTAAGAGATTACAATCAGACAAGAACTATCATTAAAGATGATGAATACCCCCAGATACTGTTTTGTCACAGTAACTGTTACCATGTCAAAAAGTCTTAAAGTAGAAGGATAAAAAGAAAAGCACGCAAAAACCAGGTAGAGCTCTGATGCACTTGTACAACCAAAATACAATTATAGAATATAACAAAGGGCCAAAACTCATTTAAAATCAAGCCAATTATGATGTGCCAATGATATGTGCAACTAGGCTTTGTACTTATTAAATATACTGTGAAGTTAAATCAAAATCTGATCTAAGGCAGCCGAGAAATAGGGCGGACAAAATATATTTGAGAAATTAACAAAGAACCATTACTCATTTAAACAGGGTTCCCACAAAATTGAAAAATCAAAATTCCCTGACTTTTCCCTGATTTTTCCCTGACCAAACTCAAAATTCCCTGACCAAATTAAGCGCAAATCCAGCAGCAAATACAGATCTTCCAAAACTAAGTTGCTTCTACATAATTTTTTATTTTCAAACATGAAATGATGGTGTGCCAGTTGCATGCTATTGGGAACTTATTTAATATTATGCCAATCTGACAATTAAACTGACTGAAAAAAGCCAAATGGAAGAAACTGCCTTAGCCTTTCCTTATTATAATCTTCCTGCTGTTTGGTCGACATTCCTTGATTGTAAAATTCCCTGACTTTTCCCTGACTTTTTCTGAATTTCCAAATTTCCCTGACTTAATTTAAAATTTCCCTGACTTTTCCCTGACCTTGAAAAAAACTCATTTTTCCCTGACTTTTCCCTGACCATGGGAACCCTGTTAAAATCAACTGAATTGGGACATGCCAACGATATGTGCAACTAGACTTGGTACTTATCAGTTTTGTAAAGTTTCTTTAAAATCCCATTAAAGGTAGCCGAGAAATAGGGCAGACAAATCTCGTCTAAAGATGGACCGATCGACGGATATGACTGCAATATAGCCCCTATATACTTTGTATCAAGGGGTATGATTAACAAGACTAAAATGATCAGCTACAAATATGGAGTCCACCAAATTACACTACACAAAGAAATCTACATGAGAGGTTATTCATACCTGTCAATCAAGGAAATGATGATGTTCTTGACATTAACATTAGCATGAAGCTCTGCACAGGCTCGTAAAAATGGACTCAAGGTCTGCAAGTGGAAGTCGTCTGGGAATACCTGAAACAGAAAAATAATACCATACAAATATTAAAAGAAATGTATCTATACAATATTATAAAATTATTAACTAGAGCTATCACTAAAAATGGTGAATACCCCAGCTACCTCATCAATCATCAAAACTCAAAAATATAAAACAATATTCAACTTCCTTGTGAAACAAAACAGGAAAAGATGAAACAGGACATAACATATACCCTAAATAGTCCCCACTTCAATGTGTGAACTGGTTGATGAAATAATATTATCTTAATATCTGGATCCACAACAGTTTTTTCGTAAAAAAAAATGCTGGCATAACTCTAGAAAACTGTATACAATTTAATTTATATCAACTTATCTTTTAAAAATCAGATCACAGTTTGACAATAAATTATCTAAGAGAAGGACTGTAACTAAGTTTCTAGAACTTGTGGTCCAGACCATTTCTTAATGAAATAAAACTAATAATTCCATTAAATAAACCTAATAATTCCTTAATGTTTGTCAACTAGGTCAGTTGTTACTTCAATGATATAATAACCAGCCAGCACACCCACCTGTATGATGCACTCCATGAGGTACTCCTGGGCGATGGCGTCCCGGCAACTGACCACCTGCTCCAGTACACCCGGCAACACCAGCTGTAACATACATTACATATTTGTTTGAAAAACTGGCCCTTAAGTTTTGAAAAATACTTAAGTACCATGACAAGTAGTATTTATCTTTAAGAACCCCGGGCTAGATGTTTACTCTGATATCAATTTGTGAGTAAGATTTTAAGAGTGACCAACATAATTATACCTATGTCAACTTGACCTTACAGTGTGACTTAACCTTGAAATCCCATGGCTTAAACCTTCAACCTGGACTTCACATTTTGACTATTTTCGTCATTTGCACAGAATTTGATCAAACTCCAACCAAGGGTTCAGGAATTGGAGATCAGACACAAAATACCAACACTGTGAACTATGTCATTTGAGTGTGACCTTGATTTAATTTTGGGTGAAGATGTCAAAAATCATTAAAATTTGTCTAAGCCTTGCAGACTTGTAAAATGGATACTTGATATCAATAGCCATGAAAAATTAAAGCACATAGGGTATAATGTATAGTTTCAATCACTTAATAGTGACCTTGAAAGTTAGAATGACAGTAAGCCTCTATACTAAACCATTATAGACATCACAGCAGAATGTTTTATGCCATATATGTAAATTATAACAAAAGACTTTATTTTATTTCTTAATTTCTATTTCTCACTAAATTTTGAAACTTTACACCATAAGGTGTGGAATACCATAGAAAAGTTTGTTCAGGCCAAAACTAATTCTCAATTTGAGCAGGCTCTACCATATCCCTCCCCAATCTTAAAGGTATGAAGTGACAGTGACCACAGTATAGGTCTGATTAACCAGCACAGTACTCACAGACCGACTGACTTTATACTGATCACATAAGTCCTTCTCTAATTCCCCCAACATGAGTTCAAGTCTCAAGTATGTTAACCTTTACTTCATGAATATTCATGTACAAATTTATGACTACATGAATATTAATTAACTGAACTATGAATGGTATATGAAACAGTGGATTTTTCTTTGTACTGCAGACTGTGAAGAATCTGAGCTACAATATTGTTTGAGCAAACAGAGGAGACCCTGATCTGGGTCTGCTCTGTTTGCCAATGCATCAAAATGAGTCTATATGAAGTAAAGGGTTAATCCTGGTGATTCCTCACCTTCTTATATCTGTTCATGTCAATGCACTCCAGCTGACTGAGACGGACGAGGTTGGTCCCCACCAGGATCCGTAACTCTTGCCTCTCCCGTTCTCGCTTCTCCTTGTTACGAGTGTGACCCTGGTGCTGCATGCGCACCCACAGTTTGTTCATCTCTGAGAAGTTCAGCGCAATAAAATCAATGGAGTCTGTCACTGTCCCAGACTCATATTCTCCTGAACTGCAAGTTATGAAAGCATTTGTTGAAATTTAGCACTTTCGCATATGATTCAGAAATGGTGTTATGATATAAAATAATATATAGGTTTGATGGTAATATGAGTGGTTATCCTAAAAATGAATAGAAAGTAAGCCTTAACATTAGGTTAAAACAATAAAACTGGAAAGGTCCAATACAAGGATGAAACTTGCTCAGCTTTCAAAATTAAATTTGAATTAGTATGTTTAGAAGTACATTGTACATAATTGTGAAGTTTTGATTATCCCTTCAACTTCTTTATAAGGAAGATAGACTTTGATGTTAGTAAGAGAACTTGTGAATGCAAATTTGTCACCACGGAGGTAAATTATTATCATTATATTATCATATCAGTAATATAGCATTATTCAGTTGTAACAATAAATCAGTCTCTCTGGGACATACAAATGACATCCATACCCAACCCACTATACACTAGGAACAAAAAAAATTGAAACACTCAAATGATATTATACAACCCATTTTGATACATATCAAAATTTATATTTTCCACTTAGAAAATACGATAAATATTCACTCCATCTACCATGTCTTTTTCTATTCAGGATACTCATTTAACACACACACAAATGCTCACAGAAATATTCAATCAAGTCATCAGATTATCCAATAGCTTCTCTTGAATATGGGGTAATCAATGGTTGACCTGTTTTACACAAATGAACACAATTCTTTGTTTGAAATACTGTTTGTTAACAGATGACATAGCAAGGAGAGGAATATAATCCCTGAACAATAGCAAAAGATGGAGTATAAAATTTTATTGAAAAATCTAAAAAGGTGCAACAAGATCTTACTTGGCCTCCTCTTCAGAGTCCGGCAGCACATTCTTGGTACACTGCAGCAGGTAGTTTCTCAGGAAGAGCCCACGGAGAGGATGTTGGACGCCCCGACACATCTCAACCAAGTCCTTCAGGATGTCCTTCCGGGACAGCTCATTTGTCTTGATGTATACCACACCCACTGTGATCAGCAGGTACCTGCACAGGTGTATGATACAAATCAGATATGTTTACCAGCTACATACTGTGGTCTTTTGTGTTATGGTAATGTTTGTGATTTACAGATATGAGAGTCAGGAGTTTGATTCCCGGCTTAAAGTGAATCTAAGGCTCCAAGTATTGGTCCAACCAAGGAACCAGATACATGAATTAGAATAAGCATTATCAACTTTTCTTTCAAATCAATGTAAACAAAATGTTGAAATTATGATATGTTTATTTCCCTTCAATCTTTGGTATAAATGACTTAACAAGTTGTCATTCAGCCACATAGTTTTAAATCATGGCAAACTAGTAACCTTTCAGCTCTCTTTCTCACAGTATAGTGAACCATACAAAACCTGGTTAATCTGTGAGTTACATGTACATGTAAATAAATCACTTTCTTGATACCATTTTTATTTTTTATTAATGATGATATAACACAATTTAAATGCAGGTTGATTTTCAATCAGAACAGTACAAAAATAAAACTATGATATAATTTTAGGGTGCAAGGAACAACTGTATTCACATTTTAACTGCTTCCAAAAATACATAATCAGAAACCTACAAGTAACTCTTTCTGTTACTCTAAATATAGTGAAAATAATAGGCAGTCATGGTATGCAATGAAGATGATGCTATAGAATGGACATTATTTAGATTATATGAAAACTAGATGTGTTCATAAAACACAATGCCCCCATCACAGCCTTACCCATAAAATCAAATAAAGGGAGATAATAAAAAATAAATGTGACCAAGTAGAATGATCATTCTTGGTCACTACATTTCTCAAGTCACCATCTATGTTTCAAGTCAATACCTGTGTAGTTTTAAAGTTTTGGCCAAGGTTAATGTTGTCTGCAGGCAGACAAACAGACAGGAAGAACACAATATGACACACAAAAATAAAAATGAAAGATACTTAACAATAAACCTAGATACATTATAACTGAACAAACTGATATAAATGAATCAATTTGGACTAATCTTTTTATTTTGTATCTTAAATCGGTATGAAATCAATCTTTGGCAAATTATATATTCAATTAATTTATAATCCCTTAACTTGTAAAGAGATGGAAGTTTTTTATGCCTTAAGAAATGTAATATTACACTTAAGAAAAGTGAAGCATATGAAATATAGATTATGTTTGTTCTTTCTACAGTAAACAATGAGCTACACAGTGCAAAATGCTGTTTTTTTATAGTAATGGTTGTCAAGCTTTCAAATTCAATACTAGCAATCTGAAAGTAGAATGATATCATATTTTACAGGTAACAAATGTGGACTCCATCTACAGGTACTTACAGTCTGGGGACAATGTTGCCTGCATACTGCACCAGCTCATACAAGTCGGACACCTTCCTTCCCTTCTGGAACTCATCGACCAGGTACAACTCCAGGTGTCTAAGTTCATCGGATATAGACATGTCTAGTAAGAGTGAAGGATTGACTAAAGCAAATACTGTATGAAATTCGGTATAACAGGATCATTGTTATGTCTACTTTGAAGGAATAATAAGGGAAGATAAATAATTGACTGTTTTTCTGGTTTTTTCATCCTTGTTTTCATACCCCTATCAGAAGTCTGTAACAGGAAAGACATTTTAATTGAATCAAGGAATCAAGCTTGACATTTTTGTCCCATCTTCACTCACATTACATGAAGACAAGGTAGGGTGAACCAGTGCTTGCCCCAAGTCCATCATCCCCAATGGAAAGATCTGAGTAGTGAATTTTTAATCAGATCAAAATAATTCTTACTCACAAACATTGCCATATGGACTTTCGCTACATCCTTGTTTATGGTGAAAATATTACTGTAATCTTTTGACTAACAATGGAAATTCAAATGATCAGGGATCTATCAATTTGCTTTCTAAATAGTAATATAAACAAGAGGACCATGATGGCCCTGAAACGCTCACCTGAGTACCATTGCTACAACTGATTACAAGGTTTTTAAACAGACAAGAATTCTGATATAACTCAATCTTAAACATTTTAGCCCTGACAATACTACACACCAAATATATAAGCACTGGGCCTTATGGTTTCAGAGGAGAAGACTTAGTGCTGGGTCATTTATCTCCAAAGGGCCACCATTTTGAAAATCTTGATAATGAACCATTAGATGATACTGCATACCAAAACCAAAAATCTAATCTCTAGGCCTTATGGATTCATAGAAGAAGATTTTTAAAGATTTTCCTATATAACTCTATGTACAACAAGTGACCCCTATTGCAGGGGCATTTATCACCATAGGGTCATGATTTGTACAATCTTGGTAATGAACCATAAGATGATGCTACATACCAAATATCTAATCTCTAGGCCTTATGGATTCATAGAAGAATATTTTTAAAGATTTTCCAATAAAACTCTATGTAAAACAAGTGACCCATGGTGCAGGGGCATTTATCACCATAGGGTCATGATTTGAACAATCTTGGTAATGAACCATTAGATGATGCTACATACCAAATATCTAATCTCTAGGCCCTATTATGGATTCATAGAAGAAGATTTTTAAAGATTTTCCTATATAACTCTATGTAAAACAAGTGACCCCTATTGCAGGGGCATTTATCACCATTTGGCTATGATTTGAACAATCTTGGTAATGAACCATTAGATGATGCTACATACCAAATATCTAATCTCTAGGCCTTATGGATTCATAGAAGAAGATTTTTAAAGATTTTCCTATATAACTCTATGTTAAACAAGTGACCCCTATTGCAGGGGCATTTATCACCATTTGGCTATGATTTGAACAATCTTGGTAATGAACCATTAGATGATGCTACATACCAAATATCTAATCTCTAGGCCTTATGGATTCATAGAAGAAGATTTTTAAAGATTTTCCTATATAACTCTATGTAAAACAAGTGACCCATGGTGCGGGGCCACTTATCACCATAGGGTCATGATTTGTACAATCTTGGTAATGAACCATAAGATGATGCTACATACCAAATATCTTATCTCTAGGCCTTATAGATTCATAGAAGAAGTTTTTTAAAGATTTTCCTATATAACTCTTTGTTAAACAAGTGACCCCTATTGCAGGGGCATTTATCATCGTTTGGCTATGATTTGAACAATCTTGGTAATGAACCATTAGATGATGCTACATATGAAATATCTAAGCTCTTGGCCTTATGGATTCATAGAAGAAGATTTTTAAAGTTTTTCCTATATAAATCTATGTAAAACAAGTGACCCCTGGTGCAGGGGCATTTATCACCATAGGGCTATGATTTGTACAATCTTGGTAATGAACCATAAGATGATGCTACATACCAAATATCTAATCTCTAGGCCTTATGGATTCATAGAAGAAGATTTTTAAAGATTTTCCTATATAACTCTATGTAAAACAAGTGACCCATGGTGCGGGGCCATTTATCACCATAGGGTCATGATTTGTACAATCTTGGTAATGAACCATAAGATTATGCTACATACCAAATATCTAATCTCTAGGCCTTATGGATTCATAAAAGAAGATTTTTAAAGATTTTCCAATATAACTCTATGTAAAACAAGTGACCCCTATTGCAGGGGCATTTATCACCTGGTATGATTTGTACAATCTTGGTAATGAACCATTAGATGATGCTACATACCAAATATCTAATCTCTAGGCCTTATGGATTCATAGAAGAAGATTTTTAAAGATTTTCTTATATAACTCTATGTAAAACAAGTGACCCCTGGTGCGGGGGCATTTATCACCATAGGGCTATGATTTGAACAATCTTGGTAATGAACCATAAGATGATGCTACATACCAAAATACTAATCTCTAGGCCTTATGGATTCATAGAAGAAGATTTTTAAAGATTTTCCTATATAACTCTATGTAAAACAAGTGACCCCTGGTGCAGGGGCATTTATCACCGTATGGCTATGATTTGAATAATCTTGGTAATGAACCATTAGATGATGCTACATACCAAATAACTAAGCTCTAGGCCTAATGGATTCATAGAAGAATATTTTTAAAGATTTTCCAATATAACTCTATGTAAAACAAGTGACCCCTGGTGCGGGGGCATTTATCACCGTAGGGCTATGATTTGTACAATCTTGGTAATGGCCCATAAGATGATGCTTCATACCAAATATCTAAGCTCTAGGCCTTGCAGTTTTGCAGAAGAAGATTTTCAAAGTTTGCATTTTTAAAATCTATTTTTAGCTTCTGTGACCTACTTTTTTAACCAATCTGAATAATTTGTACAACTTTGATAGAGGGCATCATAAGGATGATTCCTGTGAAGTTTGGTCAAAATCCCTTCAGCGGTTCATGAGGAGATGTTGTTTAAAGCAAACTGTTGACGACGGACGGACGCACGGACGCACGCACGCACGGACGACGGACAAAAGGCGATCACAAAAGCTCACCATGAGCACGTTGTGCTCAGGTGAGCTAAAAAAAATCTTAAATATGGACACATTCCACAGGATTTTTAAGTATATGATTAACTGAAACAATTGCACTTCTAACTAATATTTGCTTAAAAAATAAAGAATTTAAGAAGTATTCTTCTTACGGAAACAAGAATGGTGGAAGGGTTTTGACTTAAGTATTACAATGCACTAAGTGCTAAGTAAGGTTGATGGAACTGAGACTTGGACACAAAACATTTGCAGGCAATTTACAGCTTCCTCACTTAAATCAGGGGTAGGAGATTTTGGAAAATTTCAGAGATTGTGGTGAGTTTTGAACCAGTTTTTACCGTTAGCACCACAAAGAGCAAGAGAGACAGGTTTAAAGTGTTAAAAAATCTTAAAATCTGTTAAATCTTAAGTGTAACAGTTTTAAAAGCTAAATTTGAAAACAACAGAGTAAAACATATAAAATATCTCAATAAATTTGCAAGCACTCGTAGAATACATTTCCTTCTTACAGTTACACTCCTGGATTCCCATAGAGTTTTGCAACTGTATAAGTGCTGTTTTTCCCTACTTTATACCTCTTCATATAAGGAGCCCTACAATTCTAGGGGGTACAGGGGATAATTAGGAGTGCTGAGTAAGCCCAATATATGAAGGATACACAACTCATAGTAACTTTTGGGTGACAACATTGACGTTCTGAGCTCTCCAAGCATTGTTGAAGCATGTTTCAGGCCATCCATGAGCTTCCCTTTGTCCTGAAACACAAATATAAGATAATAATCAGGTGGTACGATCAAATAATACTTAAGTACAACAAGACTTAATTCAGAATGTAAATATTCAGTTCAGTCAAGTAAATACAATGGATCTTTAATAACTATAAGCATAATGAAACTTATTGTATGAACATGATATATATTTTAGATTGCATACAAATATTTCTCTGTACTAAGTTAAATTTTCTCTTTTTAAACTAATCAAAGTAACATATATTTAAACATAAAATAACAACAGGTGGTATTGCAGTTGTTAACCCATCTGTAAAAAAATATTGCATATCAAAGAGCTGAGGGTCATCATAAGCTTTGTTCTTATCCAAGTTGTATAAAACAAATGCATGAAAAAAAAGCAAAGGACAAAAACACAATGAAAATTTATTCAAGGTTGAATTACTTTACAATATACAAAAGTAGGAATGGTACAAACAGATCCTGATGAGCTTCACTGAAATCTAATGAAGAGTAGCCCAAAAATAGCTATACCTGAGTGAAAATTATCAGTGATGGGTGGCAATGATGTATATGTACATGTAGGCTTGGGGCTTATAAGTCTTATGAAGTTGTACTGAAATTCCAGCAAGGGTAGCTGAGAAAATGCACTGATAAAAATATTCACAAAAAAAGGGCCATTACTCTGTGAAAATTTATCTGAGTGTGATGTTCCAACATCATGCACATAATTATAGACCTGGCACTTTTAAGTCTCATCAAAATTTATTACATCAATATCTAATATTATCTATTATATTTACATTATATTACAAAATCTGATATTCTGAAGGACCAGTACATGCAGAATAAAATTCTGTATATTTCTTTCCAATGATTTTTAGTACCTTTAACTTAATTCTATTGACAAACTGTCTCCTAGGTTGGAGCAGTACTTAGTGACTGAGAAGGTTATGAGGGAGTTCTGTGAAAAGTATAGGGTTCAGACCCACAGCCTGTCCAGCCTGTGTAATAGATCTAAGGGCTTGATTCAAAGAATCAAAACTGTAAAAAAAAAAATCAAAAAAGAAATAACATAATTATGTTTAACATTAGATTACACAGTAAGAGAAAATTCAGGGAAAGAAAGAGGGATGAATATTATTGCACTGAAAATTACACAACTGAATCATTTACTGCTACAGAATGTGATTATTCTGTGTATTGAAGTTTAACATGACTTATTAGAGGATTCTTTGTCTTCCCTCAATACTTTGACATTGCATTTCAGATTTTTGGCAAATAGCCTCCATCGCACCATGCGCCTTTGAAAGACTCAAGACATGATATTCAAAAGATTCTTTTGTTCAATACCCTTAACCAGACATTATGTACATGCAAACATTTTCAGAAAATAATATTTAGGTTACATGATCACAAGTGAAGAAAATTGTCATAATTAATCGTATCACCACAAGACAAGTTTCCATTCAAACATGGCAACCGGTGGGTACACAGAAGAATCCCATTCAGAGGAAGACTGGAAATTTGTTTGTACTCCATGTTCTTCTGACAATAAAAGCAAGAGAGCTGTGAAACTTTGTGAGACATGCAACACATATTATTGTTCAGACTGTCTGTCACATCATGATGCAATTTTCAAGGGACACAGTCAGCTGGGACTGGAAGAGTTTGAGAGTAAGCCACCTGATCTCCTACCCACAGAACGATGTGATCGCCATGGAAATGAGCTCCTACAGATGTACTGTAGAGACCATGACTTGGTGGTCTGTAACACCTGTGTGTCTATGCAACACAGGTAAGTCAATGTACCTCCATTCAACCTCATACTCATCCTTTTCACATGCATTTTGTAGAGCTACTTTCAGTTTTAATTACTTCAATAAACAGAATTTACTGGAAATGCACTTGTATAATGTCCTTTACATGGTAGAATTTAGGCATGTTTCTATTTGTCATCCTTAACTCAAACAATTCATATACTCATATATCTACCAAAGTTTTTCACGAAAATCACTAATATGATGTCATTTGTGTATTTGTTCATCTCTCAATCATTCATTCATTGAAATTTTTAACATATGTCCTATTTTCTCTGCTCAATTAAAATTATTTAAACATACATTATAATTAACATCATATCAATCCGTGAAAAATCATATCAATCCGTGAAACATCATATCAATCCGTGAAAAATCATATCAATCCGTGAAAAATCATATCAATCCGTGAAACATCATATCAATCCGTGAAACATATCAATCCGTGAAACATCATATCAATCCGTGAAAAATCATATCAATCCGTGAAAAATCATATCAAGCAGTGAAAAATCATATCAATCCGTGAAAAATCATATCAAGCAGTGAAACATCATATCAATCCGTGAAACATCATATCAATCCGTGAAACATCATATCAATCCGTGAAAAATCATATCAATCCGTGAAAAATCATATCAATCCGTGAAAAATCATATCAATCCAGTGAAAAATCATATCAATCCGTGAAACATCATATCAATCCGTGAAAAATCATATCAAGCAGTGAAAAATCATATCAAACAGTGAAAAATCATATCAAACAGTGCAGTATTCAGTCAGAGTAGATACTCCTTTGTACAATACATATAAATGTGGGTCCCTGCTGGCCTGTGGTTTATCAATATATATTGATTTATAATGTCTGTGTGTCCTTAAAACTGCATAAATAATAGACTTTTTATTTTGGGTTTATTGATCAAACCTATAAATTATACTCAACAACTTTTCAGAATAAAGTGAATGCATTCATTAAAATATGCATTCTGTATACGAATACATATTAAGTCAACAGACATAAGGACCTGAAGACAGGTGTTGCCCATTTTAGTTTTGTGTATAGAAAATTAATTCTTTAGTTAAAGTTTTTAGGATTTAAGTATTGATGTTTAAAAATTCATAACAAGAGTTGTCAAAATGATACATATGCCCCCTACGCTCCCCCCACTCCCATCGAGGTCACTGTGACCAAGACTGGTGTGTATTCCAGATGGGTTTAGCTGTACCAGGACATTGAACCATTTACCTTATGAATATTCATGTGCAAATGTATGACTTGATGATTATTAATTTTCTGAACATTGAATGGTATTTTTCTTTGCCATACAGACAGTGTAAAATCTGAGCTACAATGTTAATTATGATCAAAAAGAGACCTGATCAGACAGCTCCTTGAAAGAGCTGTCTGATCTGGGTCTGCTCTGTTAATCAAACATGGTCATGGGGTTAAATATAGCTGGCTAGGAAACCATTTCATACAGAGACTGTATAACACTTAGTTGCTATTTTCCAGGTCTTGCAGTGAGATAGTCTTCATACCAAATGAAGTACAGAATCTACTGAATGCCACCACACTAGCAACAGTGAAGGCAGACCTGAATACTACTCAAACAACTCTGAGGAATGATGAGGAATCTGCAAAAGTCCACATTAGAAAATTGAGTGACAAGAAAATTGGTATCATAGATGCAATAGAAAACCACGGTCAGATGCTAAAAACAATGATAGATGGCCTGGTTACAAAATCCAAGGAGGATGTGGAAGAAAGTTATCATGCCATATCAAAACAGCTCCAAGAAGAGATGAAAAAGATTCAAGATAATCAAAACGAGTTGGACCATGAAGCTAAGCAGATAGAACTTGCTGAAAAACAGAAAAATAATAGTCAGATATTTGTGTCCCTGAGGAAATGTCAAACAAGTGTAACCAAGTCTGAAAAGCACCATAAAGACTTCACAACATGGAGAGGCAATATCAAGCTGAAATATGGCTTCAACAGAGAAATAGAGATGAGTCTGAAGAACTTCACATCACTGGGATTAGTCACTCGGAACACACCACCCTCCCACTACACAGTCAAGGGAAAAACAAATGTACAAGTGTGTGAGGATAAGTCACCATGTTTCATGGCAGGTTGCTGTCAACTTCAAGATGGTTCCTTCCTTGTGACAGACTGGCACAGTCAGAAGATTATCCAGCTAGACAGCTCCTGCAGCAGAATAACTGACCAGTGTTCAGTTCCAGATAAACCATACGCAGTGTGTCTGACTGGGGACAAGGAAGCTGCTATTAGCCAGACAAATAATAATACCATCGTATTTGTCTCCTTGGTAACAAATATGACCCTGACCAGGTTAATGAAGGTTTCAACACTACTGTGGAGGTCTAGCCTTCAGCAAGGGGAACTGTTTGTGTCAGACAGTCTTAATCAAGTATTTGTATATAACACAGATGGTAACCAACTCAGAATCCTGGGAACCAGTACTCCGGGACAGGGGAGTATGTTCAATGGCACTAAACATATTGCAGTCAGTTCAGATGGACAGAGAGTCTATATTGCAAACCGTTACATAGGCTTGGTGTGTGTGGATAGGCACGGAAAACAACTGTTTACATACAGTAACAGTCAACTGCAACATGCACGTGGTGTATGCATTGATGATCTTGGCAATGTGTTTATCTGTGGGTTTCGCTCACACAATATTATACAGTTGTCAGAGGATGGACAAAAGCCTGGAATTCTACTGCAACAGTCCCATGGAATAGAGAAACCCATTTCTCTCTGTTTTGATTCCAGAAATACCGGTAAGAGACTTCTGGTTACCATGGATGGGAAAAAATATATTTCTATCTATGATTTAAAGTAAACAATGACAGCACAGTAATTTATATCTGTATGTGAACTACAGTTGAACTTTGTTGAGCCAAACTCACTTGAATCAAAATTCTGCTAAAGTCAAAATAATTTTGGAGTCCTGATTTGTTTTCTTCTATTTACGTATATAAATAACTATAACTGATGCTTAACCCTTTCCCTCATATAGACTCATTTTGACGCACTCAATAGGTACCACATAAAGCCTGATCTGCAGAAAACCACAGTTAAACCTTACCAAATTTAATTACAAAGTCCTCATTTCCAGACCACTGAGGAGCAGCGAACAGCATAAAACCTGATCAGCCTGCGAGTTACTTGCAGGCTGATCTGGTTTTATGCTGTTTGCATAGGTCTTTTCATGGTGTCCTCTATGAGGGAAAGGGTTAAGGTAAAATCCCTGTTATGGTTTCCGCTTGGGCCACTTAACTTCTACCAAGATAACCAATGTACCCTAATGAAATATTAGGAAACCTTGGTTATCTCCGTGAAAGGCCATGAGGTGAGATATATCGCGGAACCATTACAGGGACTTTACCTTAAGTCAAATTCTTTTAAGAAGAAAATCCTTTTGATTCAAAGCCATTATCTGACACCATGTTGTTTTTCTCACCTTTCATTGATTGCTTGATTTAGGTGTTGGCGGCAGCCTTTGAACTTTCATTCACCTTGCAGAAGTGTGTATGTGTTAATGTAACGTCAGCTGGGGTAGGAGCAATTAAAACAGACAGCACACTGTATATTATGCTTATTGTTATTCTACTTTTATTGTCAGGGACTGAGTGATTAATATGGTAGGTATTTATAAGAAGAAATGCTGTGCCATTATAAACACACATATCAGAACTCCTGATACACTAGCTGAGCAATCCTGAGAAGGACCCAGTCTGAATCCTGGGGGTATTGGCAAAGGGTTAAAGGACACAGAGAAAGCTAAATGCAAAATTGTACACTGAGAAATATGTAGCAATATATGAAGTGGAAAGGGGGGGCTTAAAAAGTCAAAGAAAAAGATCGCAGAAGAGAGAGAGACAATTTTACCACAGTCTACCCTGTCTATATGGTTAAAAACAAGAAAAGAAATCAAATCCATGCCAGCCATTTATGGTTTTATTAGGCAATGTAAAACCTGAGAACTGCAAAATATCCAAAATTTTAAAAGGCCATCCTGACATGGTTCAGTTCAGCGAGGTCTGGGAATGCAATGATAGACAGTGAGACAATGATGACAAAAGCAAACTAGCTAGGCATTCCATGTGACCAGTTTGATTGCTCTTCCAGATGGTTGGACCATTTTAGACTACATCATGGTATGGGTTTGAAGACAATATGCAGCAAGGCAAATTCTGTTGACAAATCAACAAAAAACTTTGCAACCTGACAAAATCATCTTGGCAAAATTCTCAAAAGGCTGAGCCTGAGAATATCTCTAACACAGACAAGACAGCCTTTTTCAATCGGGCCCAGTCCAATAGGACCTTGGAATGGAAAAGTAACTCATGCCATGGAGGAAAAACTTGTATAGATTGATTGTCTGTACTAGTCTGTGAAAACATTTCAGGCAAAGAGAAACTACCACTCTTAGTTTTCAGTAGGTTTGAAAGTCTTGATGCTTCAAACACACAAAATCACCTTCAACAGTCTACAAGGCAAACAAGAAGGCATGGATGAGATCAGCACACAAACAGGATTGGATAACAAAGTTGGATGAAAAAAAGGCAAAGAATAATCAATATGCACAATTGGCACTCATAATTGGCAACAGTTACTGTTTTGCGCACCCAGACATGAAATCTCTCATGGTTGTCACTTGTTTAATGTTGTATAAACATATTTGCTATTTGTTTCTATTTATTAGACCTACTTAATACTTGAAATCATATATATATATATATATATATATATATATATATAATATATATATATTATATATATATATATATATATATATATATATATTGTGATATACTGGCAGACAAATGGACTGTGATAATGCAATATTGTGATATATTATATTATACATGTTATTTTCTTTTGTTTTTACGTGTATATAGATTAATTATGATTCTTTAAACTTAAACTTTATTTATTTTACATTGATTACGAAACAAGTTTTCACAACTTAAATTAATCACTCTCGATGGCTCAGATGGCGGCGTATGTGGTCATAATTGTGGGAGGAAACCGGAGAGCCCGGAGAAAACCCACGTGTCTGGACGGGCGACCACTGTACCCTCTCACGTACGTGACCAGGAATCGAACCTGGGACGCATTGGTGAGAAGCGAGGCGCGTTACCACTACGCTATCCAGGCACCCAACGTTATGATTCTTTGATATGTGCTACTTTATATGATTTATCAGATTGTGCCTATTAACATATTACATGCATACACAGTGTATATTTAGTCTTTTTATTTCTGTGTATTAAAAAGTTGAAATGCTTTTGCTTTCTAAATATGAGCTGTCTGTACCATAAATGAGCCATATCAAAGTGGCCTCTTAATACAGGTTGTCCCTAAATCCAGGTGTGAATTTGGATATGCTTTCCTTTTTATTCACACAACGTAAAAAATCATGAATAAAAATTTAAATTAAGTTTCAGATCAAAGCACTTTTCTATATTTTATTCATTCTTATTCACATATGATACTAAAATTGTAAAGGACTCCTGTAATACATTATAGAAAATTGTATTTAGTATGTTTATGCATTAAATAGTAAGTATCCAAGATTTTAAATCTATCACAATCACCAAGTCTCAGATAATAAGAGCATTTAATAGGACATCAAATACTGATATGATCTGCTTCAACCCTAAAATGTTAGCAGTAGATCATTCCTTAAATATATAGATGTGTTCATGATACAGAAGTATTTTTCACAAATGTAAATATCCTAAACATGGAACATTAAACATTTATCACATGTAGCATTTAAGAAGTTGAGAAATAATTTAATTTTGGCTATTATCCCCTCTACTATAAATAAGTAGCTGTAGTTTGTATTTTTTTTAACCCTTTCCCTCATATAAACTCATTTTGACGCACTCAATAGGTACCACATAAAGCCTGATCTGCAGAAAGCCAAACTCAAACCTTACCATATTTGATTGTAAAATCCTCATTACCAGACCACTGAGGAGCAGCGAACAGCATAAAACCTGATCAGCCTGCGAGTAGCTGATCTGGTTTTATGCTGTTCGCATAGGTCTTTTCATAGTATCCTCTATGAGGGAAAGGGTTAAGTTGATAAACACAAAACTGATAATGTTATGTGGCAGAGTAATCACTTACAACAGGGAGATGAGCATAAAAAACTGACAAAGTATGGTAACAGATGATAGTCATTGTTGCAGCAGTTGCTGAAAGCATTAAGCAGATGGTCATTGAATGATAATTATTAATGTAATAAATGGAGATCGGAAAATGATCACTTATAACAGGTGAGCATTTATTACAGGTATTTTTAATAAGGGGTTTGACTTAAGTTCACTTTGGACTTGAATAGAGACTTAAATTATTTCATTAGTAAATTTGTTTCTTAAGTAACAAAATTAATAAAATCATAAAAGAGGACACATTTTACCCTACCAAAAGATTAACCCGGTACCATTCTGATGTATTTTAAAGGACAATTTTGGCCAATGCAGGAGAAAATAGAGACCTTTAAAAGTTTACTATGAACCTTTTACAGCAAATCACTTTGGATATGAAGTCTACAACATGTATAGTCCTTAATAAGAACATTCAGAAGAATTCAGTAATTTTTAGGTATGTCTTCTTACACTATTGATGTTTCAAATTACAGTCATCAATACATGTACATGGCTAAAAATTGGAAATTTAAAACCTTTAATCCTGATTTTAGCATTTTTCTTTTTTTATATAGTTGTTCAGAATAAAAAGTCATTTGGCAATCAGAAAAAACTGAAGTTCACAATATAATGGCATCATCAGCTGAGAAGAACAACTGGTTCTGTTAAAAAGATCATACAGTAATACAGTAGCTGGGATACCTTTAAGGATCTGTGTTAGGATCAAACTTATTCTCATTTTATATTTATGAACCATACACACTCGCAGATTAGGTGCAGCAATGAATAAGGCCACTTTAATTTTCAGGGTAACTTATTTAAAAATAAATCACTTATAACACTGTACCGTATAAAGCAAAATACTGTTTTGAAGTATGTGTTGCTGGACATTTTGACAAACTGAAAGCTAGTATCTGTATGTCTGAGTGGCAAGTAATACACTCTTTTTTCAGTGAACCATTTTATTTATATGGCATACATACTGTTACATTAAGGAGGGGTTGGGTAAAGGTGACATATTCTCATAACATGGCATTACTCAACCGTGTCCCAGCATTCTAAATAACAGACTGGGACCTGTCAAATTTCCCCCAACTAACAGATATTATGTAACAATTGCAACCTGTCAAGTTTCTCTTGTACATCATGAGGTCTCATAAAATAAAGTTCTTTAAGTCAAAAATGGTTTCCATCATGTTTTTCACTTTCTTGTGATCATTTTATCATAAAATATACCAGTAGGATATAAATAAAAGCAGAGAACAGAAGCAATAACCTGGTATTGTTAATTATGGTTTCGTATAGACTTTACGGGATATTATCGTATATCTCAGTGATGGAAAGAAAACAACACCTGAAAACCTGTATATCATCATGTAAGCCTTTTAAGGCTTACCCCCACTATAAATCTGAATTATCTTGACTCTTTGCAGACAACACAGTTGTCTACCCAGTAATCACACCACCATAAACTTCAGGCAGACCTAGACAAACTATCAAACTGGAAAATGGATGTAGTGTATTAGTGTATTGCCAGTCACTAAAAAGAATAATCTGATTAAATAGGTTTACAAATGACATGGCCATGCACTCAAACATGAAAAATCGACTAAATACTGCATATAGTTGTACAATCACCAGATACTTTGATTAGTGGAACACATCCATAAGATTACAAGTGAACTCAGCTGATGGAAATTCACCTAAAAAAATGCATTGAAAGAATTTCTATCCCAAAACCTACATTTCAATTAAAAGAGATCAAGGAATGGTATATTTAAAATAAACTACTCATACTACAACTGTTTGGAACCCTTATTAAATACCATCAAAATAAAATCAGCAAAATTTAGAGGGTCCAAAGACGAGCAGAAACATCAGTTGCTAGTGAATGGCACAGAAACCAATCCAGTGTTAGTCACATGATGAACAAACTCGGATGAAAAGCCTCCATGATGTTTTACAAAACTTTAAAAATTGTTACCAACATAAATGCAATTTACAAATATAACTTATTAAGTACCTTAATGAATCAAAAAGAAAAGCAAGCCATGTAGAACAACACCTCTTTGCACAACAAACTGCTTTTAATCAGGGCTTTCCCCAGGATTTTCAGAAGGCATGTTGCAAATGTGCGGTGGGGTGGGTATGGGAGGGGTGTCCCCTCCCGTGCTCGCGCAGCGAAAAAAAATTAAACAAGAGACAAAAAAAGGTTAAATATTTTAGCGTTTTAATGTACTAATATTTGTTTTTAATGAATATATTAATGGAAAATATCAATATAACAATCAATATATATATATACAATATATACATAAACTTTGAAACTTTGTCTTTGAAAACATTTTTTCATTCCAGAAAGCAAAACATTTTTTTTTCTGTTTCATAAAAAACAGCATCATGAGAAAATGTTAACAAAATGTTCATGTAATCAGTTTGATTTACTTGAAAAACAAATTTATCCCCCCAAAAAGATGAAAGAATGAAGATCTATGCATATAAAATTTCTATAAAAATATGCATATATTTATATTTCAAATATTTTTAAGTTTCATTACAAGCATTTTCATTTGTTTCATTACAAACATTTTTAATACAAGTAAACAATATATTTATACACAATATATACAAAAACATGTCTTTTTCATTCCAGAAAGCAAAATATGAAAACATTTTTTTTCTAATTTGTTTCATAAAAACTCAATAGCATCAAGAGAATATTTTTTTCCTTATTTAACTCTTTAACAAAATGTTCATGTATACAGTGCAGTTAAAAGATTAACTTGAAAAACATATTTATCCCCCCAAAAAAGATGAAAGAATGATGATCTATGCATATGCCTTAAACCTTAGAGAGCAGAGTAAAATTTCTTCTATAAAAATGTATTCAAATATGCATATAAATTTACTTAAATATTTGTTTCATTACATATATCATCTTAAAATACATTAATTCCACAGAGAAACTGCCTGTTCATATGGAAAAGCCAGAGTTGGAGGTCCCTCCAGAGAGATCATCAGAAGTGACTGGAGGTTCTCAGTCGTCAGGCTGTTTCTTCGGTCAGTCTTGATTCTCTTCAGGGCTGAGAACCCCCTTTCACAATCTGAAGAAAATAAAGATTTTATAAGGATCTGGCATTTTACTTGATCTTATATTGTTATAACTATTCATTAGGGATTAATAATCTCTTCTAAGACTGGTTTAAAATGCTTATAATGGCATCTTTAATAATTTCTGAAATTTGTTTTTACTTATCTGGCATTCATGAAAATTTTGTTTAGTATTTTTTCACACTGATTTGCAATGCATACCTGCAATTGATGCTGGAATCAGCAAGCCAATTGCTGACAGCTTGGCCAGGTTTGGACAGCTCAGTGCCAAGGGTCCAGCAACTTCTTCCATGATCCTGGAAGCAGAACGGTTACACAGGTTCTGCTGGCTTGTGATGGTGTTCTTTACTAGGACAAACTCTGAAACAGTCTCGTCAGAAGTAGAGAGTTCGGTCTTGAACCTGTCAGCCAGCATCTGAAACATTTTGTCAAATAGTTAATAATAGGGTGGCCCTTGGGGATAAGCATAATTAATCATTCATAAGAAGCTCTAAGTATTAAATGTGCTTACTAAAAAATACCATTAATCTTTCTCATCATGTGGAACAAGAATATATATAGTTAAGGATGTATAAAATAGATAAAAATTAAAATGATAAAAAAAAAGTTGGCCTCCAATTGGATTTGAACCCACGACCTCTCGTACGAGATTAATTAATTAATACATTATGAAAATCAAAGACAGAAACAGTTGAAAAAAACTCTGGATATATCACCATTTTACATAGACTATCACTTTCAGAAAGTATTAAACATTTTGAACATTGGTTTTTTATTTCATCTAGATCTACATTTTAATTATTTTTAAAAATAAAAAATTTAATAGACCTATATAGTGATCTTCCAGTGAACTTTGTTCCATTTTTTTTTATTTGTTCATATATAGAAGTAGATCTACAGGAACTGCTATTTTTTTATATTTACCTAAGAAGATCTAATAATAATAATAAAAAGAAATACGGGATGAAGTTATAGCAAGTAAAAGACAGGCAATGCGAGAAACTTACCATTGGAATTTTCAGTGAGCCAAGGAAATTCTGATTTCCATTTCTTGTCGATCCCCGTCTTACGTTGCCCTTTCGGTAATGGTGCCGGTGCCGAAACTTCTTCGTCAGTATCGCCTGTCTCGGAAGAGATTCCTGATATCTCTAGTCTAGGTTTCTTCGAAAAAAAAGTCAAAGATTGACCTTTCCGACGCCTTCCTTTTCGACATTTTCGCATTAGGATGTACAGAGATGATTAATAACGTTTCATTGCAATCAGCTTATATTAAGATCAAATTAATTACTACTAACTACTTGTTTGTTTAATAATTTCAAAAACTGACAATAACACAATGAATTCTTATGAATTTTACTCCAGTTTGTCTCACCTGGTCAGGGGACTTCAATTTCGGTATCCGATAGGTGTCAACTGATGGCACGCGACGCGCGTAATTAAGTGACGTAAGCAGTTTGTGTATGGTAAGGCACGCGCTATGTAATTGACAGGAGGCTTGCAAAGGGAGCTGTGTGTGTGTATTTCACACGGATTTAGGAAGGGTCGTCGCAGCTGGAAGTTGTGTGTGTATTTCGCACTAATTAGGAAGGATCGTCGCTGCTGGATATAAGGCTTGTCGGCAAGATTAAAGCGTGTCGCAAATAGGCTAGCTGAAGTGAAGGCTCGTCGCATGCGACTAGCGATATGGGCCTGGGGAAAGCCCTGTTTTAATGAATGTAGTAAATGATTAGTCATTGAAGACACCATGATCAGGGACTGAAACAAGCTGTCACCAGATATTGTAGTCCAAACAAAACATGATATTTTTTCTGGTATTGGTTGTCTGCCTCAGTTGTAACGGATAGCCTCAAACAGAAAGTAGGACATCACAAATAACAGATACTGCAACATCAAATTGAGTCGCTTCAAATATTAAAATAAAATCAAGTTACAGCCACCAAACTATTTTTTTTTATAATATTCATCATGTTTAATGTGGGCAATAAACGGAAGGCGAAGAATAAGCAGAAGACTCACCAAGCATCTTTTCATTTGGAACGACTGGTTCTTCACTATGCTGAGGGCTTCCTCAAGGAGCTTCTCCTGCTCTTCCTGCGGGGAAAGCTGAGGTGTCGACGGCTGTGAATTAAAATTTAGTAAATAAAGTAAACGTCTGCATACATTTCAAAGCAATTTTCCGTCCTTAAAATGAGATTTATCAAAAGAAAGTTCAGCATAATTAATTAGAATTCGCGAAAACCAATTATAAATTTAATGCATAGAGTTAGGTATCATGATATCCTTTAAATTAAATTGCACTTAATATATTGATTAATTGTCTCAATCGTTAACGAAATATTTGTCAAACCATGTCAAAAAGGTACTCGTAAATCAATAAAGAAAATGTAAATTTCGGAAGTAAACACCCACCATTTTGAGGTCATGTGATCTATCAGTGACTGGTTCTCCGACTTCAATCCTTTTTTTCATGAATGAACCAGTCCATTGCGGGAAAATTGTAAAGTTTATCATCAGCAAACATTTCATGATATCTGAACAAAGAATAAACAACAACTGAGGAAATAGTTTATCATAATATCTTCAACGATGGCAGATTTAACTGATCTAGGGAGAAAAATCGGAATAACATCACCTCGAGTGTTCAGGTCTGTGGTAAAAGTTATTTATTGTACATCTTTCGTCCGAGGTAATATCGTACCACAAATAATAAGTGTAAGACATTACTGTAACTTAGAAAGAAAATGTTTATATCTATACAAGTAGACGATGTTAATAACTTTCCTAGTACAAAGTGTGTAGACGTAAGCATAAACATGTAAGCACATGCACATAAAAGAATGATATACTGTAACGATTAACATAATCTCAAGAATATATCATTTATATATTAATTGCTTAGTGAGCAGCACATTGGCTTTTCATTTTTAATTAATTAACAGTAAAACATTTAGAAACTTGAAAATTTAATCACAGTGTTAAGCGATTTTTTTAAACTATCAGAAAAGCCAAAGAGTATTACCAGCTTCTTGATATCCGAAGCAACAGCGGGAGTTTGGCTGCACTGAAACTGACAGGATCATCTAGGAGTGTCACATGCCTGGACCTGGCTGCTTGC
Source organism: Solen grandis (assembly GCA_021229015.1). Taxonomy (NCBI): domain Eukaryota; kingdom Metazoa; phylum Mollusca; class Bivalvia; order Adapedonta; family Solenidae; genus Solen; species Solen grandis. The sequence continues at coordinate 56,407,194 of CM037783.1, forward strand.
TCGTGTAATCACCACATTGATCGGGTAAATGATTTTTTTTCTCTCAGAACCATCTTTGACTGGTGATAATTCTTTCATGGTGAGGTAATTGAATGTAACTATTTCAGACAGTTTACACCAATTGAGAATGAAACTTAACAATTTACTTAATAAATTATGAAATTCAATAAACCTAATATGTGATTATATCAGCAAAATTAAATTAAGGCAATTTATTGACAATGATGGGTATGGACTGACTTATTTATTAAAAAAAAAAAAATCTTTATGGAAAATGAATTTTCTTTTAATGTGCACACAGACAGTTTTTTAGATGATGGGAAAGGGGCCACAATTTTTAATTGGGAGGATTTTTTCTTTAGGGGAAAGAAAAATCCTTGAATGAAAAGCAGTTCGAATAAAACTGCATGCATTTTAAGAAAATTCTAGGTGCAGAAACCCCTTTAAACAAACTGATTCAAGGTTTAGTGTGTTATTTAAATTTTACAAATTTTCTGTCTCAATGTATTTAAGGCTAATGCTGCAAGGGTATCTGGAACATCAAAGAAGCAGTACACTATGATGTTAAAGACAATTGAGTCTGTGTTGGACATAGAAGAGGTGAAGACAATAAGGGACATTGCTGTTCAGTTTGGATGTACAGGGGCCATAACTCTTGCTCAGAAAATCCTCCAGAGGTACTGCCAGTGATTGTTAAGACTTTAGTAATGAAGAATAGTGGACAAAATTTAAACTTGATAAATTTTCTTTAATTTATAAATTTTATAAGGCCAAAGTATTATGGTTTTTTTTGTCGGAGAAACTTGAAACTTCATAGATGGATAGATCACATGAAGAACCATAACTCTGTGCATCATATTTTATGAGTTATTGCTATTTGTTAAATTTCATACTTAATTTTTGTCCATCTAGCATAACTCAAAAAGTATCAAAGCTATTAATTGAAACTTCACAGGTGAATAGATCTTATGGAGAAGTGTCATGCACAAAAATTGTAACACTGCACATCAATTTTTTGGAGTTATTGCCCTTTGTTTAATTTCATACTTATTTTTTATGTCCGAAGCATTACTCAAAAAGTATCAAAGCTATTAACTTGAAACTTCAGAGTTTGATTTCATGGAGTGTCAATCAAAAAGTATAAAAGCTTTTAACTTTAACCTTACAGGTGGTTAAACCTCATGATGGAAAAGTGTCATGCACAAGAACCGTAACTCTATAATAATATTTTTGGAGTTATTGCCTTTTGTTAATTTTTTGTCTAGAGCATTTCTCACGCAATATGAGACATATAACCTTGAAACTTCATAGATGAAGATCACGTGAAGGAGAAGTGCAGTGCACAAGAACCATAACTCTGCACATAATTTTTTTGGAGTCACTGCCCTTTGTCAAGTTTAATACTTTTTTTTTTTAATGCATAACTCATACACTTTGAGCCATATAACCTTGAAGCTTCATAGGTGGGTAGACCTTATGGACAAGAATTGCAGTACACTAGAACATACTCCATTTCCAATGTTTTTCCCTTTTATGCAATTTTGTGTCCTTAAGATAACTCCAGGTTGACTTATGCTATTGTAACTAAATTTCATTTATGGAAAGAAATTAATGAGAGAAAGTGTCATGCACAAGGTTCATAACTCTGGCCTCAGTATTTTTGAAGTTATTTCCCCATTTCACAATTTTTTTACCACAATCAACTTATGTTATTGAAACAAAATTTCACTCATAGAAAGAAATTGATGAGAGGAAGTCATACACACAAGGTCCATAACTGTGGGCGGAGTTTTATCAATAAAGTCAGCCCTTTAACTATTTGCATATGTCACTGTGTGTCATAGTGTATAGGGAAGGGGGTGGGGAGGGAAACATCAGTTTTCTAGGAAAACTAATTGCTACTTTTGTTTGACAACTAATGTTTTAAAGAAACACTATTTTATGTAGCCTATTCCTAAATATTAGATGCCAAAGTAGATTTTATGAACTAATACTTTCAGAAAATGCTACTTTCTGCAGCCTTTTTTATATTTTGATTACACATGTATACATTTTCATTTATGTCTTGTTTTGAACCCTTAAGGAAAGTTTATTCATAATACATGTATAATATTGATCAAATAACAAGTTCTTACAATGTGTAATTAATCATTGTGACACAGCCTAGGTATTTTTTCTGTAGAAAAGTACAATGTTTAAATTGGATACCGCACACTTTATAAGGGGGCGGAGTTTACACACTTATGCAATAACTGATACAAAACCATGCAGTTATCCAGATAACTGCACAGTAATGGCAGACACTCGGTTTATCAAATACCTGCCAGTTTTGGTGGCCAGCTTACTTTGGGACTACCCAAAATAATTGTATTCCCAGTACAATTCTTCCAGGTGGTCCTCAGTATTCATCCCTACAGAGTGTGCAAATTAATCCTTTCCTCCACTTTTTTTCAGATCATTACATATATATTTAGACAAAAAATAGATAAATAAAATGATGTAGAAATTAACTGTGTGGCCATACGTCGGGGTATGTAACGTCATTTTAGGCTATCACAAGTAGCATATTTTGCTACTACTCGGAAAAGAAAGCTGCTTATGCCTTTTTTTTCTCCATCATTCTTAATGGGATATAGCGCATTCGATGCGAAAAAATTGTGCTTTGTACATAGAACCTAATTATTCTTTTGTCAGTTGAACAGGATCTCCAAACATTCCGGAAACCCTTCAGAGTTCGAGAGCATTTGTTTGTTGTCTCGAGAAGGTACATCACTTATAATGCTTTCCAAATGTAAGAAACTGATATGATTACACTGAATTTAAATCCTTTTAAAAAGGAAAGATTTTCTTTCGCTTAGTTCCATGGTCAAAAATGAATACTTAGCATCTGCACTAATTCCATAGATCTATGTCCTTCTCTATTCAAAGGCATTTGCGCAACTGTACAGAAGGGGCCGAAATGTGAGGGTTTGTTGGAAAGACTTATTCTGTTGGTTAAGAGGGACCTTTCCTTTCACTGATTGGTCATTCTCACGGGGTTTCTCTTTGATATCCACAGCACTCAATATATTTGGGAAAATCTGCATAAAAAAGTCACGAGATCGTAGTACCGCCTCCTTCCTATATTTGGCCATGTTACAAGACATATATTGCACTGGCTTCACTTGTGATCTTGATTAACCCACCCACAGACATTTGTGCGCATGCACACTCCTGTATAGTGTGCATGTTAATCATGCTCAACTGGCGAAAGCCATGCAGTATATATTATTTAGGTCAGCGTATACATGTATTGTGTTTTAGATACGAGAAGACACAGAGTGTGCAAGGTGATGACATGGACTATAACACCAGTCTGTTCCAGAGCGCTGCCTTGTGTTCTGCTTGCAGGTATATATACCCTGTCTGTGTACGGTAATATTTTGTGAAGTCGCAGTGGTCTAATAGAACCTCTGGACATCAATGGTTCAATTTGTTGGACCAGTTACCCAAACCTAAGCCTGAGGCAAAAAAAAAAAGAGTCAATGCAGAAACATTTTGTTTTATGACATTACTTCAAAATAAGCTTTTCTGTCCTTAGAAGGTGCCTTAAAGTTGTATCAGTGTGTTTGATTTGTTAAAACTTTTAAAAAATCAGTGCCATACATGTATCAGTTCTAAGTGTTGTGAATTTTGTTTTTGAAATTAGAAGTAGATAACATTAAAGCTAAAGAACGCATAAAACATTAACACTTTACTTAACTTCATTTAATGAATTTCATCAACAATTTGAATCTATCTTGTCATCAGAAAAATCAGTTAAATGTCAGATTTATCAGGAGTTCAGGATATTGTTCTCCCTTTTATGGACTTTTCCAGGATTTACAGATTTCTTCATATTGAATACACAGGGTTTAATATTGACTTTTCTTATTTTAGAGTTATATGTCCCCTACTGTTTAGAATTTGGGGGATCATTTAAAATATTTAAGTTACATGCGTAGTTTAAATACTTATTTCTATGTATAATAATTAGTTTGCTGTTTTATGAGAATTCTTGTAAAGGAGGCCTACAATCTGATAAACAAGAACAAATTGGAATGTGCACTATAAATGGGAGATTACAGTAGTCTGTTATTCTAAGCAGGCTATTTTTTTTTAGTATTCAATTTTCTGAAATCGAAAATGAAAGTTTCAAGCGAGTTTTTAAAATTGCGTCATTGATGGCACATTGGTATAAAATATTTGGGTCATATCATCTTAGATTGCGTCAAAACACACAAATTTGTGTGTCATCAAAAACCCTGAATACACAAAAGAACACATGATTTTCTTAACTAGCCGTAAATTGTAAAGGCAGTGCTAAAATTCAAATCTAAAAACTGGAAAGGTGCTTTGACTTCATGACAGAAATCACAGATTTATATTATTTGCAGAAAACAGAAGATACGTATTGACAGAGGCAAAGTCAAGGAGTTGTGTGCTGTGAAGAAATCATGTTTTGACACACTGGTAACTGAAATGGACAAAATTGCAGATAAAATTGAAGGTAAAACCTACTTAAGTATTTAATAGGAACTTGGGGTCCGTTTTGCTAAATTCCATACAAGCAAATTTGATGTTAGAAGAATGTTGACTTAAATAGTGTCTATTGATATTTTAATTGCATGATAAAATATAAAAAGTGACTGATTTCATTGCATTATACAGACATCGCTTTTTGTGAAGAAATAAATCACAGAAATAATACTATGTTACATAGATCTGTGAATTTGCAAAGTCAAGTGAAACAGACCATAGTTTGTAGTTCTGTTCAGTAATCCAACTTTAGCCATTCTCCTTTAAAAAAAGCCTGCTTACCGAAATTATTGGCCATATAAATTGAAACTTTTATCAGTGCTGCAATGTTTCTTGTCGATAGCCTTTTTTTACTTAACTCTATTTTTGTCATTCATAAAGTTTTGAAAATGCCTGCCTTATGTAATTTTAAACTTCCACTGTTTTTATTTCATTTGTTTCAAACTTTGCACCACAAATCACCAAATGTACTATTATGTACAATGGGGATGTGTACTTTCTATGCATTTGATGGTACCTACCTTGAACAGTCTGTTTTATCCAACTTAATGCATACTTTGCACTTTTTCATACGTTGAAGATGCGCACCTTTTATTATACCCCCGAAACAAAGTTTGGGGGGGTATATAGGAGTCACCCGGTGGTCGGTCGGTTGGTCGGTTGGTCGGTCCATTGCATTTTCCTTGTCCGGAGCATAACTTGAAAACCACAAGTTGGAATTCAATACAACTTCATGCAATGATCAAGCACATGGAGAGGAAGTGCAGTGCACAAGAACCATAACTCCATCTTGACTTATTACAGAGTTATTGCCCTTTGTTACTTTTCCTTGTCCGGAGCATAACTTGAAAAGTACAAGTTTGATTTCAAAACAATTTCATACAATGGTCAACCACAATATGAGGAAGTGCAGTGCACAAGAACCATAACTCTATCTATAGGAATTACAGAGTTATTGCCCTTAGTTACTTTTCCTTGTCCAGAGTATTACTTGTAAACTACTGGTTGGATTTCAAAACAATTTCATACAATGGTCAACCACAATATGAGGAAGTGCAGTGCACAAGAACCATAACTCTATCTAGATTAATTACAGAGTTATTTCCCTTTGTTACTTTTCCTTGTTTTTTTTTGTCCTGAACATAACTCGAATATTATACATGGTATATACTTGAAACTTAAAATGTAAACAGATGGCGACTAGGAGAAGTGCAGTGTCCAAGAACTGTGACCTTATATTTTTAAACTACTGTGACAAACAACCATTATTGACTCTCTATCAACTTTAAATAAAAACTTTACTTACTTATTACTATCACAACCAATATACTATGTATACAGGTTCTTATCTATGCTCTGCCTGAAGTCTGGCTTCTCCTGCATTAAAGTATTTTGTGGGGGTATTAATCACCTTCAGTGATAGCTCTAGTTTAGAGTAGATTCAATCCATTATTGAGACAATGCAGGTCAGGATCTGTGATTGGTTTTGCTTTCAACTCTGTGATTGGATGTGTCTGCATGTAAAAAAACTTAAATTTAATGTTTATTTCAAAACTTTTTTTTTCTTGTTCTGAATTTCTGTCATATGAACACACAGTGTTTTTTTCTCAAGCACTTTTTAACATACAGAGATATGATTGGATCTTATGAATTGAGTAATATACACAAATATTATATTGAAATAAGTGCATAGGTTTATGATTTTTCAACAAAGCTTTTTTGACAATCTCTTTTTGGATAGATAAACTTATTGACCACTGTTTGTATGTTCATATTTATGATAAACATTAATACTCTTCATTGTAACAGGTCCTAGGTATATGGTACTGGTATCGCTCCCATGCTTGACGCTCAACATATAAGGGTAGGTCCTGGACTAGTGGCCTGGTGTTAGGATAATGTGACTGGTTGTGGTGTCATGCGTGATACTTCAGTGTGGCAGCACTATATCAAGTAGACATTGTCCCAACATGAAATACTGTCAGTGGGACGTCAAACCCAGTAAACAAAAAAACAACAACACACACACACAAAAAAGCAAACAGGTTGAAAAGGTACATTAAAAAGCAGTTTAACTATAAACAGATACTTGGGTCAAAGTGGATCAATGACGCACTTATAATTTCAGGTGAAACAAAAGTGAGCGGTTCACAGAAAAGAGGAACAAGTTTGCTGGATGAAGTTGAGAGAAGATTGCAAGGTAAGCTATCATTTGAGTATGTCATAATGTCTTGCTTTTGACCTTGGCCTATTGGTCTGTTGTTACTGTATGTTTTATTTGTACCTAACCCTGTTTTGTTGAAAAAAAAAGGAATGTTTAATTAAGAAATATTCCCCCCATAGCTGTATGGTTAAGATAATAGTGTTTTGCCCATTGAGAGGTCACTGGTTCAATCACTGGCTTTGACATACCAATTAGTTAAAAATGGCAGTAGTATATGTGTATCTATCTTGCTTGACACTTAGTATAAGGGTAGCTCCATGATGTCAGCGATTTTTTTTTCTTCTATAACTTGTACCCATAAAAGGACCCATGTACAATTTAGAAGGGATCAAAATTGATCACAAATGTATTTTTGATAGAGGCATGGTTAAAGCCCATCCTACTCAGCTGAATTAATTTCAAAGCTTCCTCTCTTCCACAATATCTCAGTTTCTGAAAATATAAACCATTCCCTACCATTTTGAGAAAAATAGCAAGGTATTCTGTCATAACCCACATTTTCTCCTCACAATATAAGCAGAAATGCCACTTCTTTTTTTTTTTTTTTTACAATATTGAGAAAAACAATGCTAATTTTCACAAAGGAAGGGGTACTGGACCCATTCACAATTTAAGGAAAAAAAATATCACTGGATGTCATGCTTGTTAAGCAAATCCAAAAATGACAGAAAATGCTGTTGGTGTGAAGTTAAACTGAAGTACACAAACAAATCCTATAGCACCAGATTCCAATTTTCTTACCCGTAAAGGTTAATTTTCATCTCTCATCAGTAGACTTAGTTTGTATATATCTGTAATCCAAATCGGTAAAGATGCTGCTTTTAAAATGAAATGGCTTTATGACAAATTAGAACTATCACTCAAGGTGATTATACCTTGTTTTTGATATATGGGCCTGACCATGAAAAGGTCATAGCTCTACATATGACCTGTTACAAAGGGAGTGATTATCATGTATCATGCAAAATATATGAAAGGTCAGGTGGTGCAGGTGTTAAAGTAATGAGTTATATATATCAAGAAGTTATGAATGAATATGACTAATGTTTGCAAATAACCACAAGAGCTGTCTGTAAGACCACACCATTTACCATTTTACCACTTACTTGCTGCATACAAACCTTTAATCAGAATTTCTAAGTTCAAAAGGGGCTATAATTTACAATCAATTGAGACAAGAGTCAATTAACTTGATGATATCATGTTCCAACTTTATTACATTCCAAGTCAATGTGTTAACTAATTGCTAAGATATAAGCATGAAAGTTTGTTGAATGCAAAACCTTTACTAAAAAATTTTAAGTCCAAAAAAAGGACCATTATTTACATATGATTTGGTCAAGAGTTATCTAACTTGGTTGATGCCCCTGAAGACCTTACTTAAGTAATAAATCAATAAAAATAGCTTGTTACTTACTTGCATCATAGTAAATTGTATACTTAACCAAATTTATTTTCAAGCAATTTCTATGTAAAGAAGGGGCCATAATTCACTGTAAATTCAGGCAAGAGTTATCTTACTTGACTGATGCCCCTGAACACCTTTTTGAAAATGGCCATAATCTTGACACAATTATCCACATTTGTCTGCTGATTGATCTTATCATGTAAAATCAATTTTCCAAGTGTGAAGACAATATCAGCAACAGTAACCAAACTTAATGTAATAATAATAGGACAGAAAGGGTTGTGATGGGACATGATAAAAATAATTTACTAGAATATCTCATCCTTGCTTTCCTAGAGGATGTACCTGAAAAGAAACAGTGCACAGAGCAGCAGGATGAAGATGAAAAGAAGACGGACTATGAAGCATGGAAGAGAAAAATATTAGAGAATGCTGCAAAAGCTAATTCAAAGTCATGACGCAGAGGTGCTTAGAATCTCTGAAATTTTATGCATGTTCCACTGGCACTAGAACCACAGAAATGCATATTTCATTGCAATGTTGATTATGTTTTTTTTGTTTTTCTTTACTGTATATTGATCATGGTAAGGAACAGAACCTGACATGACTTGATAACAGAGGTCGAAACTTTTTTACACAGATGTATACTACCATCACATGCAATGCACAGTTCAATCAATCTGATATCAAATTAACACATGCTATAACGAATCATTGTCAAATGGCAACTTAAACGAAGTAACAACGTGAAATCTCAACAATTTGTACATTTTTAGCTCACCTGAGCACGTGTGCTCAGGATGAGCTTTTAGGATCGATGAATGTCCGTCGTCCGTCCGTCCGTCCGTCGTCCGTCGTCCACAATTTGTTCGTTTGCACTCTAGCATCTTCATTTTATGAGCAATTATCTTCAAACTTTAAAACAATGTTTATAACCATAAAATCTCGGCCAAGTTCGATTATGGCTGATATCGGAACATTAGGTCAGGAGTTATGCCCCTTTTAAAATTCAAAAAAGCCAGATTTCACATTGTTTGCACTCTAGCATCTTCATTTTATGAGCAATTATCTTCAAACTTTAAAACAATGTTTATAACTATAAAATCTCGGCCAAGTTCGATTATGGCTGATATCGGAACATTAGGTCAGGAGTTATGCCCCTTTTAAAATTCAAAAAAGCCAGATTTCACATTGTTTGCACTCTAGCATCTTCATTTCATGAGCAATTATCTTTAAACTTTAACAATGTTTATAACTATAAAATCTCGGCCAAGTTCGATTATTGCTGATATCGTACCATTAGGTCAGGAGTTATGCCCCTTTTAATATTCAAAAAATGCCATATTTCAAGTTGTTTACACTCTAGCATCTTCATCTTTTGAGCAATCATCTTCAAACTTTATGACAATGCTTATGACCATAAGGTCTCGATAAAGTTTGATTATTGCTGATATCCGTACCATTAGGTCAGGAGTTATGCCCCTTTTAATATTCAAAAAAGCCATATTTCAATTTGTTTACACTCTAGCATCTTCATCTTTTAGCAATCATCTTCAAACTTTATGACATTGTTAATGACCATAATGTCTCGATTGAGTTCAATTGTGGCTGAGATGGGTCATTTAGGTCAGGAGTTATGCCCCTTTTAATACAAAAAAAATGCAAGATTTCACTTTGTTTATTCTCTACCAACTTCATTTTTTTAACAATCATTTTTAAACTTTAAGACAATGTTTATGCCCATAATCTCACAATCGGGTTCAATTATAACTGATATTGACTTGTAAATTTAGGAGTTATGCCCATTTCACCATAAAAAAAAAGCCAGATTTCACTTTTACACTCAAGCATCTTTATTTCTTAAGCAATCATCTTTCTCAGGTGAGCGACCAAGGGCCATCTTGGCCCTCTTGTTATAAGTGCTCCACTATCTGTTTCCGTTTTTTTTCTCTCGGCAATTCTGATTGGATTATTTAAAACATACGCATGCAATTTCCCACAATCTGTTGATGTCAATTTCATGCATTCAGTCAGATCACTTGATTCAAAATCTACAACAACATACACCCCAGGGCCCAATAAACGGGATGTTGATAGTGGAGCAGACTTATAAAGATGTACAGTTTGTTGATATTTCACGTTATTACTTTGTTAAGGTTACCTTTTGACAATGATTCCTTGTATCATGTGTTAAATGGATATCAGATTGATCGAAGCATGCATAGAATATGATGGTAGCATGCATATGTACAAAGATACGACTTTCGTAATCAAGTGATGTCAGAATCCATTTCTTACCATTTTTAATATACAGTTTGAGAAAAAATCGTTCATGTATATTTTTGATAATCAAGATTACAGGAAGTTTCAATTCTGCAGTTCAAGTGCCAGTGGCATTTTCAAATGAACTGCTCAGAAATAATTTATTCTGGTAGATCTATTGTGATATTTTTATTGAATAATCCATAATCATTGTAGTAAAAGTGCCCCAATACAGGTTTCTTCAATATTTCTAAAATTTAGTGATATTTAATCATGTCTTTCTGCCATACAATGTTAACTAAGACCATCATGTTTTAAAAGAGTCAATATTTATATTGCCTGCTTCAAAAAGTGGGGGTTAATAAGAACCCTAGTTTTCCCGGCATAATCATTGTAGTAAAAGTGGACCAATACAGGTTTCTTAGGGAGGTTATGAAATTTTCACAGGGAGATTTGGGGTCCAGCTAGGGAGATTATACGACATGTCGAAGAGACGTTCTTAATAAAAAAAAAATACACATTTGATTACCCCTTCATTAAATTCATTAACAGTTTTTATATATATATATATATATATATATATATATATATATATATATATATATATATATACTGTTTATTGCATTTAATAAAAAAAATAAAATAAAAAATCAATAGATCTAATTCAAATAGAAACTTACAGGCACTGTTTCACATTAAATGCAACACTACCTTGTAACAGATCAGAGGTCATTTAAATCAAACACATTTAAATTGATACAGTATCTTTCATTTATTGAATGATTTCTGATCATATGGTTTTAATCAGTGGGGATGAATAAAGATTGAGTTAGATCATATTTAATAATATTTTCACCTTCCGTCTGTGTGTGTGTGTGTTTTTTTTATCCAAATTAAATTGCTTTTAGCTAAAATATTATTTAGCTTAAAATATTATGGTTTACGGTATGGTGATATGTAGTGGTTACCCAACTCTCGTGATCAGCACATCTCATTTTAGTAAATTATTCAGCAGACGATATCGGTTGTTAATCAAATCAGCGTCAGTGTGAAAATTGCACTTCATTTGCAATTTACCACTTGCTGAGGTGTACTTTCTTTGATGTGTCTATATGACGAGTTTTGTTAAGATTTAAATAATTGGTAAACAGCTGATCTAATTATCATTTATTGTTTACACTTCCGGTAAGTAAGGATTAGCTATTCCCCGGGACCTTTTTATCCATGGTAAGATATATTAAAGCAATCATTCACGTCTTTATTAAGGTGTACCAAATGCATTCTAACCTTACTCATTCTAGCCTTTGTATTGCCTTGATAGCCGCTAATTACCTGACAATTGTATCAACTGACAGACTGGCGAATCTGCTACCTGTCTGAATCATGCAATTTGATTGGATAAGAACGATCACACATTGACTGTGGCTGTGTACAGGGGAATGAATTGATACTAACACATGTTCTTACGTAATCTTCCTGATGCTGTATCATAGCTCGGTAATAAAATGGCTTATACTGAGTTCAAAGGGAATCCAGTTTGATTTAAGACAGACCGGGAGATTTTCACCTCCCGGCGGGAGATCGGAAGACAAGTCAAAATCCCGGGAGATTTAATCTCCCACCGGGAGATATGGCATGTATGGTAGACGTTTTCCTGTCCTATTTTACACATATACTCACAAAGAATAGTTTTGTTGAATTGAGACGATGTTACAAGGATAATCATAGCTAAGATAGCTCTAATTTAGCTTGATTAAGTAGGAAACAATGAATTGATTTACCGGTAGTCTTTGATTATTCTTTTACTGACAGTTGTGACTGTGTTGCTATACAGAAGATGATGTATGCATTTTTCACATGACAAATTGTCCAAATTAATCAAAAGGACATTACTGGTTTTTCTCTGACATAGAACTTGATGATTGCTGATGATCTATATTATCTTGGTATGTGGGCCATTTTGATATAGATGGAAACCACCTTACATGTACATGTATTACAAAATATATCTAATTAATATGTCAACTTAATCCAAGGTGTTAGACGCAAGTTTTTGAACAAAAGAAACTATTGAAAGTATTGCAAATTTGATATTTGATAAATTACAATTTTTATGTGATTTTTGCCATAATATGAAATAAAACTGTATTTTTATGACAATCAATTTTAATAATTCTGTATTATTCAGGGTTTCCAGCACCTGAGACCAAAGAAAAGCCTTGAATTTTCCCTGACATTTTTGGCCTCCTCCACCTCTTTTAGCCGTCCAAATCCACCCATTATGTGATCCCTATGTGTCACCTCTGCTTCCAGCAGGTGACACAAAAACACAACCAAAATTCTAAAAGATAAGTGTTAACATTGATTGTTTTTAACCAATGACTGTCATAAAAACATAAGATGTAGAAAATACATCATGAAATACCAAAATTATTAGCTAAATGGCTAATTAATAAAATGACTAGAATTGTTTTTGCTCCAATTAGTAAATGAAAGCTAACAACTGCAGGATTTTACCATCAGGAATTAATTTTTCCTGACTTTTAAAATTTTATTTTTCACTACATGTAATTTTTAGAAATTCTGTGACAATAGACCTTGAAAAAATATTGAATTTTCTTGACTTTTTAAGTCTGCTGGCAACCCTGTTATTTTAAGGATGTGGTAAACTCCATCCCTTTTTACAGTAATAATAAATAGAACTGCCATTTCATGGCGCAAATACCCCCCCACATGTTGCTTTGTCAGAGGGATTTGAAAATGATGCGAATGAGGGTTACAGTTCATAGGCAATGCACTTCTTTTCAATGAGATCTATTCACACAAAAAACCTTTTATCCTGTTTGAGTTATGGTCCAGACAAAAATTAAGTATAAAAATTTACAAAGGACAATAATTCCAATATTACGCAACAATTATGGTTCTTGATCACTGCACCCCTTGTCAATGAGATCTATCCTCTATGAAGTTTCATCGTGATACCTTTTATACTTTTTGAGTTACAGCCCAGACAAAAATTTAGTATGAAAATTTTCCAAGGGAATAACTTTGATCTGTCCACTATGAAATTTCATCTTGATATCTTTTATACTTTGTGAGTTATGGTCCAAAAAAAAACAGACAGTCCAGCTGAATCCAGTATACCCCGCTTACAATTTGTTGTGGAGGGGTTGTAAGTCTCTCTTTATAGTTCCAGAGTTGGACCAGTGCTTTGAGCCAGAGATTTTACCCTAATCTGGCTTAAGTCTAGTTAGACAGCAGTCTTTAGTAGCTACAAACGCTTACCAGGCATCGCTGACCTTGCTAATTTGCATATTTTCCATGACAAGTTTAACTGTACCTCTCCGCACTTAGTGCGGATCCACGCGATGCAATTCTGCACTTATGAATACGAATGTAATATGCAGACCTTTTATTCATAACCGTAACTCTATTCTGTTGTTTGTAAACATGTTGTTTTGCCCTGTAAACATCCATTTTAAGCGTGAACAATATATCCATAACACTTATAAATCAGAAAAGCAACCCATTTTACAATCTTGAAGATCTAGTCCTGTAAAAAGAAAAAAAGTAGCACTTCGAATGTCTGTAATTCACCTGAAGTAGTTCACACGTAATTTTGCATGAAAGCGAGTTAGGTTACTCCCAGAGCATTCCTTAACTTTGAAATAGAAACAAACATTCATGTATCTAAAACAAGTACCTTGACAAATTCTTCATTTAAGTAACAGTAGTTAGTGAATATAAATTGGGTCCTAGGGAATGACATACTTCTGAGATTCATACAGTCAGGTTCATAACCCTTATTCCGGATTATTTTGTAACAAACAGTGCAAATTTGATTGTCTTACTACCGACTAAAGTTGCAGGAGAGTGTGGAGTTTTTGCGTCATGTGGCTTTTGCCTCTATTGTAGCTTTTTTCCTGTTAATCAGACTGCTGTCTCTCAGCACATTGAGCGCTTTGATCTCTGGATATGAAATAAGATAATCTGAAAAATTTAATGATGAGGATATAAATAATTACAAGTCGGTCTGATTTAACAGCACATTTATTCTGTACAAAAATACAGATTATAATTGTATCAATAACGATGCTCAGTAAAATGACGACAAAATGACTCCCAACGGTACGCTATGAAAGGTGCTGATATTTGATATCGGCAACATCTTTATAAAATTAAAAAAAAAAAGGAATTGATATATTATACACATGTATGAAATATTCCAATATGAATAGTGTACAAAATTTACGTGAACCTACAATAAGTCATTCAGTAGGTTCATTCTATACATGTAGGATGAATATGAAGGAAGCTGCCAATGTATGATTCACATATAATGCCACCATCTCGTCTTAACTCTTCCCTAATGACATCCTTGCACATTTTTTTTTTTTTTTTATGAATGAAGTTCAACCCTCTACCTCATATAGACATTTTGATGTATTAGCAAACAGTGCAAACCCAGATCAGACAGCTCCTTCCAGGAGTTGTCTGATCAGGGTCTCCTCTGTTTCCTCAGTCATTGGCCTTTATTCACAGGTTCACTTAATTAGAGGTGACCACAAATACAGGTTTGATTGTATTTTGATAGGAATTCTGGTCTTGGAAAAAAAATCCACACACCTAATATGCCATAATCCCCACACCTAATATGCCATATGTCTTACTTTAAAGGCACATTGACCAAATTATGTTGTATATGATACCAAAATTTTATTTCATTACCTAATCTACACAGGAAAATTCTCTTCTTGACTAATTCAACTAATGCTAATTTGCTTAAAACCCCCCTCCCTCCTTTGCATTTCTGATTAGGGACAAAATTTTATATTTTTCCAAGATATAATTTTCTATTTTGATAAATAGATACAAAACTGATATTTTTATAATTTAAAGCAATGGCTATGCCATGACTGTGGTGTATACCAGTATTGTTTAAAAAGAAAAAAAATGAAAGAATTAAAAGTACATGAATCAATATTCTTGAAACCTTTCAAGAAAACCAACAACTACCTACATCCTTCAAACTCTTAAAAAATAGATGCTGTTGCAAGTGAAGCTAAATTAAGATCTTGCAAATTTCTTATGATGGTTATACACTGTTAAAATATATAAATGTACTTATTTTTTTTTATTTCTATACCAGTTGTGTGATCATCTCGGAAAAATAAATTTGAGATAGATTCATATTTCTATTTAACACATACAAGATACTTTAAAAGTTTTAAAAAATTCTTTCAAATCTATAAATCTAAACAGCTTTTGGCATCAAACCAACGAACATACAGAGTAATCGTTGCATCAGCAGATATACAGAAACTCTTTACATCAAACTGACTGTTCTAAGATAGCCAAATTTGCCCTAGAAGATGGTTGTGACACGCCAAGGGTCTCCCCAGGTCTCTGATTCTGCTGAGAAGCCCCAAGTCAATTGCAGTCCACAGACAGTGACTAAAAGTAGCACTGAGAGGACGCTAGTTTTCTGAGCCACGTCTGACTGGGTGAACCATCGCCTGATGACTAGATGGCAAATCAGAAGTGAGCCGTGGTTCTGTCAATATCCATTAGTTCGTCAACCAGCTGCAATGGAAACAAAGACCCTACAGATGAAACTGGCCATTGAAAAAATAATATTGCTATCCAGTGTTTAACCCTTTCCCTCATATAGACTCATTTTGACACACTCAATAGGTACCACATAAAGACTGATCTGCAGAAAACCACAGTTAAACCTTACCAAATTTAATTACAAAGTCCTCATTTCCAAACCACTGAGGAGCAGCGAACAGCATAAAACCTGATCAGCCTGCGAGTTACTCGCAGGCTGATCTGGTTTTATGTTGTTCGCATAGGTCTTTTCATGGTTTCCTCTATGAGGGAAAGGGTTAATTCCTTTTTTTACTTGCACATTCAGTCTACTCTTAACTACAAAGGGGCTGAATGAGTTCCAAATCTAAATGCCATACAACAAAAATGTGGACATAAATCTATTTTCATTTTAATTGCATTTTTCATCGTAGACTTAACTCAATGGACTATATTAGGCATATTTATGTCATTCAATGTGATATGACATCATTAAATCTTGACATTATTCGATGGTAACTTTTTTCTTAACAACTGTATGTTTAAATATTACATGCAGGTATCATTTCTCTGATAAGGGGTCCTTCAAACTTCATAATACAAACAAGTATACATTGCAGAAAATCAATAACAACACTGAACATGGTAATTTTAAGAGTTTAATGTTAATCACAGTATTGAAAATTAATACCACCAGTTAACCCTTACTTCATGTAGACTAATTTCAAGATCAAGATCTCCTCTGTTTGCTCATACAATAATGTAGCTCACTTTTTACACAGTCCGTATGGCAAAGATTAAGTCCTGGTTTCATATACCATTTTAAATACTGATAATAAATATTCATCAAGTCATAAATTTATATATTAATATTCATGAGACAAAGGGTTAAGGTGATCAATATCCCTGCATCCCACCTTGTTTTTCTGTAATGTGAGTTTCGGATGTGACATGCAGGGCATGATTCCCAAACTGGTACATCCCCCACTTCTGCAAAGTGGGGATAAAAGTAAGAACTGATCTACAAATTTGGTGGACTTCACCCAGTTTAAAAGAACTCAAATTTGCAGCTCAATTTCTTACAATGTTGACCCACCTGTTCGACTGTTGTACCAATCCTCTTGGCTGTCTCTGTTTTCTCCAGGACACTCAGGTGCAGGAACTTCCACAGAAGTTCCCCATCCAAAACGTTCTTGTGTGGGTTGGACAGATCTATTTGTTCACTCCGCACCGCCCTGTTTGTATAAAACAATGCAACACCTCAGACAAATGAAATACTTTCAGGGGCATAGGTTAGGGACTTTTGATGTAAGAAACACTTAATGGGTTTTTGCTTGATGAAAATTTTATAATTTCTTGTCATTTTATTCAAGACATCTCTTACTAATATCAAAAACTCAAAACTTAAGTTTTACAAATGCATATTGACATACTACTAGCCATGCCCCAGGATTTGTTTATTGCTTTATTTAGTTTTTTCATCCAACTGTTTTGACATACTGACAGTATTTCTGTCATTCTAATGGTTTGTCAACAAAAGTCAAGTTTAATACTACCATAAACACTAAGCATGATACCACACCATGTCACATTATCTTGAAAGAGGGCCATGGAATTACCTGTAATATTCTAATAGCAGTAAGGGAGCTATGCAAGTACCATTCTAAATGACTAATGATATTCTTTAAATTCATTTCCCTCTAATGTCTGACTGATATAAGGCAAATGTCTAGTAGGAAAAGTTTTAAATAATCTTATCCCTGGAAAGCATGTATATATATTAGAATTCATATAGAGCACAATAGAGCCAACAAATGTACTGTACTAAACCTGATAGGATCAAAATAAAATCAGGTTCCTCTATGTCAAACTCTTTATTTTCCCTGTAAAAGGTACATATGGGGTCTAACATTTAGCACTTGTAAGCATAAAACAAGACAAACACAAACCTGTAAGCCTTGGGGTTGAGTCCTGCAGCATGGGGTATCTGGTGAGTGAGAGCATTCTGCAACATGAGTAAACGTCTGTACGTCTTCTCCGTGATGGGCAGTATGTATCCCAGGCTTCCATCCAGGGTGGCTGAAATACACAGCAGCAGGGTTGGTATAACAGTTTTTTTTTTTGCTTCAAACAAGCATAAATCATTGAAATTATTTTACTTCAGAGGATGATATGCCTTTCAAATACTTAGCAGTGTGAAATTGCCCTGCCTTTTCTATTCAAGTCTAGGTTAACTTCTCTCTAACAGTATCACAAACAAAACCAATGTGTTCTTTTGTGTAAATAAGATAAGCCATTGACTACCTATTATCCAAATGTAGCAACTGGATAGCCAGTAAATCAAATATGATTACTGGTACACCAGTATACACTGAAAAGCTCCATTTATGAATTTTGCTTCTAGTTTTGATCAAAAGCCAAATCCCAAGGACACAGAATCAACCTAGATCAATGGTTTCCTTACTACGAATTACTCACCGAAGTAGGACACGTGTCGTCTCTCTACAGGACCTGTCAACTTCTTATCAGTGGATGGGTCCGAGAGTTTACATCGTACCCGGAACATGGTGTTGATCTGCGACCCTGCATTTATATCCGCTCTACGCAGAAGTCTTGTACCTCCATGACTTTCACGTGCTTGAGAATTATATGAAAAAACACTGAACACTTGTATCTAACCATTGAATTCACATACTCATCTTGACACATTGGCAAATGAAGAAACATGCAATATTGAAGCTCATATTCTACACAGTCTGCATGTTAAAGAAATATCAAGTTCAGGAAATCAATATTCATAGTCATAACTTTGTACATGAATATTCATGAGGTAAAAGGTTAAATCAATGAAATACATATGCACAATGATGGGAGACTCTCTTCTACTTACTTTCAGGCAGGTACTGGTAGACAAGCATATTTCTATGTCGATCTGTCACTGTAAAGAATGATGAAATAATCATTAATATTCAGATGAGCAGAGGGGTTACAAAGGTCAATGAGGTTCAACTATAAAACTAGAACTATAAAGGTGATTAACAACCCTATTTCCTACCTTGGCTTCATGTGATGTGAGTCTAGGACGGAGCAGAACACAATGAAATGGGATGGAATGTGACAGACTCAAAACTTATGTTAATCACTCTCAATGGCTCTGATTGTGGCTATGTGGTCATTATTATGAGAGGAACCCGGAGAAAACCCACATGTCTGGACAGGTAACCACTGTACCCTCTCAGGTATGTGACCAAGAACTGAACCATTTGTGAGAAGCGAAGCAAGTTACCACTAGGTTATCCAGGCACCCAGACATCCTTCTGACAACAGGTGGAGGAAGACCCTGTGTGTACAGAGGCACCCGGGTAGAACCACCAACTTTCTACAAGCCAGCTGGAAGGCTTCCTCACATGAAAAATCTGAGTGACTAAACTCGACTAGGAGGGGTTTAAAGATCCTGCATTCAAACCAAACCATTTGCAACTGTTCCCTTACAGTCAGCTATGAAGCAGTCTTAGTGTCATTAACCTTGATGTTCAAGTGTACCTACAGCAAAAGTTATGACATATACACATGGACAGCTTACTGTAAGCAAACCCTTACCCAGTTTGGCATGATGAATACAAGCCAGGAGTTAACAGAGCAAAAAAGCACATGTACTGATACCCTTGTGTTGGTAGACATCTGTACAAAACAGACAAGCTGTATTAAGCACCCATCATTGATAAAACACATTTTGACCCATTTGGCAGCCACATTGGCTAAACAACCACTTTGTCCTACTCTCCTAGCTGACTCCTCAGGACAGGTTCAAATATTTATTACTAATCAAACTTACCTAGGAATGAGAGGTGGGAGTTGTCTACAAGGAAGTCAATGGAGTACACCTCAAGGGGTTTCATGTCCTGTGGAAAAAAACACAAAACTTTTCATTATTATTAAGTTGTGCATTACAATGAAAAGCCGTACATAGTAACACTACTTGTCAGAATTCCTAAATGCAAAATTTTACTTTATGGTTTTCTTGACAAATACAGAATACATACTTGAGCATTCCTTAAACTTTGGAGGTTACATAGTATTCTGATGAGATCACTTTGAAAACATACTTGCATATTTTGGAATTCTAAAAAATCTAAACAAAACACTTGCATTTTAATTCTGAATAACTCCCACTATGACAAAGGCTTGGGTATTTTTTATTTAATATGGGAAGGGTCTATATTATTAGAAATTAAACAATGGAACTGATACCTAGAGTGAAGTTTGTTGCCTAGAGTAATGTGACAAGACACGGCTAAGCAAAATGCAATGGGATGTGATGTTATGAATACAGAAAAGAACCAAGCATGAAGTGTTTCCATTACGTACCCGTGCAACCTGTGAGAGGACTCGCTGCTCCTGTTGATATCTGTACAGCGTGACGCTCTTCTGGATGTCTGCCGCAAGGATCAGGTTTTTGATGGTGGTCAAAGAGTGGATGTAGATGTGTGTGTCGATAAACGCGATCCCCACCAGGTCACTGTCCTTCAGGTGCCACATGAAGATCTGTAGGAAAAGTGTTTATTTTACTTAATATTTATGTTGATTAAGTAGTAGTAGTTATGAATAAGTTCAAATTAGAAATGTGTCCAAACTCTGAATGCCCCCACTTTGTACCATTTTCACTAGGTCAGTGGCTATAGCTCTGTTATGACTTGATGAAATGTTTACAAGAAACCCCTGGTGCGTAACTTCCGATACTGAGGAATACACCTGTAAAGCATTATGACTCTTGTTCACATAGGTTCGGGGATACGCATGATAAAAGATTTTGTGATAGACAGAAGAAAGGACGTAGAGACAAGGGCAATCAAAATGTATTACAGATATCTCTCTCATCAAAATCATGTCAAAAATGTTTTGTCATTTACTGTCAGAGAACATGTGATGTATCTGAAAGTTATACCAAAGTTTTGTGATGCAGAAAAAAATATTAAACTTAAGCTATGTAAGTTCACCTTACAACTCAAATTTACTACAAACATTATATATATGAATGAGACACATACCTTTTGACCAATAGCAGACACCAGGAAACCTGTACAGTGAGCCAGGGCAGTCACAGGTCCCTTCTGTTCTTTATCGTAAATTACCTGTGATACAGTCAAAATTTATAAATACATTGTATACAAACTGGGATTATAATTTTTTTATATAATACAAAATGTTGATATACACCTATGCCCATACAAAAAACAGGCTAGCTAATTAAACATTTTCTTCTCCATGCTGAATGGAAAAATGGACAAAACTCATATATTCAACGTTTACTAAGAAGATGAAAATATTTAAAAAATTCAGAAATTTTTAAAATGAATTTGGAGAATATAAGCTTTTGATATTAAGTTTGCGAGCTTTAAACATCCTGTGTTTACATCTATTTAACCTTGACTACATGAAACATATATAATGGTGCTCCCTTTTAGTATCATGTTATGAAAAAAAAAGGTGCATGTTACCACACTCAGCCTAATTATACTGATGCTGTGCCAACCAGTCCAGGAACAACTCTTATAATTATGAAGAAAAAAAAGCTTTATATGTAAACTTGAGCTACCATCAAAAGTGTTGAATACCTCCACTATATTGTCTAAACTCAGCAATATAAAAACATATTGGAAAATAAGTTGAGATCAAAAGGGATGGGATGAGACAACACTTATGACACCTTTATGACCACATATTCACTTTGTGAAGCAAGGGAATAACAAAGGGCTCCTTGTATACATACATTACCTTTATTTTGTGTTTTGTCAAAGGCTGGCCAGGTTCTGGTACTACTTCAATTACATCAAATATGACTATCTGAAATAAGCATAAATAGGTCTAACTGCAGTCAAACCTGCATAAAACAGACAGCTCTGGGAGTTTGTTGAAGTGGCTGTCTGACACAGGTGGCTGTCTATTCAGGGTTCACCTTTGACAGACTAGAAGTTGATATTTTAAATATAATGGAAAAAATAGCATTTTATTTATTTATTGAATATATTAGATTCATAATACAACCCTATTACTCCGCAGGTATAAAAGTATACATGTAGTATGTATACAACAATAGATGACAGTTAATTACACATGAATAATTACACGTATCTACCATTATAATAGCATTCATTCTATTGACTGGTTATAATTTTCAATGCATTTTTTCAAGTTACGTTGCCATTTTCCTTGAAATGGTTCGGTGCGTTATGATACAGGAAATGTACAAGGTGCAAAATGGTGGCCCATGTTTTCAAACTGGTTGTTTTTTAGTGTTATTTGTTTTTTGGGTACCGAAACTGGTGGTCGCTGACGGCAATGAGCAGGTGGTCATCTAATGAGAGGCAATTACATATTAATTTCTATCCTGGATGTTCAAAAGTGGCACTCTTAGGTAGGTGGCGCGCTTATAGAGGTGGCCGATCGAGCAGATATGACTGTACACATAAATTAAAACTATGGATATATACAGTATATGTTTTTATAAAAACTTTGGTGTAAGTTTTTGTCTTTGCTACACACAACAGATCTCTAAGGTACTGAAGAAATAGGTGAACAGTATAAAAAGTTAATAAATTAGTTTACAATATCACTTACAGGCTGACCTATATAGGTCACATCTGAATTTTTTCCAGTTAAAGGATCAGGTTTGTTTGTTTGCTGGATTTAACTTCCCACTACACAAAATTTCCATCATTTAAAGACTATGTCTACTTGATAGTGCTGCCACGCTGCAGTATCACGTCAGACATGTGGCACGATACCACATCCTGTCAAAACATCAGGTCAACTACCCCTTAAACTACCCTGCATATCTGCTGAGCAACAAGCAGGGAGCTATCAATACTATTTTTAACATCCATTTTTGGTATATCACGGTACAAGTATCTCATGGTCGTTGATGGAACCCAAGAGCTCCCTATCCCTATCGTCACACAGCAACAAGGGACAGTAAAGGATTAAGTACAAACATCCAACTGTACATACCCTTCCTCTAGATAGTACTTCTTCTCCCAGACTAAAGTTGGTTCCTATGGCAACATAACCCTTGACCCCTGAGACAGTCTCCTCTGACTTCAGTAACACATACTTTAAGGTCGTGACATGCTCATATTCTTCCATCTCAATCCTTCAAGAAGAAAATCAAATCAGGCATTTTAAATGCATACTTGAATTCCTACACATTTGACAATAAGACTTCAGTAAACCCTACACATAATATTTACTGATATCATGGCTTAACCCTTTCCCTCATATAGACTCATTTTGACGCACTCGATAGGTACCACATAAAGCCTGATCTGCAGAAAACCACAGTTAAACCTTACCAAATTTAATTACAAAGTCCTCATTTCCAGACCACTGAGGAGCAGCGAACAGCATAAAACCTGATCAGCCTGCGAGTTACTCGCAGGCTGATCTGGTTTTATGCTGTTCGCATAGGCCTTTTCATGGTTTCCTCTATGAGGGAAAGGGTTAATACTTGATTTGAAATCATAATTTAAGTTTAGTAAAATAAAAAAATATAATATTATAGAAGTTAGTTTAATAAGAGAGTGGGTAAAGTATTCTGTACTCACTGAGTGTTGGGAACCACCTCCCAGGACGTGGGACTGTACAATTGACATGAAAACTTGGGTGTGGTCGGGTATACAAACCTTTCATCTGGAATGAAGAAACAAAGGTACACTAATGTAAAAGGAATTTCTTTTTTTTTCTTTAAAATATTTGTCTGCCTTTCAATAATACTGGTACAATCACAGGTTTTTTTTTTTTGGCCTGTTTTGACTATCAATATTGGGTCGTGTTTCCAATTGCAAAAAGTATGTTTTTTTCCCCAATTTCAAGGAGAAAATTCCCAATTTAAGGAACAATTTTTTTTTTTAAAATCACCATTTTTACAATGTGTATGGGGTTGAAAGTCTGAATGATGCAAGGGTTAAATAAACCATTTATTTGATTTGTTTGTTTTATTTTTGATATACATATAATATGGTGTGAGTTATTTCCCAATTTTGTTTAAAACATTGTGAAAAATTCCGAATTCTGGGGATCAGGTCATGTTCCTAAAATGGTGAGAAAAAATCTGAATCATATGGACTCAAACGGTTCTGCTTTCCTAGTCATGTGTGACAACAGCATGCATTCCTTATATCAACTAGCAAACCTTCTGTAACATGGTGCGATTTCTACATAAACATTGCCATTCTATAAACTGTGCATTTACAAAATGTAATTATCCCGATTTAATTTTAATTAGAGAATATCTTATAAACAAGATCAAAAGGCTGAGGATGCCATACAATGTTGTCCTTTATTCATATAGCACAATCCCCAGTCTTACTCAAATTTACATGACAGCTTATTATGGTTTAATACTGTATCCAAAACATTACTGACCTTTTTCAACAACCTCATACTCTCTCTCTTCGGCTGAAACTTTTGGTAACTTGTTACAAATGTCTGGAGTATGCATCACCACAGCATAGGTCTAAAATTGAATTTGTGATATGACACATTTTTTAGTA